>VZTX01002270.1:217083-326838 GCA_013400915.1 Pardalotus punctatus | reverse complement strand
CTGTCTCTTTTTCTTCTCCTCTCCCCCCCTCTCCCCTCCTCTCCCCCTCCCTCTCTCCCCTCTCCTCCCCATTTCAATGCTCCTCCTGGAATCACGGAATCATGGAACCATCAAGGTTGGGAAAGACCTTTAGGACGATGAAGTCCAACCCCAACCCAGCACTGACACTGGAACCCCTAAACCCCTAAATCCCATCACCCAAAGCCAGATCCTGTTGCCTCTTAAACACCTCCAGGGATGACGACTCCACCACCTCCCTGGGTAAGTTATTTCCATGCCTGGCCACCCTAACAGCAAATTTTATTTTTCTAATAGGTGTTCTGAATTTCCTCTGTCTCAGCTTAAAGCTCTTTCCTCTGGTCCTCTCCCTCATCTCTCAAGCAATGTCTGGCCCAGGGTTCCCAGAGAAGCTGTGGCTGCCCCTGGATCCCTGGAAGTGTCCAAGGCCAGGTTGATCTTTAAGAGATGATCTTTAATTTCCCTTCCAACCCAAACCATTCCAAGACACTGATATTCTTTGATCTACAACTTCTTTGGGCAGCCTGCCACCGAGTTCAGGTTGAGCCACGTCAAACCCTTTGTGCAGAGCAGTGAAGGCTGAAATCTTGTGTCTCCAGAATGACCTTGGAGAAAGCACCTTATCCCTGCAGGTTTCCCTTCCAGGACGGTGCTGTGGGGGCCTGTGAAGCTCTCAGGATTCTGAGTTATTTGGTGACACTGCTGACAATGTGCTGTAGAAATGCCAGCAGACCCTTTACCTGCAGCTTTTCCCCTCTGATGCCTGCAGCTCCTGAGTTTTTCATACTGGAAACGTCGCTCCACCCTCTGCAGGGGAGAGAGCACCGTCTGCCTGAGTGCAAATAAGACCAAATGAAATGCTCAGACCTTAATGTTCTGCTGCCTTTGAGGCTGCATCATGTCACTCTCAGGGTCACAATAATACTTAGCACTTCCCTGTTACTAAATGCTGAAATTTTTTATTTTGATTAAAACTGCAAAAAAGAGAAGCTGTGTTGTCATGCACCACCCTGACACAGACATCAGCTGTGCACACCTTCATGAATTTAAAGTTGTGGTGAATTTTGCCAGTGTCTTACCTCTTGTTCTCTGCCATTTTTCTTCCCCAAGTGGCCCACTTTCTCTCTTTATTACCCACTTATCTGCCTCCTTCTCTCGTCATAAACCCCTGCTAAAGACTTTGGGACTTCAGTGACTGTAAAAATAAGATGGATTTTGCCCTGTCAGAACTCGATATGTGTTTTACTGGGAAGTAAAACTGGAAGTGTGCAGGCTTGGGGGATGAATTTCTGTTATGGAACCATGTGAGAAACAAGTCAATATATTGCCAGCTAATGGGCAAGACTTGTTTTTTTTCTTACATGATCCAGGCTAATGCTCTTTATTGAGCTGCAAAGATTGCTTCAGATCTCAAGTGCTGGAAATGGTTTCATTCTCATGCACATAATGTGCTGGTTTCCTCCAGGAACTGTGCTTTTTGTCAGGGTTTGCTGCCGGGACTGGGATGTACCCTCATCTCCACGGATCTCGATCTCCCTGCTAAATTCAAACACATCAGCTCTGCTGATATGATAGCTCTGCTGCTTCAGCTGCCTGGGCATTTGGGCAATTCTTAACTTGCACGGCAAAATTTCAAGCCTTTTTCAGGCCCAGCATGCACAGCTGAAAAAGTGCTGCTTGGGAACCCTCACCGAGCTCCAGGTAAGTTGTTTGCACCCTGGGCTCAGCAAAGGCTGATTTCACCAAGCCCCAGTCCTTGTCCAGCCTGGTCCTGGCTGCTCTGCTTTCCTGACGATGCAGCATGGAGAAAACCTGTCAATGTCATTGTCATTGGATGTGGCCAAAACCACTCTTTCCTCTTAGATAATGGTAGTGTTGGAAATCCTTGGTTTGCCTCTCAGAGCAGAGAAAAGAGATGTGCAGCTTCATAGAAGAACGGAATTTCTGAAATTCGCCTTACTTCATTTTATAAGGAAAAAAAAACCCGCAAAGCCATAAATGCAAATATTTATTTTCTAATTCCAGAGCTTAACGGTGGCTTGAGCTGTTTCCTGGAAGTTGCCAAAGTTACCCAAAGGGCGGACATCTGCTCTGGTGTTGGGAAGGGACTCTCAAAGGCCCCACCTAGAAACTGAACCCCCACAAGCTTCTGTTCGACCCCAAATCCAGGAGACAGAGGCTCCCAACAGGCAGATGCCACAGGTTGAATTTAGCAGATGGTTTGCTTGCCTTAGATGCAGATAACTCCCATTTATCTTGGACCTCTTGTTTTTAAGCTGGTTGTTACTGAAAATGAGAGACTGGCATGAAAATTTTGGGTCCACTGAGAACTTTTCCAGTGAGATCCCTAAACACCAGGCTATGCTGGAACAAATCCATTGAGAATAATCATAATTAGTGGCAGTAATCTTTGGACCAAACCTGTTCTTCGTGGCATCGTCAGCTTTGGCTTAAAGCTTTCTGCATGTGAGGAGGCAAAGGCAAACACTGACCATCTCTGTTTACCACCCATGGAAAGGGATTTGTTTTTCCTGTTTGCTCTGGAAGGGATGGGACAGCTCTGAATGCAGCTCCCAGAGCCCTGCTGGGTGCATGTGTGGCTGAGAAATGGTTCCCAGCTGCAAAGGGAGATCATGGGCTGGCTAGACCTTTAAATTTGATACAGAGACTTTCTAGCACTCAGACTTCATCCGATGCTTTTACTTTGATTCCAGTTCTACTCGTTGGAAAGTATTCCCTTCACCTTGCCCTGAGCCTTTGTCTCTGAAAGTCTCTGACTTGTGATCTTCCGCTGAATGGATTAAGAAGATCAACTTTTTGCTGTGAGGAGGAAAGAATAGAATAAAAATTTATAAAAATAACCAGGAGACATTGTCTCCTGGATAGGGCAATACTGGCTAAAGGATGGGCCTGGAAAATGCAGATTTTGCACCCACACAGGGCTGAGATAAACCCTGGGGAGTGCTGGGACTGGAAGGAGCTGATGCCGTGGTTTCAGCATCTTTCCCTGCTCCCTTCTCTGCCGTGGCAAACAATGGAAGGGCTGTGATGTCCCTGTCACACTGATCCTGGCCACGAGCATGTGTGCTGTGGGGATGGACACACACCCTAATCCCAGATAAACCACTCGTGGTGCAGGTGACACCTCTGTAATGCCAGATTGACCCCAAACAACCTGAAATTCCCCCCTTCCGGAGCACAGCTCCACCTGTTTGCTCTGGAAACCACACGCAGCTGTGCTGGACTCAGCCCCGGGCCAGGGAAGAGCAGCCTAAATCCCAAACCCACCCACCCCATGTGTTGTAAATTGCCCTTGCACAGCCAGGGGGTCACATCAACCCTTTTCCAGCTGCTCAACCCCAAATCCTCCTCGAACAAAACCTGAAACGAGCTTCCCCCTCTCTCTGGAGTGTTGTCTTGGCTCTCTTTGAAGTGACAGGAAAGCTGCCGAGTTATTTTTAGCAGCACCTCATCAATTCTGTGTTCCCGAGCGCTTTGGCTGCTCCACCTGAGGTGATTCTGCTTACAAATACTGGAGAGGGTTCACCTTCAGAGATGATATTTTAATTAGAAGTGCAAAGAGCTATGGTCCAATGTGTCAGAGACTAATGAACAAGCTTTTGTGGTTGGTGGAGAGCAGCTTGCCAAGGTATCTGTTCCCTCCTGTACTGTGTAAGATGAAGTGCAACTGAAGCTGTTGCCATTTTAAAAGGAAAATCTTATTAGAGCCCAGGCAAGGATATCAGAATAAAATAAATGGCTCCTGGTGCTTCTTCATCTATTTGTATGTAGGTTCAGGTGTGATTATGTAGTCTGCTATCAACTTTAATTAAGCTTTCCCTTTGCTGCTGACCTTGGGGCTTAAATATAATTTGTTCTATAGGAAGAACAGGTGGTATGAGCTCAGTGTTTTAAAGTTCAAATTGATTTAGGTTACATTTAATTTAAATTTCCTTATGGAAGCATATAATTTCACTATTACTAATGTTGGAGCAATTACACAGAGGTGAAGAATCTGGTACAGAGCAGAGCCTTGCAGCTTTCTAATGCTTCTCTTCATGAGCAGAAGTGTCCCTGCCTTGTGTTTTGGGTATAATTTTATTTAAATCCACTGGAGTCCCAATGAGCTCCCACTTTTCCTGCACATCTCTGGCTCTCCAGGCAGACCAGAGGTGACAGTGGGACACTCTGGTGTGCAAAGGGAATAGAGATGGGAATAGAGGTGAGGTCTTTAATATTGCCAGGCTATTGATCTTCTCCAATAAAACAGGAGTGCTTTCCTTGGGAGGGCTGGGAGCTGCAGCTCTGGGCAAGGCAGGAACTGCAGGCAGAATGGCTGCTTGGTTTCCAGCCTCTGGACAGACCCTCATCCATCAGAGCTGAGCTGTCCCTGCTTCGTTCTTCAAGATATTTGGGACTGGCCTGCACTGAGACTTGTCCTGGACACAGGGCAGCCCCTGGCCCCACTCTTCTGGCTTTTTGGGTGGTGGGCACCAGAGGAAGGGGCACCAGGAGGGCAAGAGCTCAGCATGGGAAGGACTGGGAGAGGCTGGAGATGCTGCCAGCAGAGATGAAGGAAGAAGATGTTCCCTGGGATCCAGAGGCAGCTGCACTGAGTTTCTCCAGCCCTCTGAAAATTGAGGGCAGGATGGGATGGGGAGAAAGGATGAGACCTGGAAAGGTGTGGGAGGAGAGCTGATTGTCAAGCTGTTCATGAACCCAGTGTGTTTTCTTCAGGGAAGATCTGCAGGATCAGCCGCAGGCAATGGAAAGTTTATAGCAATCCATGTTTCCATATGTGCTTCGTATTCCTGAGCCCCTGCTGCGATGCTGCATTCCCTCCTCACACCATCCAAAGCATCCATTGCGCTACAAACAGCACTGAAACAACTGATTTTTCTATCAAGCTGTGGAATCAGGTGATTTTGCTATCCCACTGGGGCTGGAACCCCTAAAGAAAGCATACAGGAAAAGCTTTAGGTGCAAAGAAAAGGTGCAAAGATGTAGGCTGACTGAACTTGGGCAATATTCCAAAATCACATTACTGCTCTGAAGACAAGGTGCCTTAGTGACAGCATTTCTTCAGGTTTCCCACCTTTTCTTGCCATTGTGATGTGGATTTCTCTCACCATTATGTGCTATCCTTTTATGAAACACCTATTTTTCTCACTTCCAATTAAATGAGAGTCCAAAGGTTTGAGCTCTGGGGGGTGGGCTGTGCTTTCTGACAGGCTCAGAGGATGAAAATATGGCAGTTCAATGTAAAACCAGTGACTTGGCCAATTTATCTCCAAGCAAGTTTTTAGCCTAGGTACTGTAAGAAATTGGTTTTGGCATTGCTATTCCATGGTCAAGGGCAGGGATCAGTTTCTCTCACACTCAGTTCCAGAGATTTCAAAGTCTTTTATGTGCATACATTTCCCATTAATTTAAAAAATAAATAAAATAAAACATCACTGGCTAGAAATTCTCTGTGTGTGTCCAGCAGCACCAGAACAAATACCTGCAGCAGCTTTCCCCCTGAAAAAACACTTTGCAGAGAGACAGGCCTGCATTTTATGCTCAGATGGCTGCTCCAACAGGAAGGAAATCTGTGCCCTCTCACCGTGGCTGTGTTTGGTCAGCTCTCTCAGGGTCAGCCCTGTCACTTGTCCCCTTGCCCCCCATCTGAAGAGCAGGTGCCCGTGGAGGGACAATCCTTCACCCAGGGGGGCAGAGCCAGGAGCAGGGGGCTGCAGGGTGTGGAGCCCCTGTGCCAAACTTTCCCACGCTGGATTCCTGCTGGGAAGTTTGTAGGGCTCTTGTCAACCCTGAAAGTTGTTACAGAGCCTTTTTTGGGTCCGTTCTAGCACCTTCTGTCCTGAAATCCTGCAACAAATGAGCGCGACGCTCACTGTGGAAAAAGGAGGAATAATTTGGAAAGTCCAAGACCCTCCCCAGGGAGGTGCAGGGCACGACCCCCCAGCAGCGAGAGCAGGCTGTGCTGGGCTCCTGTGCTTCCTACAAAGACATTTTCATGCTGGGCAGGGAGGGGAGGTTTCCCTTGGGAGGCTCAGGCGAGCTCAGAGAAAATTAATGGTGAAAAGCACTCTCTTTTCCCTGCTGGAATGCTTCATAGTCAACCAAGAGAGCCCATTAAGCAACTGCTGTGACCTAAAATAACCTGACTAGCACTAAAACTATGAACAGGCTGTATGGTTTTTTCCCTTCATTTTACCTTTCCTTCCTTTAAAAATAAAGCTTCCTTCCCTGGGAGAGTTTTCCAGCCTGCTCAGGAAAATGGTGCGCTGGCAGGGTTTGTCTGTCCAGCTGTCCCTTTGTCCCACCTCTTGGCTGTTTGTATCTTCAGAATAAAAAAGACACCCCCCAAAATAAAAACCCAAGCCTAAATCAAGCAACACCTCCTCTTCAAAGACACCAAAGTGTGTTGGGTGTCAAAATCTGGAGATTTTGACCCCCTAATTACTTAATGAGAGGGATCAGGAAGAGACCTGTCGCCCACCTGCAAGCCAGGGATGGGTATCATCCCTCCAGCTACCTGGGAAAGTGGGAAAACTGTCCACACAAAGTTCCTCTGGACTCTTTTTTTGTCCCAAATGGCAGCCCAAGGCTGTTTTGTTTGTTTTTCAACCGCATTATTTGATGTAATAATACCTCACCTTCCTCGTAACTCCAAACTTCTTAACTCCACTGCTGTGGAGCGCACATGGGTAAAAAATAAATGACCAGAAGAGAAACTTTTAAACAGTCAAAATTTCTTCAGTTCTGGATAGGAGAAGCAAGTTTCAACCTGAAAACAAGGAGAGGGGAAAAACTCTACTGAGTTAAACTGCAGTTGTGTTAATCAGACAATTTAAATGAAACAGTGATGGAATAAAGGATAAAAGGGTTCTTAGAAAAGGCAGCAGTGAGGGAGTTGCTAACTCATTTGAGACAAAAAGGGAGACTTAATTGCTATGTGTGAGTCATTAAAGGGTTAGCTGAGGTTGGGGTATGAGGAAGAGCATAACGTGAAAAAAAGTGAGCCTCTCTCAGGAGGTATGATTTCTAGGAGAGAGAAGACAGCGAAGAATTTCGGCTCTTAAATTCATCTTTTGAAGTAAAGTCTCCCATCGCCCTCGGGACTAAGATGGAGCCACAGTTTTGTGCAAGATGTGCTCGCACTGATACCTTGATGTTCCGATACCTTCAGGGCTTTTCTTTGGAGCTCTCATGCTGATGCCAACTGCTGTTTCCACTTCTGTGAATATTTTCCAGGAGGGCATTTGGTGCAATGGGGGCAGTGGTGTGGCCAGCAGGGTGCCCAGGGGGGCAAGAGGCCGATGGCCCCCGGGCTGGGTCAGGAATTGTGTGTCCAGCAGGAGCAGGACAGGGATTGTCCCTCTGTGCTGGGCACTGAGAGGCCCCTCCAGGGCTGGGTCCAGCTCTGGGTCCTGCAGGAGAGCCCTGGAGGGGCTGGAGGTGTCCAGGGAAGGGAACGGAGCTGGGAAGGGGCTGGAGAATCCTGAGGGAGCTGGGAAAGGGCTGAGCCTGGAGCAAAGGAGGCTCAGGGGGAACCTTGTGGCTCTGCAGAGCTCCTGACAGGAGGGGAGAAGGGGCTGGAGAATTCCTGAAGGAGCTGGGAAAGGGCTGAGCCTGGAGCAAAGGAGGCTCAGGGGAACCTTGTGGCTCTGCAGAGCTCCTGACAGGAGGGGACAGCCGGGGATTCGGGCTCTGCTCCCAGGGAACAGGGACAGGAGGAGAGGGAACGGCCTCAGGCTGGGCCAGGGGAGGCTGGGCTTGGCCAGCAGCAGGAATTTCTGCATGGAAAGGGTGCTCAGGCCTTGGCAGGGGCTGCCCAGGGAGCTTTGCAGTGCCCATCCCTGCAGGTGTCCAGGGAATTCCTGGCCGTGGCACTCAGGGCTCTGGGCTGGGGACAAGGTGGGCATCGGGCACGGCTGGGACTCCATGGGCTGGGAGGGCTTTTCCAACCTCAGGGATTCCATGATTCCAAGCATATCACATGCCAGGACGCAGACATACAGGATCCACGGGTTTGGATGGCTCTCCTCCAGCATTAAAACGGTGTTGGCAGGGACACACCAGCACTTTTCCCATCACCTTGGTCCTGCAGATCCGTGCATCCGCCAGGGGCTCCATTGCTCCTGGTGCACTGATCCGGGAGGAGATTCCTTCTGCCTGGGCTAGATGGGAGCAGAACAGACAGCCCCTCAGAGCTCCTGTTGCACGTTTAGCGCTGCTGGGAAGATGAAAAGCCAATAAAAGCCCCAAGCCAAGGGGACCGTGCACATGTTTACAGTCGCAGACGCTGGAGATCCGTGGGGATGCGGGGCACGGAGCCAGGATCCCCGCAGCTCTGAGCCTCCTGTGGGAAGCAGCAGCCCCGTTCCACTCTGATTTCAACCAGCAGGAGACTTGCAGTGAATTTATTTGAATATGGGCCCCCCAAAGGCATCTCAGTTCATAAGGAGGATGGGTATTACCAGGCACATTGAATACAGATGAGGAGGAAGTCTCATTAAGTCAAGGACGGTTGACACTTTTCCAGATCATCAGCCAAATGTAGATGTAGGGAGATGCTGGAATATTTCCACTATCAGCAGGCACCAGGAGTTTAAAATGTGGCTATTTCCTCCCTCCATCGCAGGCTTGTTCCTGCCTGTCACTGAAGTTTTGATGGGCAGCCACAGGACCCACCGCCCCTGTGCTTGAGGGAAGCCAAGAGCCGCAGGAACAAATGCATCAAACCTCAGTTTTGTCCAAAAGCTTTTCACCTTTTTACAGAGGACAAGGAGGAAAGCTCTGAATATAGAATATGAAAGTGTTTGGAGACTCAAAAGTCCTGAATGCTACTGAGTAAATCAATTTTTATTTCTACATGCAGTGCTAATGCCCCATCCACCACAAGCTGAGCACAGCAGAAAGACTTTTGAGGGAATAAAAAAAGACTGAATTGACCCAAAATCTTCTATAAAAGTTTCATTTTCTGTGGAGTTTTTTCAATGGGAAATAGTAAAAGAAATTTCTTTCTGCATGTTTTAATTAGGTTCTTATTAACACCGCTTTTCTCTATGGAAAAAGGAAATAACACATAAAACCAAAGCAAATGATCAGCTTAATCTTTTTTCACAGAATTATTAAGCTTGGAAAAGATCTCCAGGGTCACTGAGCCCAACCTTTGGCCAGACACCCCCACATCAACTAAACCATAGAGCTAACAGATGGTTATTTCCTTCCGTTTGGAAATACTTAATGGGTAATTCTTCATGTTTTATTTTTAATTTTTGGTCTGGAGGAAAAAGGTTGGGTGTTGGTTTTTTGTTTGTTTTTTTTGGGGGGGGTTTTGTTTATTTGATGGTGTACTTTCCTAAAGTTTTTAATGTTTTATGGCCATGTTGGGCAGACATGCAGACTAGATGGGAAATGATTCCTTCACTGAGTGATGTCTCAGTGATCTGCAGGTCTAGAAGAAGTACATACCTTGAGGATGCCTTCATTTGGTCTCTTCTGTTGGACTCCCCAGAATTTCAGCCCTTGGGCTTGGCAAAGCTACAGATGCAAACGCAACTTGATTCACTTCAAGACACTCCAAGTAATTTGCTCACTTAGGGCCCTTTTACAGCACAATTCCATGTAAAACAGTGATGAAACAACCATACATCGCTGCCCTTTTCTATTTTAGACCAATCTGAGTGGAGCACAATGCAGGAATGTTTGCATTAGCAGTGCCCAGGGTTGGAAATCGCAGGGAGTTCCCATCCTGCCCGAGCACTGTGAGCTCTGCTGCCGTCAGACCACGGCTGGTACCTCGTGTTGGCACTAATTTGGGATGCTCTGCTCCGTGTTCCCGTGTTCAGGACACACAGATGTGGCCAGAACACACACAAGGAGGCACTTAGCAAGGCGGCTGCAGTGCTGTTGTGTTAAACCCACCGACTGTAGCATTCAATCATTTATGCTTTGGATAAAACAAGCAATATCACTTCTCACGGAATCACAAGATGCAACAAAGTAATACGAGCTGACAGCTCCCACGTAACAAGCTCTTTTTTCCTCTAGAGAAAGACCTGGAATAACTTTTTCCTCCCATTTTTCCTATTATGGAAAAAGTTGGGCTTTCCCCCCGCTCCCAGTCCTTACGCAAGCAACGAATTTCCGTAAGAGCTGCTCCCAAATGGACCAAAGATCCATTCCTAAGCAGGAAATAAAGTAACATCAGCGTGTTTCTTCTGATCCAAAAAATACTGATGCTGAACCAAAGCCTCCTGGGGTGAGATGAACCAAATGCTGAGAGTCCTGGGTGGGTTTGGTTCAGAGCACTCAGGGCTTGCACCCTTCTGGCTCTTTGCCCCATGGAAACAAAAAAAAGGTGAGAAAAAAAGGTGAGTGAACCCCAATTTTTTTCCAAAACTGTGACCCCTGCTTTCCTTTTCTTTTTTTCCCGAGGCACAAGAAGACATTGCTCAGAGGATGGCACTGACATCATTATCACACTCAGGGAAAAACATAGCAAAAGGTGATGGAAGCAGACATCACAAATAAAGGCAGAAGACCCTTTTATTTCGCATAGACAAAATGCAAAGAGTGTCTCATTAAATTAATATTTAAAAAAAAAACCCAAATCAATCTCCTCACTCCACTGACATCACTCATCCTAATTAACAACAAAAAAAGAACAATCAAGGACCCATTTTCTAATTAAAAAAAAAAAAAGTGCAAACATGACAAAAGACTTTTTGTTTTTCCAAATCAATGTTCCTGTTGAATTCACAAAGAGGGTGATTTTCTTTTTTTTTTTCTTTTTTTTTTTTGTGATTTTTTTCCCTTTTAAATCTTGTCTGATGGAACTTCCAGTTAAAATGTTTTTGTTAAGTCTCCATGCACTTCGTAGAAAATCAGTAAAAACACAAACGCTTGTGAAGATCAGAAAACTGGACTCTTTTACCCAAAAATTCAGATGTCCAGTCAGATGAAGCTCACACTCAGACAGAAAAAAAGCAAGAGAGTCTTTGCACTGTCTGTCACTCATATTATTTTTTTTGTCAAATATTTTGGCAATCTTCTTCTTTAATTATAAATATTGGAATTCAATAAAAAAAAGGTAGCTTTCATTGGATTTTTTTTTTTCCAGTGTAAATATTTACAGCCACTGTCCAGCCATGCTCTCTTCGTTATACCAGGGTGTAAGATTTTGCGTAGGGATTGTTTCCTTTCAAGTGGCCCCGGGAGTCCAGCAGGGATTCTTGGGAGCTGCTCATTTTTGCTTGAGCCTGTCCTAGCTCAGCTCCTTCTCGCTGAGGTAACGTTGCCACAGCACCAGGTTGCCATGACTGGACATCTCTCGTGGAGGATGTCTCCATGGGAATCGGCTCCAGCACGGTGGGACGCTTCAAGGTTCGGCTTTTCTGTGGCTCCAAGCAGGCTTGCCCCAAACCCAGGTCTCTGCTCGTGCCCTGCACGCCACGGTTCAATAAAAAGTCCATCCTAAGGTAGGGTGGCAAATGCATGAGATCACCTGGGGAGGCAAAAGGGGAAAAATGAGTCTTTGTTTTGAGTTATGTGTTGTGTGGTGCGCACCTGGAGGGAGTGACTCGAGCTGGTTTGGCCACCAAAGTGGAGCATCTGTGATCAGAATTTATAACAGATAGATTATTTCTCAGCCATTTACTACACTATGATCTTACAGAGTCATGCAACAAACTCCTTTTGGGCAGATCCGTCAGAATTCACTGTTAATATTTGTTTTCACCACAGAATGACCACAATGTGTTGTGCTTTACATGCACTCACAGCATGAAAAAGATAGAATGAAAAGACCAGGAGCATTTTCTCAAAATCTGAAAAGGACTTGGTTTGCCATTGCCAGAACTTGGAAAATGTGGAGGCTCAGTAGATTTCTGTCTCTTATTTTCTATTTTAAATGGAAACCTTCACAATTCCAATTAGCGAGCCTCAATCTTGAGGGGAATGACTAAACTATTTAAAATGGATGCAAGGGTGTTAAGGCTGTAGTCTTAAAGACATTTCTGAATAAAACAGAAACATGCTTGTCCTCATATAACAAAATATCACTGCCAACCATCATCACTGTGTTTAATTCACTAATAATTTTTTACTACTGTGACCACCAAGATGCTTCTGGTTTTGTGGTAACAAAATGCGCCCAAGCTCATGCATCAACCCTCCCCTCTGTTCTGTATTGTCAAGAAAATCTCTTATTCATTATTTTCCCCAATTCCTGGGCCTCTTAGGCATTCATGACGTTCCTTCAAGGAAATGAGAGGCAATCAGGCACATAATGACATTCCCTTCTAAAAATATTTGGTGGTGTAACCTCACCTATGTATGGAAAAACAAGCACAGGAGCATTCAGAACAGTATTTCCCCTTCTTTACAGATCTCTGCAGGTATGCAGCTGCTTTTTTTTATGGTTGATATCAAAACCAGGGTCTCATCTACAGATGGGATGCATCCTGAATGTTTAAAGCAGGAGACTCTTGGCACTGCACCACCTGTGTATCTCTACATGAGCTATTTACAGCAGCAGAAATTAAGGCTGACCTGTGCCAGTGGCATAAACAACAGACCAGGAAAGCAGTTCTTCATAATAAAACAACGTCTAACAATTTTGTTTTTTCTAGCCCAGCTAAAAGCTGTCCGATGACCTAAAATAAAACAGGTCCTGTGCTTTCTCACAGAAGTCAAGGCACTGCAAGTCTTACCTAAAAGACCAACAGCATCTGCTCCATCCATAATTCCAGGTCACAAACAGAGAATTGCTGAGGAGTTACATTTGGCCAGATTCTCTGTTTATTCCTATAGAAATCCCCCAGGCGCCGTGTAACACCATATGTTTTATTCTGGATGCATCTCCAGCACAGACTCGCGGTGTTGTAGCCCCGTGGAGTACGATGGGAGAATCTCAAGAGGAGGCTGACACACACCGTGGAGTTGGAGGGAGAGGGGGAGGTTTGTGATGATAATCACACTGATTGCCTCTTGAAAAAGGACTCCTGTTAACTTTAACTGGTTTTATTTCTTGGTTTGCCTGATTCTCCCAACAGTACCTTTCACGCCAAGCACAATCTGCACATCAGAGCGATTTCAGCTGAGACAGCAGCGTTCCTGCTGCTGGGGTGGAGGACATCAGGACATGGGCATGGGAGCAGGGAGGCACCAACTCACTGCCCTCATCTGCAGGCATTGAGCCAAGCTGCCCGTGGGTGCAGCTCTGCTGTCCGGCACCTTCCCCATCCTCTTGGCACCCAGACCCCCTGGTCACCACAGTTCTTTTGCTTTTGCATCCCCTTGTAGCCCAAGTCCTTCCAAAATGCAGCCGTGGGGTTATTTTGTTCCAGAGAACATTCCCCGTGCAGGGAGGAGACAGCCAGGATGGGAAATGCTCCCTGAGGCTGTGCCTTGTGCAGCACTGCAGTATTTCATTGGATGAGCCCTGCTCCTACCCCCACTCCTCCTAATGAAGGTTTTGGGGAGTTTGGTTTGGCTGCCTCAGATGTGGGGTCAGGGCCCCAGTGAGGATGGGCAGCAAAACACACCTCTGAGATGGCAATAGCAGGCGTGAGAGCTTTGTGACTGATTGTAATGCCAGGCATGTTTAGAGACTTCTGGGGTCAGAAACGGGGGGGTTCTCTCCCATTTCCATGCTAAACTGGGGTCTCTCAGTCCCAGCTGAAGAGGAATAATTTTTTTTGTTGAACCCAGTCCTGGGACACCTCTGCTATGGAGATAGGATGGGAGAGCTGGGGTTGTTCAGCCTGCAGAAGAGAAGGGTCCAGGGAGGTTTTGGAGCCCCTTCCGGTGTCTAAAGGGGTTCCAGGAGAGCTGGAGAGGGATTTTTCACAAGGGCATGGGGTGATTGGATAAGGGGGGTATGTCTTCAAACTGACAGAGAGTGGGGTTAGATGGGATCTTGGGAAGGAATTGTTCCCTGGGAGGGTGGGCAGTGCCCAAGGCCAGGTTGGACACTGGGGCTTGGAGCAGCCTGGGACAGTGGGAGGTGTCCCTGCCATGGCAGGGAATGTTGGAATCAGATCATCTTTGCCATCCCTCCCACCCCAAACCACTCCATGTTTCCATTTCCCACAACAACCAGCCCCAGCAACAACAACAACAACAACAACAACAACAACCAGCACCCAAAGGTGCTGACCCCCCCAGCCCTGCCTGTGAGGGGCTGCCCCTGCTTTGTTAACACCAGCTAGGCCATTTTCCCCCCACTCCCTCTTTCTGCCGCATTTTCTGCTTTTTGGTTGACTTTCCAGGAAGGAGCTGGTGCGGAGCAGCAGCTGGAGCGTGGCTCATTGGCAGCTCCCCGTGGATACCTCACGGAGCTGCTCCCGTGCCTTGGCACATTTGCTGCTTCTTGAGAGCCACAGATATGAGTGGACTACAAAAAAGATGAGCATTGAACCTTACAGAGATGCAGGTTGGTTTTCAAGCTGCTGTCTAGACATTTCTCAAGTGTATTTAAGAGCTTCGGGCTATGTAAAAAAGACCTTTTTTCCCCCCTCCTTAAATCTACATAAGAAAGCATAGTCAATAATCTGTGTAAACAATATGCAGTCATTTCAGCGCAATTTTCTAAATGTCTGGGGGCAAAGTTCCAACAGGATTTCAGTAATGAGAAACCACAGAGTGTAACTTGCTCTCCAAAGCTGGGTACTCAAAGCAGAATCTCTGACATGGCTTATGCAGAGCCCTCATTATTTGATATGATGTACACATTTTCCCATCATAAAAAGTGCCAGTGCTCCTTCTTATCTGCAAGGAGCATCTCTCCCTGAGACTGCTTATAAAACAGAGCACATTATTAACATTGCTGGAAAAGAAAAATCTTGAGAATGGAACTTTTTTTTCCGTGCTAGGGTTGAAACGGTCTCACAGGATGAAAAAAAAAGTCTTTGATTTAGAAGAACTAATGGGTTTCTGACTTGAAAACACAATCTTTGAAATATAACCACAGGGGTTCACCTTTGCCATTCTTACATCAATTCTGAAGGTATTTTTGAGCAGGAAAAAAGCTTCTTGCTCTATCTATGGGGCTACTTGGGAAGACTTTGCTTCTTATCCTCTGGACACAACAGTGTAGGCATTTTTTGGTTTCTTGCTATTCATCTGAATGATGTTTTTTTTCAGGCAAAGCATTACGAAGTTTCAGGATGGTTCATTGCCTTTGATGCTCTAATTACCTCTTTTCAGCTGTGTTTGTGCCTTATTAGTAATGAAAGCAAACCTTTCAAGTGCATGAGCACTGCAAATGAGCATGTTTAATAATTCATGCATTTTGGCTTAATTAGTACAAAAGACATTCTAAAACTATAGTTTTCTGATGCATTTTTAAAAATGGGGTTTGGACCGGATGATCCTCAGAAGTCCCTTCCCACCCAGATCCTTCAGTGATTCTGCAGTTTTTAAGAAAGAAGAATTTGCTGTTAAGAACCTTGAGTTTGTACAGAAATAATAAACATCCAGTCAAATCTGAATGCTGCAATTTAAGCCAGAGCTACCTCAATTGTTTGTTTTTTTTTAAAATGGCCAACCCTCTAATGAATTATTTAGTATAGTACATTTAAGAAAATGTTAGTTCAAACAAATATTTGTAAACAAATGCTAAAAATCACTTACTGTGATATTTACCATAAGCAACACGAAAAAGAGACTCTTTTCTGACTTAATGCAACACTGAATAAAAATAATTTACCCTTATTTCAGTATAACTAAGCTGATAAAAACACTTTGCAGAAAAACAATAGGTATTTTTAGCCTCATTCCAGAGGTCAGCTTCAGGTGTGGGAAGGGTTGGGATGAATTTGACAGGCTACATGCAGGGAAAAACATCACTGCTGAATTTTTCTTGGATTTTATTCAAGATAGCTGTCTTGTCTGCAGAACTAAACCAAGCTGAGAAGCACTCCTTTCTCCCAAAAGATTTACCTCATTCCTCTTTCAAATGCCATTTCGCTTGCTTTTTTTTTTTTTTTTTTTTTGTTGCTTTCATCTACTCAAAAAAAAAAAAATCTAAGGATTTGTGCTATTTTCAATACAAGGATCATCACAGACTGCAAAAAGGATGCTCTTACCAAGTTTTTACAGGAGAGCTCTGTGCATTTTCTCATGAATCAGAACCTCCACTAAAGCAAAAGCAATTTGTCTTCACAACACTCCAACAGAGATACCATCAGTGACGGTGACAGCCTGAGGGTTTCCAAGTTTTGGTTGCCATGTGGAGGAAATTCCTCGCTATTTGAGAGATTATCTCAGAAAATTTTGTGAAGTAGGGCTGGTGACTATGACAGGGTGTTTTTTTTAACAAAGGCAAGAATAAGACTGCTTGAATAGGGCATTCACACATCTGGCTTCAAGAGGAGAGTGGGTAAAGAAAAAAGCACTCAGAATTCTCTCTGGGATGATCCCATGGGATCAGGAATCATGCCAGGGTTGAGTCCATACAGCCCAGGTAAGGTGTTGATGTAATTATGCTGATTTGGGAGTGGAGAATGACCTTGTGCAGTGCTGGGGGTGTACAAGTGATGTGGAGTCCCACTCTTGGCTCATCCTGACTTTGGAAGGGGAAGCACTGATGGGAAATTTTGTTTTCCTTTGAAAGGAAGCAAAGGAGGCAGAGCTGCAGACGTAGTTCTAAGTTCAGGTTTATGCTGATTAAAAAATTTAGTGGGTTTTTCCAGCTCACTAGCACAGTAAATAAATCAGTGAAGCCTTTGCTGCTGCTCGCAGGCTGTTTTTCAGGGGAAAGACTGCCCACAAGGAAAACCTTGCATTAGAAGCGAGGAAAGAGCAGAGGGTTTGCAAGGTCAAGGTGAGAAGTTTGCTGAAAAAAAGAGTGTAAGTGATGCTTTGTCACATCCAGAACTGACACACCATTAAAAGTTAGCAGACAAAGCTTTCTTGGACAGCAGCAGCTTGGTCTGAAGCCAGGCTGATAGCAGCAGTAACATTTCTCACAATTGCTGCTGTCAGTGTTTGAGACCTGCTGCTGCTCCCTCTGTCCATCTCGTGTCCGTGGATCCTGCCCGCAGCGATTCCGCACTGCGCCGGAATCATCCCCGCACCAGGGGCACACCTGCAGGGCTCACAGCCCTCTGCAGCAGCACTTAATGAGCAATAAAGCCAATTATTTGGTTTCCTTGGTCCCCTGTCCTGCTCAGCCAAGCAGGGGGAGTAAAGAGGATCAGTCCTGCAGTCCTTGCTCGGCTGATGCAGGTCCTGGGATCTGCTCGGTGGGGAACTGCCTTCCCAATTAATTGGATAATTGTTGTTTTCTTGCAGTAAAACGCCATGAGTGAAGAGTAAAAATTTCTGCTTTGAATGCCAGGGCTCCACTCTCTAGAGCCAGTATGGATCAGTAATGGAAATGGAGATGGCATGTCCACATGCAAATTACTGCCCGGCCAAATGAATGAGAACACCAGCTCACTCCCTGTTGACAGGAGCACACCATTATCAGCACATTCAGCAGCTCACCGGCTCCTTCTGAGGCCACGTTTTCAAGATGAAAACCAGATTTAATAATTCTCTAAGGTGATCCAGAATAAATGGCAGAAGGTCTGAGAACCTGAATTACACTCTCAGGAGCAGCCAAGCAGCAGAAGGGGAAAGGAAGAAGGGAGGAGACAGGGCACAGCTTTCTCATTAGTGAAAAAGCAGCTGTGAGAGCAGCCACGTGTTCTTCCCTTCTCCAGAGCAGCTTCAACCCCTGCTCAGATGCCCAAGAAAAATGATTGAAGTGCTCAGCATTTGGGGGGCACTTTTAAACGGACTGAATGCAGGATGTTGGACAAGGCCAAGGTGTCTGGGTGCATTTCAGCTGCCAGCCTGCCCGCCCTGGCTCTCTGACCCACACCATCACATCCTCTGGGCTTCTCACTGAGTCTCAGCAGGCAGCAAAACACCCCACCTTTATGCTGTTTGTGTTTGGGATCACCGAAATGTTAGAGAAATAGCCAAGTTTCCCATTTCTAGATGGAGAAATCAGAATTCCCTGTCACCACTGCAGGGCTGTACTTTATAGCTGGCACCTTCTCCCCAAAAACTGCACCCTCGTAGAGGCTTTGGAGATCTGTAACACCCAATTAAATGTTTCATGTTGCAGTCTGCTAAACTGGCATTTTCATAAAAATACTCCAAATACCGGCTGTGATTCACAGAGCAAAATAAAAACAACAGTTGCTGTTGACTACAATCGTTGGAGTTATCTCTTAAGGAACACCAGGGTATCAGTAAATCTGTAGTTCAGGAGCCAAATTTGCTGCTGCTATAAATCAGTGGCTCTATTGATTTCAGCAAGACTATAAATTGATTTCTACTTACTGGAGATTAGGTTTAAGTGACTGAAAATGAGGATTCCAACTAATGTGGATTTTAAATTTTTTTTTAAAGGTGATTCATTTTGTTATTTAGATTTAAACCTTCTGATTCCAAGAAAAAGCCTTTGATCAAGATGTCTTAAAGCAAAAGCATGACTGCTGTAGCTGAACTGAGATCATACATCTGAACTACATTGACAAAACAGACTGTGCAGCTGCCTGAGAGGATGGCAGGAGTCTTGATTATCACATTGTTACCTCTTCCTGGAAGATCTAATGGAACAGGAATTGAAGCACGTTTCTGGTTTGCATTTCTCTAAGCAGAACTTTGGTCTTTAATACAGTGCTGCACTTTCAAAAGACCTGGCAGATCCTTTGTCCCTTTCAGAAGTAACTTTAAGAAGAACTGACATATTTTTAAGGGCTTCTCTGACACTGAGCTGAGCAAGGAAGGAAAAATTGATTAACTGCAGGGGTCAGATAGATTGAGATGCTATGGATATGCCATGTGGATGTCCAGCCTCACAGGGCTGGTGCACCTGCACAACTGATCCTTTCCTGTTTGGGTTTAATGAGGTGTCTTAAGTTATAAAAACATGTAAAAGGGGCCTCACTGTGTAAATCAATACCCACTCCAGGACTCAAGTCAGCAAATTTGTCAATAAATAATGAAATGGTGATAGAAAAGGTGAGTTCAGGAGTGCTCCTTTTCTGTCTGCACCTTGTCACGCAAGCAGCTTAATGCATTTTTAAGGATGTTCTGAGACAGCACTCTCCTGCCCAGTGGCTGGGAAAACTTGGAAAAACGTGCTGGAAACCTCAGTGAGGTGCCCCTGGTTACCAAGGCTGGACTTTTAAAACTCATTTTCTAGTCCTGGGTGCAGTGAACAGAAACTGTTCAATTATACATCACTTCAGCTGAGGGTTAAATCGATCGTGACTCCATGGAAACAGTTTATTCCTGAGATATGTTGGGAGCCTGGATTCAGCACAGAGGCTGGAGAGGTGAGGAGTGTTCAGGGTTCGCTGGAATCAGTGGGAGCTGCTCTGTTGACCTCGCCAGGCTCTGAGCCATTCCCTGAATTCAGGGATAAACCTGACCATGCCACGGCAACGGGAAAACAAAACACTCTGCTAACAGAGCCGGGCAGGTCAGGCTGCAGCAGGGAAACCAATATCAGCACTGCCCTGCTGCTCTGCCGGACTGGGGGGGAATTGTGTAACTCAGTCTCCCCATGTCCATCAGTCTGAATCACCTGAGTGATGCTGATGAGGTGCATTTTGCTTTTTTGTTAATGAATCCCCTGGGAGCAGAGGTTCTCACAGCTCTCACGTTGAAATTAAGGATACTGACACAATCCTGAAACACATCTGCAGGTACAGAGAACTGTGCTTGAAAAGCCAGCACATAAAGCTCTTTCATGGATGGCACAGACTGTTACTGCAGGCAGATTGAGACTGTGCTGTTAAAACAAAAGTTTGTTTCTCTAGTGCTATGATTTTCTGCTTTAATTTCCAAGAAGAGCACAAGTGTGACCTTTCTCGCAGGTAAGATTTGGTTTCCATTTTCAGGTGTCGCAGTGCCAGCTCTCCTGTAGAGCTCAGATTGCACTCAGGTCCTCTTGGCACGGGGGAAATAACAGATCTGGAGTCAGGAATGGCTGTAATTAAATCAGGAATGGCTGGAAATGTCTGCAAGGACCTTAAAGCAAGGCTGGATCAGTTCTTGTCTGTGTGCAAACCACTGCTGCTGGTTACCTTGAGCTGGCTGACACCAAAAGTCACACACACTGTGTCTCAACACTATCAAGGTGAAATTATTTGGCATTTTGAAAACTAAAAATCTAGTTTTTGTGGAAGTGAGGTTCAAGTTAGGGACACTTAACAGAACTGCTCGAAATATCTGTTGTGTTAGTTGAACTGGATGCAGCATCTTTGGTTTGATTTGGAACTTTTGCTGGTAGTTTTAGCAGTTTAATATTGGAGTTATGACTGCAAGAACGTGAAAGTAGCTGAAAATTTACTGATAAATGTAATCCTTGCTTTAGGCATAAAACTCTTGAGTAACTATGGCTCAATCAAATGTCTCTAAAGCTACAGAAAACATGGGTAGTCTACTTTAATAGCTCCAGTTTTTATATATCTATGGACCAAAAGCAAATAATCAGCTTTATAAAACCAAAATTAAATTGAAATTTTAAAACCTCTCACTTTTAATAAGAAACATCCTGTTGCTAATCAGAAGGTAGGAAATGGGCATTCCCGGGGAGGGGTTTTCCTTAACATGCAACTTTTAGTATAGAAGAAATAAAAAAACAACCCAAGAGTATCGTGAACCAGCACAGTTTGGGATACTGTACTTTTCCAAAGTCAATGTTAATTTTCTAATCAAAATAAAGAATAAATTAGGAAGCAATAGGAAAAGCTAATTGTGCTGCTATGCATTCCTCACAGAGTCTNCAAAGTCAATGTTAATTTTCTAATGAAAATAAAGAATAAATTAGGAATTGTGCTGCTATGCTTTCCTCACAGAGTCTGAGGAATTGGTACCACTTGTTTCTCTCTAATTAAAAAAAATCTTCCTAACACCACCATCACCGATTCATAGATGACAATTGTAAAAATAATTTAAATTGCTTTAATCATAGACTCACAGAAGGGTTTGAGTTGGATGTTAAAGATCATCCAGTTTCAAATCCCTGCCATGGGCAGTGACACCTTCCACTATCCCAGGCTGCTCCAAGCCCCATCCAGGCCAGCCTTGGACACTTCCAGGGATGGGGCATCCACAGCTTCTCTGGAAAACCTGTTCCAGTGCCATCAGTGACTTGAATTTAGCTTGCAGACATCTTCTACACTACCTAAAATGGAACTTTCACATCACAATTGCACAGAAACCTTGTAACTGAACAGCTGCCCTATTTAAACCCAAGATTCACACCGCTATCATTTTCCTTTCTGATCTCAGAATGTTTCAGCTTCTGATCTGAACCTGTTTAAGTTCATTTTTATTGTACTGGCAAGGTTACAAAACTTGCAATGTGAGCCTTCCTGTCTGTAAATCCACCAGAATAAAAATGAAAGCCAATGATATCAACTACGTAGTCACATCAAATTAAATGCAGAATTAAGTGGTTTTCATCCCTGCAGAACATCCAGCTTTCCTCAGCTGAAGGAGAAAAAGCTCCTGATACTCCACAGAAATAAAACCTGAGACAAGATAAAGGCAATTTCCTCTCATCACTGATGTGCCATTTCTAGGATAAGCAGCAAATGGCACAGTGCGTCTCTTTGTGACATGCCCATGGTTTTCCAACAGTGCAGTAGAAAATAAAAAAAAATAGGTGTTCCAGGCACAGAAAGATTTAATATGGAAAAATTAGAGATGCTCATCTAGGGGAGTAATATCAGGACACATCACATAAGTGTGAGTATATATTCAAGTTAACAGTCAGGTTGAGAGTATTTACTACAGTTAAAAATGTAGGCAAGAAGGTTTTTTCCCCACTCACAACTGTTCTGTCTGTCCTTCTGTTTTTCCACCTGCTTATTTTGATTTGTCTCCTTATGTACTTCTCTCAAAACTGGATCTTGGTCTCCCATTGTGGAGTCAGGATGGTGATTTTTTTGTTCTGTATACACATTATATACAATGTGTGTATACATATTCATATTTTTTATATATATTCTATTGCATTGGAAACCAGGCAGTGCAAGCATAAAACTAAAACTGAAAACAATCCATATCTTAGCCTTTGTGTGCTTTGTTGTGGGATTTCTGAACAACAACAAGAAGAAGAAAAGATACATAGATTACTCTGTGTCTTCAAGAAATTCAGTTTTGGATCTGGAAACTGTGGATTTAATGGAATTATTCCCCATTTTCAGTCAATGCAGGGTAATATAACAGGCATGGGAAAAGAAGGCTAAAGGTGAGCTGTCAAGAGTCCCAGCCTTTGCTGAATCCCCAGTGGCCGAATTTGTATCGGATTCAGTCACGGCCGTGGCCCATGGAGCTCTGTCAGCAGCTTTCCAACAGAAATCCAGTCCCTAAATAGACTCCAATCACTGTGTCAGAGGGAAATAACTCCTTCACCCTTGACCTCAAAGGGCAGTGGAAAAGAGTTCACATCTCGGGTTACGGGGCTGATGCTGGAAAAATACTGTGCCTTCTATTGCTGCGTGGTTCTTATTTTTCTCATTATGCTAAGCAGCTTATTTTTAGCTGCAGTGACTGAATTCTGGAAAAGAAGATTTGTTTCTTGACTTGGGTGTTTAAATCAACATTTAGGCACTGCAGGTGATATCCAGACTGAATTTCAGGGACCCTTGTAAATCATTATTTAATGAAGGACTTGCATTCTGCAGCTCAAGGCTCGTCTACACGTTAATGCTTTGGTGTTCAATCATCAGGATTAGTCAAAGCAGCGAGAAACTTCTAAATTGGGTCAAGAATGCTAATTAAGGTATCTGAAATACTGAGGGAACCTGATCATTCAGCAAAGCTGGAGAGGTTAAATCAGTATTTTTTCCTAGTTAATATGCAGTAAGCTTAAGAGATAGGCTTGGGCTGTTTGACTCAGGTGTCCAGCCGTAAAAACTCAAAAAGTGTCCAGATTTGGGTAGTGAGGGCTTGGCTGAGAGCAAGCCTGGCCTGGCCTTGGGCTGCTGTTAAGAGGCGATATCTGCTGGCCAGATCTCCTCTGGGACATGGAGCCAAGGAGAGGAGCTGGAGGATGCAGAGGATGGACTCTGCCCTGTCCCACCAACCAGGAACGCAAGGACAGCAGGAGGAAAGAACTTCCAGGGGAGCAGGGGCTTGGAGAAGGGGGGTCCTGTTTGGGAACGTGGAAGGAGCCAGGAAAACACTCAGGGGCTCTTGACATCTTCATGGCTGTGAAATCAGTCCCTGGAAAATATATTTTTTTTCAGAGTCTGCCTCTCTACAACTACCTTTTCTCCCCACTCATGAGCAGGTTTCTTTCCAAAATCATTCCTTTCCCCAGCTGAAAGTTTGTAGAGAAACTTCTGAGATATAAAATCTTGTGACGCTTTAAATAGATTTCCAAATCCCCTAGTCTTATATACCCTCTAAGTGACATTTCTTCTCTGGAAAGGTATTTGGGATGCTTTAGTCCTTCAAGGGTTTTATATTTATGGGATCTCTCCCCACTTTTGAGGAGGTGGGATGGTCAAAAATGACCTTGTAGTTGTTTTGTGACATCAGGTAGTCTGTGCCTGGTCTAAGTCAAACTAACCCTTAAGGATAATGTCATATATTTGAAAAGGTTCTTTTTACTGCTGATTAGCGTAAGAGAAAAATATAATTGGGCGTCTGAGTTTTTCCATATCCCTGTGGAAAGGAGGCTTCTGCGAATTGCAAGAAATGAAAATTTTCTAGATATTTCCCATTCGAACCCTCGTCAGATGTTATTTCTTCCAAGCATGAACTCCATTGCCAGGGGATGCAAGTATGCGCCCTGTCCACAAAAAAATCCCAGACATAAATAGCACTTGGGAAACAAAGAATATCAAAATATTTCCCAGTTAATAGCTGTTCTTTTCTCCAGCACAATAATTTAGGAGTAAAGAGAAGAAAAAACCCAACAGGCTTCTTGGCTGAGGCTATTAGTGAGATTTAAAATTATAATAACGGGAATCTATTTTTAATAAACTGCTCCAGCAATGTTTATTGCAGTTAAGAATAATTGTTATGATAACTCAATTTGTGATTATTATTCTTAAAACAGAAAAAGGGAACATTATTATAAAACTCTTTGAACCTCTACAATTATCTTCCATTTTTCTACATTACAGACTCTTTGATGGCACAGTGGGAGGTAAAAAGAGAGTGCATTTCTTTCTAATTTCTGTCCCTTTTTGGAGGATGAAGGACTGACTCATTTATCAACCTCACAGGTAAACTTGGGGTTACAATTGTTGAAATTTATGAATATTTATATGAAAAACTGCCTCAGTTTTGCTCTGTTTAAATGATTCCTTGAGGACCTGATCTTACTAACAAAACTTGTAGTTAATGACAGCTGTGGGGAGGAGAGCAATAATCCCAATCCCAAATTCTGGGAGTTTTGATGCTGAGAAAGATGCAACAAAACCAATGTATTGCCATCATTTTTACATCATGAAGAACTTTAATACTGCACAGGAGTTAAGCAGACCCACTTTCGTAAAGGATATGATTTATCCCACAGCTTTAAAATCCTGCTGTGCCATTTTTACTGCTTCAATTTTCTCTTTTAAGGTGCCTCCTGGGACACATGACTGTTCTGATGGCTTCCTGAAAAATGTCACCATCTCCAGTGGGTCACCTTCAAGGCCTGGGCAGATTAGGTCTGACAGCCCTGTACAGTCCACAAAACCTCATGTGCGGATCTGCATCCATCATTTCACTCTTTGGAAGCTGTGCAGAGGCTGTTGTTAAGCAGCAATTCCAGTTTGGTTGGTGGTTTATATTGGGTGACTATAAAAGGGAAAATAATGATGTTTTTAACGATGAAGCATGAACTACAAATAATCACAGAACGGTTTGGATTGGAAGGGACCTTAAAGATCATCGAGTTCCATCCCCTTCCACTCTCCCAGGTTGCTCCAAGCCTCAATGTCCAACCTGGCCTTGAACACTTCCAGGGATGAGGCAACCACAACTTTTCTGGATAACCTGCTCTAATCTCATCCTTTTCCAAAAATCTGCTTGTGGAGTTGTAAAGATCAGAACACAAGGATGCATGAGACATGCTTTCAAAACACTGAATGTAGAAATGAATACATATAAAAAAATCTTAACTTCCATGTTCCATTTCCTGTAGCTATGACTTTTGAAAACTTGGAGAAACTCCTGGAGTTTTTTTTTATTGAAGACTGTTTAATACCACCTTCTCCATATACTTGAAAATATTGGCCTGGTGTGAGGACAATGATGCAGAAACATCTACAGCTGCTTGTACCATCAACTAAAGTATCCTCCTGTCTAGGAGAGCTGGTTGATGTTCAAAGATCACCTTCTCCAAGCTCTGCTAGCAGAAACTCAGGCAAAAATTCCAGGAGGCCCCAGTGGATGAACAAGGAGCTCCTGGCAAAACTCGGACACAGAGAGGAAGTATCCAAGAGGATGGAAGCAGGCAAGGATAACCCAGAGGGAATATAGAGAAATTGTCCAAGCATTCAGTGGTTAGGAAAGCCCAGCTGACGTTGAATCTGGCCAGGGGCATCAAAGACAACAGGAAAGTCTTCTGCAAATTTATAGGTGACAACAGGAAGGCCAGGGGAAATGTGGCCCCACCACTGAATGGAACCTGGTGACACAGGACACGGAAAAGGTTGAGACACAGAATGCCTGACTTGCCTCTGTCTTCATTATCTAGACCAACCTTCAGGAATCCCGGGTCCAAGAGATCAGTGGAACAGGCTGGAGCAAGAGACTTTCCCCTGGTGGATAAGGATCAGGTCAGGGAATCCTTAAGCAAACTGGATAAACGTCAACCCATGGATCTCAGTGGAATGTGCCTACAAGTGCCGAGGGAACTGGCAGATGCCATTGAGGCCACTGTCAACAGTCTTTGGTGATCCTGGTGATAGAAATGCCTGAAGACTGGAAAAAAGCAGATGACTCCAAGAAGGACAAAAAAGAGGATGCAGGAACCAAGAAGCCTCTCAGCCTTATCTCCATCCCTGGGAATTCACCAATAAACTCCATCGTTCACCTTTTGTGAGTTAAGTTGCAGCTTTGCCATTGGGTGGATTTGTTTCCAAATGTCCCATTTATCAAAACAATTTTTTCTAACAGTTTTTCTGAGGCTGTCTTAAAACTGTTGGGGATTATTTTGAAAAAAAAAAAAAAGAAAAATACTACTTATTGCAAATTCTTGAACCTTTACTGCAATCATCAGTTGCAACAGGCAGCTGTTTGAGAAGGGAGGTCAGAAATTAGGAAGGAGGAGGCAGAAGTGATTGAAAGTGACATTTTCCAAGAAAGATTGAACTGGCTGAGAAGAAAAGCAAAGCACCATGAAAACAGGTGAAAGCTCTCTTGAAAGAAAAGATTTACTTCATGGAAGAATAAAGGTGTGCTGATGCAGCACAGTGATTTATCTCAAATGTTCTCATCTACTGAAACTAAACACCTTAAGTTTTTTTTCTTTCTTCTCCATGTTCTCAAATGGAGAAGATTAATTGTTTCTGATTAATTGTATTTGAATTATTAATTATCTCTGGCAAATTTCTGAAATGGTGGGTAAAAGATGAAAGATGCCCAGTAACTGTTTCCTCACAGACTCGAATACTAAAATATTGGTCTGTCTGCTACTACACTTAAAGTTCTTTCTATCCATATGTTTTGTTTCAAACCCTTCATAAAGTGACCTTTAATAATGTATTAGTCAATATTTATGGGCCAGCATTCAAATTGCTCCACTGGAACACTCAATTATGTTTTCAACGTAATGGAGCTAATTATTAATTTTATAATCTATTTGATTTCCTTACTGCAAAGGAAAGCTAAAGCTAATCAAGAAAAATAAAGCCATTAAAACTAACAGAGCTAAACATGACTACAAGTCTGTAAATCACTGGAGGGGCTCTAAGGTTGTTCCAACCCTGGAAGATTTAAACTCAAGCACAGGGACCAAATTTTGGTTCTATCTGCCCTCAAGAAAATCAGCTTTATATGGAATATATTAGAATATTTCCAAATACTAAATATGCATAAGTAATGTATTTGGAACATGAAAGTAAAGAGAGCAAGATATTTGTTAAAGAAATGATAAAAAATATCTGTTGACTGCTTGGAAGGAAGGAGTTCAGTTTTGACTTAGCTGTGAATGCAGATGCTTCCCTTTAGCAGAGCAGGGACAAATATTTATCTTATTTCTTTGGAGTTAGAAATGGAAAGTATTTCTATCTTTATCTATTTCTACAGCTCCTGGGTTTGTGGCTCTACTCTGTGACTACACAGAAATCAGCAATTTCTCCCACTATTTTATTTCCTACTTATTTTCCCTCTTATCTATCTGTGTGACACAGTAATTTCCTGCCTTGACTATTACAACT
Organism: Pardalotus punctatus; assembly: GCA_013400915.1. NCBI lineage: Eukaryota > Metazoa > Chordata > Aves > Passeriformes > Pardalotidae > Pardalotus > Pardalotus punctatus. Next base: position 299,410 of record VZTX01002270.1, on the reverse strand, counting down.
GTCTACCTTCTGCTTGGGCATTTTCTTCCCACATTATTCTTTCAGCTTTCTCTAGGAAAATCCTTGACGCTTTTTTTTTTTTTTCAGTGTCAGGTCCTTCTTTTGAATGACCCTTCCTGATCCCACTGTCTGCCTTTCATCCCTCTGTCCTCACAACTATTGCTTGTTACAGGGAATATTAAGAAAAGACCCTACACAGAATATTCATTCCTCTTTTTTACACACATGAGCACTGTTGATTACTTTCTGTGGATCTGAGTAGCAGCACTCACACTGGAAAATATATATACTAAAATGAAATGAAATGAAATGAAGTAAGACAAAATAAAATAAAATCATGTTTTCAGAAAGCAAACAAATATAATTATGGCGTTTTCCCACTTGAATACAACTGTGAAGTGTCACCTCATGTATCCTGTCACAAAGACTGACAAATCTTCTGAGATTTTTTAACTTGCTTGATCTCAGAGTACCACAAACAACCTGCCTGTGCTGTTGGGCACTAAGGTATCACCAGAAACAGCATCTTTGTGATCTGGACATTTGATTGAGCCCAAGAGTTGGGTGTCACTCTGTCCCTTCAGTCAGCCGGGAGTTGGAGTCTTAATTTTCTCCTTTTTTTTATTCCCCCTTGATTTAGATATCCTGAGTTTGATATTAGGTGATATCAAAGAGAGAGTGTAACAGCTCCAGGATGTCACCAAAGGGTTGTTACAAGTCTGACAAACCACAAGGCAGAAGGGATAAGCACATCTCCTACAATCTGTCTTCATGAGTGGTTAATGAGAGCCAACTTTTGCTCCCAAGCACGACGCACTGAGTGAGACACATTTTATTAGAGGCTGGTTGGAGCTGGGGATGGGCAGATGCACACGCATATGGTCTTATTTATCCCAGAAGGGTCAATTGCCTGATGGCTGCAAGTGTGAGGAGTGGATTTGATGGCTCAGACAGCCTCTTTCTACTCATAATTCCCATGTTTTCTGTACAAGGGAGAATACACTCCAACGCTGCATTAGCTGGGACAAACCCCAATTATCTCTGCGAGCAGTTACAGGAGACATGGTGATCTATCCTCCCCTCCTGCCCAGCCTGGCAAAGGGGTGAAATCCTCTCCCCAGGGACCAAAACCGCTCACCTGGCCGATGTGCCTTGGGAACTGCCATGTTCATCACGCGCCCCCCGTCCTGAGGCTTGGGCGGGGACGCGGTGAACCTGCAGATGCCCGACTCGGACGGCGTGCTGGACGTCAGGCTGTCCGTGTAGTCGTTGGTCCCTGCTGTCAGCTGCTCCGAGGACGTGTCTGATATGAAGCATTCCGTGATGGTGAACTTGGCGTGCCTCAGCTGCTCTTCCATCTTGGCGTGCTCGTAGGCCCTTGCCAGCTCTTCGTACGTGGAGGAGGCACTTTCTGTGGAGACCATGCTGCTCCTTGCGCGATCTGCATGCCAGGAATGTGAACAATGGGAGAGAGAAAACATCTGTAGAGTCCTTTTTGGGAGAAAAACCATGAGCACAGTGTTTCAGAGTAAAGCAGAGAGCCTTGAAATTATTGAGGTGATTCGAATTAATCTGCTTCACTACAAATGCCTGCACAAGTGTAAGTTTAGTCAGCCACTCAACAATTACAGATGATCTAAAGTGAAGTCTTATTCTGCAAGCGGCATTAGGTGCCTCAGCATTAAACTCATGGTTTTAAAAAAAAACAACCTTTACTACATGAAAAATGTTACTGCTCTTGGTTAACAAAAGTAATTTGCCCTCAAAATATTCCTAACCCACAAACCAGACTTAGTAAAATAAGGAACATCTTTACATTATCTTTTTAAAGCATCTCAGAAATATTTCAGTGAGGTGATGTACAGGTGAGAAAGGACAGTCTTTTTGTCCTGTTTCCATCACGTAAATTTTATTTTTTTATGAAAGTCCTGAGAACAAAGGTCAAACATAAAGGCAGTAGCTCTCAGATATTGTCTCTCTAGACACCAGGTAAAACACTAACTCATTTCATTTGGAACAAAGGTCTTAAGGAAGCAATATTTGGCGACTACAGCCTGCAGTCATTCAGGTGCCTTTTCTTGATGCTGCTGAAGCTAATGGAGGAATTCATATTTGACACACAGGTTATTATGACCTGCAAGCTGTTCTTTTCTGCTGATGAGTTTCTGAGAATATCAATATTTCTTAAACAACACTATTATTGAAGATGTAAATGGCTACTGATATATTAAAAATCACTCTGGAAATGCAGGGCTCATTTCTGCAGGGACGAAATTACTGGGCTGTTGCACCCACAGTGTTTCTACTCCAGTGGGCTGGAAGAGCAGAGGACTTTTAAAAGTTCCTTGGGCAGAAGTCGTGTTTCATCACAGGATCTGTGCAATTTCAGACATTGTTGGTGATGTTCAATAAACAGGCACAATGTAATAGCTAATTCATACAAATGGACCTCCTGTAACAGCCAGAGGCAAGTGTGTTGTTATTGCAAATCTTTATCTTTTTTATTGCGTGCCTGCGCCCCTGCATCAGTTTTCATTGTGCACAAAGAACAATACTCCTGCCACTTGTAAATAGGGTCATCCATTATTTAAAATGACAAGTACTTCTGCAATATGCTGTAACTTGCTTAAGATTTTGAGCTGACCAGAACTTAACAGGGTTTCTTTTGATTTTTCTTTTTTCTTTTTCTTCTTTCCGCCCACAGGAAACATCATTCTCTTTTTCACATTTGATTTGTAAATCAGACTGCAGTGATGTCTTTCCAAATTTCTGGTCAGCTGGAAACTCCCAGAAGGCAGCACTTGACCAGTGCCATAGAGCAGTGTCTGTAAATATCATGGTCATGCAAAGGTCACAGTTTGGTCCATGCAGCCCAGGACCTGCAACTCCTTCCCAAAATCCCACCCACTTTAGATTTGCTGAAAGTTTATCCAAGCCCAGAGTGAATTTTGTGAAACTTCTTGAACTTCATGCATATAGATTGATTCAGAAGTTTCTAATGGCCTCTAGTTAGAACATTTGAACTCAGTCACAGCTATGAACAGCTGCCAGACATTTCTCCTAAGCTCAAAAGCTACTGCTCTGTAAGCCTGGAATTGTTTGGATAAGTGCTAAATTCTGCCAAATATCAACTGCATCAACCAGCTCCAGAAATCTGAACTCCAGATTGGAGAAGTGATCAAATGTGCACATTAGCTCAATTGATTCTTGAAAACAGAATTTGGCTACATATGTTTATTTGAAAGTTTTAAACTTCTGAAGCACTTAAATTAAATGGACTCTATTCTTTTCCCAGAAACCAAGTGGTGTAATAGAGCTGCTTTTTGGCACAAGAAAACTTCTCTTGAGTGTGATCTAAAGCTTGTTATCCCTTACATAAATCACCATGCATTCAAAGGCAGACACAGAGTAAAAAAGTAGGCTTGTTAAAATATAGATTATGAAGCCTGTTTACATAATTGGATGTAGTTTGTCTACTAAACCACAAAGTAAATTTAATTTCTGCCCTTTGCCACACACATTGGAAAATATTCTTGGGTGACAACATGTTGGAACACATCCAAATGCACCTGAAATCCGGAGTGTCTATAGAAAGGGTTTCTGAGGGAAGAGACACTATTTATATTTAGATCTGTATATCTGTTAATCTTAAAACTTAATGATAATTCTGCCTGCAGAAATCAGGATGAATGTTGTCAGTTGGCTGGAGGTATCTATTGACTGCCATTACCCTATGGAGACAGCCTTGGGGTCTACAAGTTTAAGAGGATGAATTATGAAATGATGAGAGCTCCAGGCTGTAAATTACTAAATGGAAGTGAAATCAGATACTTGTTCCCATACAGAGAACAAAACCAGTCATACTGGTTTTTATGGTGAAAGGCCAGTCACATCTACTGCTCTGTAGCTCTAGCACACCTGATGAATACCTTTCTCCTAAAATCAGGATAAACAGCAGGTAATTCTTCCTGAGGAAACCAGAGTAAGCCTGAATTCACTTTGGTCAGACTTCCCTTTGAGAAATATTTTACCATTCTTCTCATTTAATCTTTACTAGATTTACTTCATGACTATTCTTCTACTTAATAATTTACTCATTTATTTGCCTTTTTTGTCAGTTTGTCTGCATAGGGCAGAGGAGAAAGCTTTCTTTTCACTTACAGTTGCATTTATAATGTGAAGGCATCAAGAAGAAATGAAGACTGGAGGCAGAATATGCATTAAGTGTCTCCCCACTTGTCATCTAGGAGAATAAATCCCATGCTGTTTCTCAGGAAAATCCTGTCCAGATGCTGCAGAATTCAGTGCTATGAACGGATTTTGACGTGGACTCGAATTCCAGAGTTTTCCCTCTTTTGTTTTTTCTTTCCCCCATTTAGAATGAATATATTACATGAACGGGAAAATAAAAACACTAACCTGAACGTTGTCCAAATCCTAAAACCATTCCATGTATGACTCAGGGATATTCTTGGTTATTAATACTGTCCATTCCTAATCAAATTCTCCTATTTTTTGGTTCAGGAAGCTACAGGAAAATTTACTACCTTGTCTTTCAAAGGACTCCAATATGCGTGTGTGGAATGAGGAACCACGGGCACAATATTTGTTATCATTATCACTACAAGCATTTGTGGCACCCCTCATAAATAACCTACAGAAAAAACACCCTGGCAAGGAAAGAATAATGACACCTAAGCTCCAAGCAAGGCACATCCAGGAAGGAGAAGGTTCCTGCAGCTGCTGCTGTCCCGTTTTCCCTGTGGGGAGCTCTGTCCATACCTGTGTCCTGCGAGGGGCTGACGCTGTAGCTGTCGCTTTCCTTGTCCACTGACCCTGCGGGCCTGGGGGTGGGCAGCCTCCAGTCTGTGGTGAGGGTGTGAGCTGATATGGTGGGGTGGGGTCTGTTGAGCGTCCACTGACTCGCGTAGCGGTTGCGTGCGGTGGGTCCGGTTTTGGCACTCCTCCTCGTGGTGGGATCTGTGAGGGAGAACAAGGAGGGTTTGGGAAGGAAACCAGAATCACAGAGTCCTGGAATGTCCTGAGCTGGGAGGGACCCAACAAGGATCATCAAAATCCAGCTCCTGGCACTGCACAGGCCCCCCAACAATCCCAGCCTGGGCATTCCTGCCAGCTCTATCCAACCGCTCCTGGAGCTCTGGCAGCCTCGGGGCCGTGCCCATTCCCTGGGGAGCCTGGGCAGTGCCCAGCACCCTCTGGGGGAAGAACCTTTCCCTGATCTCCAACCCGAACCCCTCCTTGACACAGCTCCAGCCATTTCCTCAGGTCCTGTCACTGGGCACCAGAGAGATCAGTGCCTGGCCCTTCACTTCCCCCTTTCAGGATTGGATGGCCACTGAAATCATCAAACTCATGACATTCTTTTTTGGGGAAAAAAAATGAAGTGGTAATGCTGATCATTACCAAACTGCTGATGCTTTTCTATAACTACTCTCTTTCTAATGAAACTCTACATTTTATTAAGAGTGAAACTGAAGAGCTGAGAGCCCCATCAGTCATTCACTGACACATTCATCATCCGTTTGCTCCAAGACAAGCTGTTCTCCAGCAGCAAAACCACTCTGAGAACTGAAAGAGCACAAGGCTCGTGGATTTGGTCAGGGATTTCCCACCACATCTCAAGCAGAGTGCAAGGTGAATTATCAGCATAGATGTGCCCTCAGAAACACCCGGCACCAGGTACCTGCTCTCAGCTTTTAAAAACATGTGTCCAGAAAGGTGGTGATATAATTCCCTATTCTGGACGTATTGTTACTATGTTACAATATTGATCAGTTATATATTTTCCATTTTAATGTGCAGCCAAGATATAAAACATAAGCAGTAATGGTGCCACCAGAGTTTCAGTAGGAACAGGTTCATAAAGATTTGACTGCTTTAAAACAATTAGTAAATTAATACAATTTCTTAAATTTTAAAAATCATCTCCTTCTGGTTTAAGGTCAGCAGTGTTCTACTTTTTTGTTAACCTAGAGATAATATAGTGACCAAGAGAGTAAAAGAAAGCTCTTGGAGAAAATTGACCTCCTTAAACTTATTAATAAGTCGTTCTGCCCTAAAAATTAGTCTAACAAAGCAAGTGCAAGAGAAAAAAGTCATTATGTGGCAAACAGAGAGTGACTACATCAGCACTGAAGGATTTCTTGCCGAAGCTTCTGAAAGGATATCGCTAACAATAGAAAGAAAGGGTATTAGAAATGAAAAATTCAAATCTATTCAAAATGTACTTTGACATTCAAATGGTAAAGTTGTTAGTCTTTGAGGTAAGAGACTTTAGCAGAAGAAATTGAAAGAAAAAAAGCAATACCCAGATAATGAAACTGAGCACTGCTTCTGCCTAAGCATTCCCAGTGAGAATTTGTATTCTGCTGCTTCAAAGAAACAAGGCATTTATTTATAAATAATGGTCTGATACCTCTCCTTTTTCCCCCTACAGCAGTGGAAAAATTAGAGCCCGGTGCCATTGATAATTTATCCTCCTGGTAGTGCAGCACGGAGCTGCCTCACATGGACAACATCCAAATTTGTGCTCAGTGCAGCACAAACCACCACCTGGGAATTTGGCACGTGGCTGTGGCACGGCCAGGAGTGAGCCTCATTCAAGGGAAAACGTGGAGAACACAAGGAGAGTGCTGGTGGGAACAACTCTTGGCATGGCACTGGGGCTGCCTGGTCTGGAGAAGAGAAGGCTTGGGGGGGAGGCCATCGATGTGCAGAAACACCTGAAGGGTAAGAGGACAAGAGCCAGGATTTGCCAGTGGTGCCCAGGGAGAAGAGCAGGGACAACAACCTCAAGGGGAAACTTGGGAGCTTCCCCCTGAAGAGCAGGAAACACCGATGTGAGGGAGACTGAGCTCTGGCACAGGCCGCCCACACAGATGGTGGAGTCTCCATCCTTGGGGACATTCAGAAGTCACCTGGGGATGGTCCTGAGCAACCAGCCCTTGCTGGCCTTGCTTTAAGCGGAGGTGCTGGGCTAACCCGTGCCCAGATGTCCCTCTGGACCTCAACTTCCGACCCTGTGACTCGGTAGGATCTCACCAGCAACGGGAAGGGGTTGGGAGAGCCTCTGCCAGCACACAGGAGCTCAGGGCTCACCCTGCTGAGCAGGAGCTCAGCACCAGCTGTGTCAGGGGCTGTGCAGAACAGGCACAGCAATTCCAGAGCTGGCAGAGGGATGGAAACACAGCTGGTGCCCTGGTTATGCCAGCTCTGCTGTCAAACAGGGCTGGAGAGAGCTGAGGTCAGCAAGGCAAAGGTTCACAGAGCATCTCGGCCATAAATAAATAATTAAGGACAAGCGAACAACTTAAAAAATGCTGTAAAGGAATATCTGCCACTCAGCAGATGGGAGCGTGCTCAGACAGGAGGGTCCATAACCTCTGAGCCACCCAGCTGGGCTCTGCTCTCCACAGAAAAAGTGGAGACAAAATCCCAGAGCCCAGCCTGCAGCAAAGCTGGATTAGTGCCTCAAATCCAGAGAACACTACCTGGAAGTCTTTGACCCATCCCTGTGCACTGCTGCCATCAGATCTGTGCTGCTTAATAAAAGTGGTGGCGGATTTTTATTTCCAAAGCAGGGCCCAACACAGATCATACTCTTACACATGAGTTAAATCCACATTTAATTTGAAGGAATTCTCTGCCTGGCTGCAGAGGAATGAAGCAGAGAACTGCACACAAAAAGGCATTAGTCAGGAAGGTGCTATGAAGTTCTGTGGTGTGACACAGGCATGAGGGTTGGGGTGATGCCTCTTTCCTTATTAGAAAATCTAGTCCTCGAGGAATGACCTGAAAAAAGCTGAAAGAGCTAAAAAAGCACCAGGGCCAGGACTAGAACACTTATTATTTATAAAGGCTGGGGTGGAAATGGGTTTTAAAAATAATCTGCATTCTAGCAACTGAGTTTTCAGTGTTTATGTTCACCAAACTCAACAAGTAAACAAATTGTGAAATGGGCAGGGGACAGAAATAATCCAAGAGATTTCAGAAATTGCACACTGCAGTGAACTACACTTTGGTAGTTTCTAACTCATAAATAATTATTTAATGCTGTTTGGCTTTTTTTTTTTTTTCTTTTTGCCCCATTTATATAGATATGGAACATATTCATGAGAGGAATGAGAAGAATGGATTGCATCAGTATATTAATTTATGATAGTATTTTAATCACTTGAAGAATAACTTGGCATGAATATATCTGGGAAAAGTAATTTACCATAATAACTAAAGCCAGAAATATAACTTTTTTCAGAAAATGTAATAATGAGAATTTCTTTTTTTTCCTGATGGAGAGGTAGGAAGAAAAGTTGTTTTTGAAATACAATAAAGATTGATCACAGAGAAAAAAAAGTTATATTAGACACTAAAAGCCATTAAGCTAATTTACCCAATAAATTCTGGAAATTAAAATCTAGCATGCATTTGGTTTAATGAAAGCCAGGTATGAATTATTTCAAATTACACCTCCATTTCAGATGCATATGCAATTTTCCCCATATTGAATCACTAAAGTACAATAGTTTAAGAAATGTCCTCTGCTGACCTTAACAGATTTCTCTCCACTCTCAGACAGAAGGATGAGGATGCAAATGCAGGGGCAGGGTATTTATTTTGTCAGATCTTTCTCCTCTCCAGAAAAAACCTATTTTCTGATGTGCTTACTTGTTCCTGGCCGGGCATCAGAGACATCCACCAGTGGCCCTGTGGCTTGTGACACTGACTGGTAATGGACCGTGTGGGTGACAGTCAGGGACTTCTGCTTGGACGTCTCCCCAAAGTCAGCATCAGTGAGCAGAACCGTGGATCTGTCATCTGCAAGTGGAAGATAATCAGATAATGAGTACAGAATGTTGGCTTTGCCTTCTTTAGAGCTTTGCAGCGAGTCCCCAGGCATTCCCACCTGGGCAGAGGCTGCTCTCTGCAGGGCTGAGGGGCCTTTGAAACGAGGGAGCCTCTGGGTTTAAACTCAAAGCTCATGCAAAACTAAATGACTTTCATTTTCCTGGTGATATCACCTTAGAGATGTGCAGCTGAGGCAGTCTGTTTAACGTCCTCCCAAAGAGCTGATTTGTGTGTAATTATTTTTGACCCTAATTCCTTCGTTCCCATCCTTCCAACACTGCCCTCTCCCCCTTCCCTTTCAGAGAGCTCAGATGAGCTTTTCAACAACATATTCAATTTATTTCTTTTTATTGACATGGTTAGCAATGTCCCCAGTGAAACCACCTCTATCTTCCCAAAAGGAGGTCGTTAGGGAGTTTTGCTAACTGACCCTCTCCCCTTTTTCTGCAGAGACAGAATATTGCAGAGGGTCAGAGACTGACCCAGCTGGTTTTTCTGCAGCTTCAAAGAAAGGTGTGAGGTTAAGCCTGACCTCGGGAAGGAAGAATAAGGTGAGCACTAACCTTTACTACTGTGTTGTTCTGCTTCTACTTTTTCCCTGTGGGGTAGGATATATTCACCAAATTTCTACACAAACCTTAATCATTGCAGGAAACCAGTGCTATACAGCACTTGCTTCCTTTTTTTATATATATATTTTTTTTAGTTGTGATCTCATTATTGCATTTTTTTTTGCTCCAAGGAGGAACCTGGTCCACTTCATCATGGATGGTTTAATAGCAATAAATCTCTCCCTGCCTTTGTGCTTGCAGAACAAGTATTTGGTGTGCTATCAGACTTTCTTTTGCATTCTTTACAGTCTTTTTATCCATTCAGAATTGCAATAAAAGCCACAAGGATTTCCTGCTGTGCTGTGCTATATGGCTTTGTAAGGAGTTCTGAGGGGACTGGCAGCAGTAGGACTTCTGGGCATTTATTAGTCAGCAGAGGTTGATCCATTTCTTTTAAGCATTCCTGGTTTTTGTTTTGTGGGTTGTTTTTTTTTAACTTGACAAGACACCATTAGGGCGAAGAGTTCTGCACAATAACATAACTCGCATTTTTTACCCAAAGAAGGCTATAAATAGAATAACATTAGGAATCGAATCACTCTGTCTCTGGCAAAAGATGAGCTCTTATTCAGGTTGGGAATAAAGCCTCTTGGCAGCAAACTCTGTCAAACACTGCCAAAATCCCTGCTTATTCTGGGGGGAAAGCCGCCTCTTACCACGGCCCTGATCGCATTGCTGCAGTTCAGGCTCTAAGAGCATTTCCACTGTAACCCCCCCACTGCTCTGCAGCTGTCATTCAAAAGTTAAAGCTGTCTTTAGGATGAAGCCCGGCACAAAGGGCAGACTTCAGGAAGCTCAAATAATGATTTTAAAAAGTCTGTATTTAGGTGAAGTGTAGGTCTCCTTTTCAACCCTGGAAGGGGCATGGACAGGAGGTGCAGAGATGCTGCTCTCAGCTTGGTGACTTTCCCCTCTGCCCACACCATCCCTGGGATGCTGTTACAGTATCAACCATCAAAGGCTTCTTTTACACAGATTTTTATCCCAAAAAAGTAAAGTTAGAAGTCTAACAAGATCTGTCAGGAGTGTCTTGCCAGAGTGTGTACCCATACAGTCATGACATCAGGCTGCATTTCTATTCTGGGTTTCCACACATCTGTAAATTATTTAGGAAAAAAAAACCCAACAGCAAACAATTCTATTTCTTGTGACAGTTCATCTAAGTGCCAGACCCATGAGAAATTTTGTTTTCTGTGGCATCAAACAGTTTAGATTTGAATTTTGCATGGATACACAGAAGCTGAAAACTGATCAAAATGTTGAAATATCATGTGCTATAAACAGGTGGATACAATATGCAACATGTAAATTTTAGAAGTTGGCTGCAGCAAATCTTCAAATACTGAGAGTGCAGTCTCAGAATTTCATTTTCCTTTTAGGTAATGTCAGTGATCCAACTGCCTAGTCAGAGCCAAATGAGAAATCAGAATGAAAATCATAAAACTGCCAGTCTTCAATTACATTTTCTTCAAGAAACTCTTTCCAATAGTTTCATTTTCATAATGTCCTGCATTATTTTAGATCCTACACTGAGATTACTTTTAGTGGGAAATGACTCAAAGGGGAGGAAAAAAAAAAATCACTTCAGTTTTCAAATTACTTTGTAATTCTTTTCTCTTGATGTGTGCAGTGGGGAAAAGGTGTGGAGTAAAGGAATTCCACCTAAAAGAGCCTTTTACATCAACCAGGGGAAAAAAGCTCAGGCTTACCAATGGTCTCCATGGTGTCCCTCTCCTCAATCAGCAGTTGTGCTCTGGGAATGTCTATGTGCATCCTCAGCGTTTGCTGCTGCTTATTTAGTGTGTCTGATGTCCTGGTGTTCTTGCTGAAAACAAAAGAGAAGTGAACACATTAACGCTCAGCTTAAATGAAAAGATGTTTGCAAACTTGCTCATTTTAAACCTGTCCAGCTCGAACAAAAACAGTGGAGCCATAATCAGCAAAAAACACTCATACATCTTATTCTGCCCTCTTCAGAACAAGTGCATGGCATTAATTTATTGCACATAGCAAGGCATTAGAGGAATGCACAGTGTGGAGGGATGTGGTCTGTCCTCTATCAGTAGGAATCTGAAAATTTCATGCAGTTTTCTTCAAGTGTTGTCATAATGAAATTAATAAATTTTGGATGATGGACCTTTTCTTTCACTCCTCATGAGTAAAGCAACACGCACTGATCAAACAGGTTGGTAGGAAAATGATGTCTTGAGTAATTTCTAACTTTTTTAAAAAATGTTTTCATTATTTTTAATTAGCTAAGTTTCAAATATTCCTTCAACTGATAAATGAAAAAGCAAATTAATAACTAGGCATACTATTAATAGATTGCATAAAATAAATAAAGGTTTTAGTCCCATTGATGTTCCAAGACAAAAATTGCAAATCTTGTTTACATTTGCGGATTATGTCTAATTGATTGATGCAATAATCTAAAAAAGAATATAAACCAATTATTTTATCATCATGCAAATTGAAACAATTTCATTTTGAAGTTTGTGTACCAGAAAATGACTTCTTAAATGAGCTGTCTACCAAAAGCAAATGAAAATGGATAGTAAAAGTTAGTGCCGCAGTCATTTCCAGCACAGAGCTTGCACCAAGAAACCTTCAGATTGCACTAAAAACCCGGGAACACTTTGCCCTTTTAGATGTAATTACTCTTTGGATGAAATGAAATATTTGCAAATACTTCACGCGGGGAGGCTGAGGAGAGTTGAGACAAATCAGGCAGTAGTGTGATCCAAGTGCTCAGGCTTCAAAGAGCTTTAAGATCCGAGAGGAGGCTCATTTTCTAGTGTAAAACAGCTGTAGATCACTCAGTTTAATTCTGCTTTGGCAGTGAATTATTGCTGTTAATGGAATCAGCAGAGGACTATTAAAGCTCTGGGTGATAAGCTCAGTTCTTCCCTGAGCACAGGGGATTAATCCACGTGTGAGGAGCCCACATCGCCAGGAAATTGGTGCTACCTTCCTGCTGCGTCTCCACATCAGCAAACCTGATTGCCTCCAGTTTGGAGGTTCTCCTAGAGTCCTTTTTAGGAGGAATTTTCTAGGCATGTGGCCAGTGGTTCTGCTCCAAGTCCAAGGGTTAGATCCACAAGGCCATGCAGGGGCACCTCTCTGGACAATTCTCGTCTCCTGGCTTTCCCTGCTCTTGTGGTCCCCAGCATTAACGTTATCTGCACATCCCAAATTTAACGTCTGTGACTTCTCCTGGGTGATTAGAAAGTGTTCCCATTGCATACGCACAGATGAAATGCATTCAAACATTTAATGCCTTATTTAATCATCATGGAAGCAAAATATCAGGAGAGGCACCCAAGGGCTTCCAGACTTTTCTCCATATATAAGCAATGGAGAACAGTAACGACAGGGTCTTAATAAGCACAGAAATTTTCAAAGACATTTAGCATTGTCAAGTGCGGATAAAATCCACACTGGTGTTCTCTGATTCTCTGTGTGGAGTGGATGCCACTCAAGTTGCTGAAATATTAAGAGAATCAGAGAGTAATATTTTATCTGCATGCTAAATATGCCTGAATTCAGACTCTAGAAAAGTTGGGACTACTTTGGGCTTGTGTGAGGTCATAGAGCAAACACAGAGCTCCTGTTCCAGTGCCTCACTGCCCTCTGAGTAAAGAATTTCTTCCTAATATTTAATCTAAACTTGCCCTCTTTCAGTTTAAAGTAGGGAACGGATTTTTTAATGTCCAGTATCAATAATCCAATAGTTTTAGGATACACAGACACATATAGAATCTATGCAGTACATAACTGAATCCAGTAAATGCACTCACTAGGGATGCAGGAGACAAAGGGATGGAATCAGACATCCTGCTCAGAGAATGCAGAACCCAGAACCCCAGAGCCTCTTCAGCAGGATGAATGCTCTATATTCCCTTATCATAAAGTACCCAGACAAGACAGAAAATATTGTTTGCACCACAGGGAGCAGGAGGGCAGTTTTTCCCAGGTTTGCAGTTTTACTGCTCACTTGACAAGAGAGAATTCCCAATCCCAATTTTAACTCCAGGGATAGCTTTATTCATGGAATGCCTTTCAAGCCAGAACTGGAACCCAGGCCCCTCTATATTCAGGAATATTCCCTGCTATGCTTGAGAGTCATTCCTTGGTTTGTGGGCTGTCCCTCCTCCTCCTTGCTGATCTAATTAATTCCCCTGCATGCAGCACTACAGTGACATGGGGTGTCCAAACACAGCACAGGCAACTGGCAGAAGCAAGAGGGTTGTTGCTGATTAGGATGCTGCCTCATTCTGGCTCAGGGAATTTTGAATTCTTTTCTGCAGACCACAGTAGCTCAGCTTTCAAGTTATAAAAATCTAAAGTGCCAACAGCAATGAAGTGCCTCTGGGGCTTGGAAACAAGGCAAAGAATTTTCAGGTTTCAATTTTGAAATTCAGTGTCCAAGTATTTTCTAACCTAAACTCAGGCAAAAATATTTTAATGGTCTGATGGATGAGGAGTCCAATGATTAATTCTTTAAAGGGATAAAATGTATCTATCTTTATTTTTCTATATTTACAGACATAAAATTCCCAAACATAAGCGTTTGCTTTTTTTTACTCATCAGACCTTGTAAGGATCTGTGTATAATAGAATTAATTCCCTCTGGTTCAAAGAATCTCTGAGCTCCAAATTATTAGGGACTGGGAGCCTGTCAGGAGACTGAGTCACAGAATCACAGAATCATGTCTTGGGTTGGAAAAGACCTTAAAGGTCATTTTGTTCCAACCCCGCTGCCATGGGCAGGGACACCTTCCACTATCCCAAGGTAGCTCCAAGCCCTGTCCAGCCTGGCCTTGAACATTTCCAGGGATGGGGAGTCCACAGCTTCTCTGGGCAACCTGGTCCAGTGCCTCATTGCCCTGTGAGTAAAGAATTTATTCTTAAAATTTATTCTAAGCCTGCCCTCTTTCAGTTTAAAACCATTGCCCCTTGTCCTGTCACTGTCTGCCCATATTAAAAGTCCCTCTCTTTTTTCTAAGCCCCTTTAAGGTACTGGAATGCCTCAACCAGATCTCCCTGAAGATTTCCCCATGCTGAACAAGCCCAGCTCTCTCAGCATCTGCTGCAGTCTTTTACTCTACTGAAGTGTCTGCTTTTGGCCACTGTTTAAAGCAGATACTTGGGCAGGTGGCCCTTTGGTCTGAGTACAGCTTTTCTGTACAGTCTGTGGATAAAAGAGCCTTTTCCAGAGGAAGTACATTGTGCAAGGCATTTTGGAAGAGTCCATAGTTTGCTGTAAAAACATATGGGAAACTAAATCTTGTAAGCAATCAGAGTATTTGGGGATAACAGATTCTTCACCTTGTGTTCAAAATTAAAAAATTCAGTGAATTGCTGAACTGATTCATAGCAAACTGTTACAAAAAGCGTGGCTGCACTGATGTTTTCACCCCAGGAAAAACATTAAAAAGCCATGATTATCCAGCAGCAGGGATTTTTATTTGTGAGTTTAAGGTATCAACAATGAGTTGTGCAGCTCCCATTAAACTGCTGACTTATCCTGCTCCACAGACATTTGACTTAAACAGCCAAAGCCAGCGACTCTCAAAGCAAAGACTAAAGCTCCATTTTTAATCCGCTTTACAAATACTCATAAAAATCTCCTCAAAGGGAAAGATACACAAAGCTCTCTCCATGCCTCACACCTTCCTACCAAGCAGGGAATCATCTTCCCTGCCCTCTCCCCAAATATTCCCTTTCTTGATGTATTTATCAAAGCAGATTTTGGGACAATCTAAGAGATAAAAAGGGCTTTATAATACGTGACTGTTGTTTTGGAGAGGGCTTTTTATCCTCTGGTTATTCACATGCTACATCTTCAGGAACATCTGGTGATTGTGGGTAGCTCAGGTTTTGGCTGAAGGTATTTCACAGATTTGTCACAGATGAGAGTTCCAAGTTCTGGTGTGTAAACTTAAATGTAAACTTATATTCCCTACTTCCTCTGAAGTTCTGATTTAACAGTCATTTGCCTTTGTTCAAACTTTTAGAAAAGATACAAAATATGCCTATGTAATAAAACCAAGATTATTTGTTAATAAATGAGATGGGAGGAACTGGCTTGGTGCCCATAGTTCAATGCTGGTGAAAGAAAAAGCCAAATGAAATAGTGGCAGATGATTGAAAAACAGCTCTGAGCTAAAGACTGAGAGGAGACCTGGCTGCTCTCTGAGGACATCAGGTAGGGAGGGCAAAAGTTCTTTAATTTGGTAACCATCAGCAAAGGAGAAAATGGGTAAAATCTGGGCACTTCTGATGGAAGTTTGGTGAAGCTTTCTAAGTGTCAGAGGAGTGAGAGTCTGAAATGACCTTGCAGAAGTGATGACAAGATTTGTGAAGCCAGCCAGGGTTAGGGCAGAGCATTCCCAGTTTTGCAGAGGGGCTCTGAGTGGCTGTCACTGGGACTGAATGTCCTCATGCAGGGGCTCCAGCCAGTCCCTGCTGGGTTTCTTAAGGGAGCAGACTTGCTGTGTGTGCTAATCTGTGCTGTCTTCTGTGGCACCAAAACCCACCAGGGCAAATGTTCCTGAAGCTGCTGAGTCCCACAATTTGCTGCCACGGGCAGACAGGGAGGGGATGACCTGGCCTGCATGACCAGTCCTGTTAGCATCAGTGGGTTTATTCAGATATGATGGCATAGAGCTGAATTTACACCAAAGCCATCTGTCATCACGCCGTTGCTGAGTATATTCTTACAATAGAAGTGAAGTTTATCACGGGTGAGGAAGTTTGGAGTATGGTTCACGTGGTAAAATATCTATGACATTCTCAAATTTGTTGCTTGAATATAAAAAATATTTTCTAGCAACCCAAAATTCATTTGAACTTAAAAATAATCCCTTGGCGATCCCAGTTTCAAATATGTGCAGCAGTTCTAAAGTTCAATATTTTCCCTAGACAAAACAATAAACATTGAAGATATGAAATTTCCATCTTTGAAAGAATTGTGGTGCCAGAATAGTCATTACGATGCAATTCAACAACTGAATTAGATTTCTGAAAGCTGAGCTGATGGAACAGAAGTGAAAAATAATAAATGGATTTACCTGCTCTTTTATACCTTTGGGTACAAGCAGATAACAATAGTGAATTACATAAACAGAGCGGCAAAGTTTAGAGATATTCACAGCCAGAATTTATTACCTTTAATCAGATGATCTCTGAAGAGCAATTACTTTGATATGTATTACGGAAATGTTTTTCAGAGTAGGAAAAATGTCCAAACAGACCTACATAACTTCTATGATTTAATCTACTAACACAAGTTACCAGGTTTTTTATCATTGTATCCCCTCCCACTGTCCACAAAGTGTCTTCTTTCTCCCGTGTCTGACCATCAATGCACCACAGTTCTTACCAGACAGACAAACATTGTGTTTTGGAAAAGGGCTTAGGAATGGAAAATTTACTTCTCCATTTGTCCCTACAATATTTTTTTTAATATGAAGCTATAGTTGACAGACATTTTCCAATTTAGAAAATAAATTAAATCTGTTCTTACCTCATAAGCATTTCAGCCAAACTCTTTGCATCTAGAAGAGAACAGAAGAAATGTCATCACAAAGGAAAATCTTGTTGATAGATGCATTATTAGGAAGAGATTTGTATCAGCCATGTGTAAGGCCACTGTTGTTTCCCAGATCAGTGGCAAGATTAAAAGAGTGTCTAAAAGTTTCTACTTTTGCTGATTTTCATTTCTGCCCCAAACAGCCCTGGTTAGTTCCTCAGTAGCACCAACAATGATTAGAGAAATATGAGTTACCATTGGCTTAACTAGAAAAAACTACATAAACATATTAGGAATAGGAACAACTTAACAAATAACAGGGATCTCAGTTCCTTCATGCCGTGGATAGCAAATGAACAGGTGAGGGGAGAAGAAAAGGTGAAAAAATAGGAATTTTGATATCCGTCTGTGGCCAGGAGCCAAAGTCACGCTGGATGAGCAGTTGTCAACCTGTCATTTCCAAACCAAATGTAATTGCACGGAGATCTGAGCAAGGGAGGTCTCCAAGGAGCCCATTTAGAATCACAGAATTACTGGGGTTGGAAAAGCCCTCCAAGATCCCAGCCGTGCCCAATGCCCACCTTGTCCCCAGCCCCAAGCCCTGAGTGCCACGGCCAGGCCTTCCTTGGACACCTGCAGGGATGGGCACTGCAAAACTCCCTGGGCAGCCCCTGCCAATGTTTGACCACATTTCCATGCAGAAATTCCCCCTGATGTCCAACCCGAACCTCCAGTGGCACAAGCTCATCTGCTTGCACTCAAATCTGAATATTTTTCCACTAGCAATAATTCAAAACTACTGCTGGGTCTTCAGAGTATGGTCTACACACAAAGCAGAGGACGGCTTATTCCCACATGGATCAGCCCTGCAAAATGAGACACTGCTGAAGGAAAAATATCCCTCCTGTTCTCGTCATTGCTGCTATTATTAGCAGAAAATCCTTTGGGGCTATAATTATTTCAATCAGTTATCCGTTATCAGTTATCAGTTCAAAAGACATAGCTGAAATTTGGGTTTTCAGGTAGGCTTCTGTGAAACTTTATCAACACAATACAGTAATTTCTTTGGTATTATCCAGCAAAAAACAGGCAGCTCTGCTTTGTTCTCCTGCAATCTGCTGCTAAACAAACTCACTTAAAATGCTGACTCCCAAGTCCTAAGTTTATCACATAGCAACAAAGCAGCCTTTTGTGCAACCAAGTGAAGCAAATCTAAGAAGAAAATAATTCCAAGTTCTAAGTCTTCAAACAACTCTCTTATATGAAACTTTACATTACTTCTTTTATCTGCTTCTTGTAAATCTACCAGCACCTGCCAAGACGTTTACTGAATTTGTCTTTTTCTCCATCCCACGTTCTTTATTCCTCAATCTTTTCTTGGGTCTCCAACACCTACAATAATTTCCTTACTTGTGATCCTATTAAATAGCCTGCCTTTAGAATTCCAAGGATGCAGGTGGAAACAAACCACCATCTTAACACATCTCTCCAGCTTGTGCTGCATTAATTTTAAAAAGGAATGGAGGGAGGGCTCTTTTTATTCATTAAAAAATCCCAGTAAAACCCCTTTTATCCACTTTCTGCATTCTGTTTCCCTGACACAGTGCCAGCTTGCCTCTCTTAAGCTTTATTCCTCACCTACCACTGGAGAAGCTGGAATTCTGTTCTTCCTCTAGGTCTGTTTGCTCCACTCCATTATTTTTAACCTTCCTCTATCCCTCTCCAGCACAAAGCACGGCAGATTCCTGGTGGAGGGAAGGATGGTTCATCTGAGGTGTCTCATCTAATCCAAGCAGTTTTCCATTTAAGACTCAGGATTTCTATTTTTCACTTGGAATGAGATTGCTTTTGCCATTGACACTTGTAAGTGGTACTACAGAGTAGATGACAATATCTTTGTCATCAGTCATAAACCAAAAGACCATCACTGCTGCTCCCAAATGAGTTTTGTTCTTGTCTTCTAAAAACCCAGGAATGGACAGAGTTGTTTTTAAGAACACAAAAAAGCCAAATGAACCCAACAAAATAATAATAATGACACCGGTTGCAAGTAATGCTTTTTTTTTTCTCCAGGAAATTTTATGATGCCTCTTGTTATTCTAGCAGCACCAGGATCATGAACACACTGTGCACACATTCTGCCTCTGGCACACATAATCAGGGTGGTTTAATATGCAAATACTGTTTTCATTCAGCCAGCCACTTTTGTGAAGCAATTGCTGCCTCCTTAAGTGAAGTTTATGGATACTTCTGCAAGGAATGAAAAAAAAAAAAATGAAGGGACAAAGTTGAAGGTTATTACAGTGTACTTTAGTTTGCTTTTCATAATTTTTTTATCAGGTTTAAATGACAAACAACTTCCCTCATGTGTTCTCAGGTGCTGCCCAGCACATAGATTATTTCCATGCTGTATCTGGAAAAATTCACACCATTTAAGGTACATGGCACATATGTGCTTGTAAACATTTGTTGATTCTTGGTTAAAGAGGTGCACAGGAGATTGTGCATCTTCAGTCAAAAATAGGCATCAGCAAGATCATATTATGTGTTGAAAGCTGAACGAGGAAGCACTGAAGGGAAAAATTCTGTCAGCTGAGTTTAAATTTGCTAATTATCCAAGCAGATTGTTCAAATGGGGAGCAGCACTGCTGGAGCTAATGGTGGAGTTAATCACACAGGCTGGTGTGGGACAGGACCAAAATAAAAGTGTCAGGGAGATAAGGACTCCTACGTGCCCATCAAAGCAAAACCCAGAAGTCGAAATGAAGCTGAATATCAAAGAATCATGGCATGGTTTTGGATGGAAGGAACTTCACAGATAACCCAGTGCCACCCCAGCCATGGCAGGGACACCTCCCACTGTCCCAGGCTGCTCCAAGCCCCAATGTCCAACCTGGCCTTGGGCACTGCCAGGTACCCAGGGGCAGCCCCAGCTGCTCTGGGAATTCTATTCCAGGGCCTGCCCACCCTCCCAGGGAACAATTCCTTCCCAAGATCCCACCCAGCCCTGCCCTCTGCCACTGGGAAGCCATTCCCTGGCTCCTGGCCCTCCAGCCCTTGCAAATTGTCTCTCTCCATGTTTCCTGGGGCTCCTTCAGGCCCTGCAAGGCCACCCTGAGCTCAGCCCAAAGCTTCTCCTCTCCAGGCTGAACAATCCCAGCTCTCCCAGCCTTTCCTCCCAGCAGAGCTGCTCCATCCTCTGCTCATCCTGGAGCCTCCTCTGGACTCTCTCCAGCAGCTCCAGCTCCTTCCTGTGCTGAGGATCCCACTATGACAACAGTCTGTCCAAAACATCAGTTCCAGGAGAAAATTATTGCCACAAACCATTTTAATGTGATTTTAATGTGCATTTCCTACATTGCCCTTTTGATCAGCAAAGTGAGAAAACTTCCTAAAACGAGCCAGCATCCCTGGCAGTGTCTATCACCTCCCAGTTTTCAGGTGCTGAAAACAGGGCTTGTGAAGGGGGCAAAGATGACAGAGGGAAGGGGATGATCTCTGCTCCAGCCAAACATCACTTCAGTGAAAAAGTCACAGCCATCACTTTCCTTTGCTGGGGCAGCCACCTTTGAAATTCTCAACGCATTTGGGTTTTCCCCCTGGGAAATCAGGACAGTGATAGAGTTTCAAATTGCATCCTGCCACTCCTGAACTATCACACTGCGCTGATGCTTTCTGCTTGT
Organism: Pardalotus punctatus; assembly: GCA_013400915.1. NCBI lineage: Eukaryota > Metazoa > Chordata > Aves > Passeriformes > Pardalotidae > Pardalotus > Pardalotus punctatus. Next base: position 278,717 of record VZTX01002270.1, on the reverse strand, counting down.
GTTAAGGTGAATTGGATTTAAAAACAAAGGAAAAACTATTACAGGAGTAGCAGAGCTGGGTTAATAGCAAGGAGAAGGAGCATTAAGCCATCAGGCTTCTCTTTGAGAATATTTGCTGACCTACTGAAAGGCTGCATGAACTCCAGCAGCCAACTGACCTTCTGTGGCCTGGCTGGTGGAACAGCTAAACTGGGCAAAAATCAGGACTTTGCTGAAAATTCAGCTTCCTTTAGAAAGGAGGAAGGAAAAGGTTTAACTGTCCCTGCATGCCAGACAAGCATTAAAAGGATGAGGAATGGAGAGGCTGCTGTTCCTACGCCAACAGAAATGCAAACACAAACCCATTGTCCATAAGCAGAGATACAAATGTCAGCCTGCAGAGCACACTGCAAATAAAACTGCAGCTCCCACTCCTCTTTGTCAAGCAGGAAAAAAAAACCCCACATCTGCAGCCACAAAAGCAAGAGTTACATCTGCAACTTGGAAAAATCCTTTTAGAAGATCCCTCTGTGGAGATTATTCTTTCTGATGTAGACTAGAGGAAAGTTGGTAGAAGAATCCTGATTTAGGAAAAATGAGTATTATACCTCAAAGAAAGGCCACCAGGTCATGCACACCAAGTGATAATGTGATAGTTCAGTTTCAAAATTCAGATGAAACTTAATCATAACAATTAGAGCAAACCTTTTTTTTTTTTTTTTAGTTAAGAGATGAGAAAAAACTTGCACACACATTCATTTTAGAGGAGTTCTCTGGAGCAGCAATAGTTATTGTCAGTAAAACTTTTAGAACATGAAGCAACTTCCAGAAAATGTCTAACAGTCTTCAAAAAGAGTGAGCAAAAAAAATTCTGAATTACTGAAGGCCTATCAATCTGATCCTGGTAATGCGCAAAATAATAAAAAAAAATGGAATTAAGCTTAATGAAATGAATTTAAAGGATAATTGAGGCCAATCAATACAGACTTGTGGTCAAGCAGCCATGTCAAACAAAGTGGATTTTTTAAATGAGATTAAAATTTGCTGAGAACTGATGACATTGAAAAAAACTCTCACTGTGATATGGTTAAATGACATTAAAATATTACATTCATATTTCTCTAGAGCAACGTTTTGATACCTCAAAGTATTTTAACAGAAATAGCATGATGCAAAAACAAACACAGCAGCCATTTTACATGGATTTCAACATATTCAGACCCCAATTTTAAGCAGAGAATCATTGTTCAGTATTTTTTGTCATTGTGCACTGTGCGGCATTTATCAGTGGTTTGGAGTAAACAAAATAATAATCTGATAAAAGTTTGAAAATGACACAAGAATTCGGTAGCTAAAATATAAAGAAAGTAATCCAGATCATAATTTATCTATCAAGAACACAAATCAGGGCTGTACAGAGGGGAATGTTTTCCTGTTGCACTGCAGTGAGAGAACCTGCAAATTATCTCAATGGATAAAATGTTACGGATGTAAATGATAGGAAAACTACAGAGAAAAAAATAAAATATATTAATCTGTTTCATTTACCAATTAAAACATTAAGAAATGTCTTGGTTACCACCATGTGGAAAGAATATCCGCAGAGACTGAAAATGATACAAAAAAGAACTTCTGTCCCTGTACAGAAGTAAAACAGGACCAGATGGAGTGTTGAGCTGTAGCTTGACAAATTCAGATAAGTGAGACACAACTTTTACAGAAATGGTAGTTAAATACTGATTCCTTTTATCAAAAGTACAGATAAAATCTTTCCCACTGCCTATATTTAAGTGAAACTCTGACATCTTTCTAAATTCCTCTCTTCTGAGAGGAAATAGTTCAGAGAAATCTTATGTTATGCAAAAGCCATCCTGGTCAGTGATCATCAGCCTTCCTTAAGGGACTGTAACTCAAGAATCTATGAATACTTGTAAATTAACCATGAAAAAATAATGTGCACAGACAAAATTTTCTAGAGCCAAAGGGCTCGAAAAGTCCTGCTCATTACTGGATGGAATTCCACAGTATTTCTAAGAAGATAAGATAACACTTTCTTTTTCTTTACCACATCTTTTAAATGAAAAAACCAAAACTGCACAGAGGTAAATGGCTTATAAGGTTTTGAAGAAAAAGTGATTATACAAGCTAAAGCATCCAGATGCCCTGATTTGCAGGGCTGTGTATGAAACCATAAGGTTGGTTGTCGTCTTTAATATATGAATTTGCCCATGCTGTCTCTCTTTAAAAAAAAACCAAAACAACCCTCCAAAATATTGTTACAAAGGACAAAATTAGACCCAAAAGAGAGATGAGTAGGAAGGTCAGAAGGAAAACATAGGTTGGCCCTGGTTTAAATAGATACCATGGTCATATTTTGGCTAAAACACAAATAACTAAACAATTCGGTGGCTCCTGCAAATGATTAGGCTTACTTTTGCAGATGATTAATTGTTTTACTATTAATTCAGGTTTGGATTTGAAAGGTTTTTTCCCAAATGCCTTCAGAGAAAGTTGGGCTGTACTGTGCCAGTGCAAAAGCTATAGGGCAGCAGTGGCAGAATGCAAGGGTCAAAAACTTGGCTGTGGCTCAGCCAGGGGTATTTACTGGAAGGTTGATAAAGCTGAATGAATTCACAGATCTAAATCTTATTCACATAACAAACAACTGGATTGGAATAAGGATTAGAGGAAAATACAGATCAGTGACAATGAAAGGTCAATGAACAGTGAAGTGTTGCATAATTTCTGTTATAAACAATCATGGGGAAAATGTGGTAACAAATCTGAGAATATCTGGTTGTGTTTTGTAGCCTATTAACATGTGGCTACTTTCTTTTTGGAATTCAGGAATCATGGCTTGCAGCTGCTGGAGAACTGAAATCCCCACATTTTCAGAAGATCTGATTGCATCCTTCAAAAAAAATCTGGTTTTATGTTGTCGAGATCATTCACCAGGGAAACAAAATACGAAAAAAGGAAAACAAACAAATGAGAAATATTTTCCTTTCCCCCATACAAAATAATAACAATGGATATATTAATAATTTTTTTTAGAAACTTATGACCAAATGAAAAAGAAGGAATCTCTATAGAAAACACACACACTTTGTTATGTATTGCAGGAAAATGATCCCAACTGGAGATTGAACGGTTTGGTCATGTGCAACCCCACTCTTATTTTCATATTCAGGTCGAGCTAAATTCCACAGACATCATCTTACCTCGCAGCCTCTTCAGCCTCTGCTCCCTCCTCCTCCTCCTCACGACCAGCAGCATCACAAAGAGCAGCAGGACCCCAACCAAGATACAGGAGATGGTCACCAGCATCTTCAGCCCCTCGTTGGTTGCCAGCCCTTCCTCGCTTTGCACCACTGATTTAATGAGTGGAGGGATTGTACCTGGAAATAGGGTCATGATATTAGAGACCTGTTCATGGAGACAAAAGGTTGAGTGCTTGGGGAATAAGGCATTTTATTGCTTCAGCTGCAGGCAGAACAGGTATAAGGATTTTTCTGTTTGGGATGGATGGTACATTTGTGTGTCTAATGGCCATGAACACACAACCAGGCATGTGGTAATGAGGGACTGACTGCAGAGACCCAGGAATTATCAGAAATTGAGAATTCCATTCATTGATTAAGGAAAACCATGCTGGTCATGCAGTCAAATACTATGATTAATTTGGAGTCCTATTAAATTATTAAAAAGCTGCAAGAGACCTCAGAATTCCTCCCTATGTCTATTACTCCTTATTATGGGAAAATAGCACCGCTGTGACATTTCTGCTGGGCTCTTCTTTGCATTTGACAAAGCTCATTTTGCGCCACATACATCAGATTAATCCTTTGCACAGAAACATTCTGCTATCAATTCTAAGGGTGCAGCAGTGATAGTGATCTGAAATTCAGACAGCCAAGCTGATACTAATCTGCTAAAGACTGTCTGACATTATACTCATCAGTAAAACAGGAGAGTAATGCTGGATAGAAACAATCAAATTTTGAGAGGGAAACGAGGGAAATGAATCTACCAACTACTGGCAGGCAGCTCACTTTTTCATTCTGGGACATATTTGCATTTTGAATATACCTGGCTTCCTGGTGATATATAATACTTGAACTTTTCAATTCTTTTCTTCTTTACCTCTAAGGGACGTGAGAAGAATGCAGCACCTTCTGTGGAAGGCTGTTTAGTCATGGAAGACTTCTCACTCATTTCCTGATTACTATTAAACTGCTGAATGCAATCACAAATGAGGCTATAAAATGCAGATTTGCTTGAAATGCGTAGAAACACGTAAGTATTGTGAACTGTGATGACTTCGGATGGAAGCTATTAAATTTTAACCAGCTACTGAAACATAAAAGTGGCTACTTACTTGCTAAAAGGAAAGGAGGGTGAGAGAGAAAAACAGGCACATCCTTTTTTACATTTTAATTGCTGCATTAAGTGATATAGTTATATCTCATTATGTACCATACAGGACCAGAATAAAAAACTAAGATCTGGTACAGTACAGTGTGAGTGCCATAACCACAGTGAGAATGTAGAACTCTAAGTCCTGGTTTTTTCTTTTTTTTCAGAAGGGCTGTTTGAGCTGCATATAAAGAGAAGAGCAGTTCCCTAAAGGGACAGAGATAAAAAGAAAAGCTACAACCATCCAAACCTAAATCAGGTACTTTGGAAAATTTGTTTTCTTACAATTGCATTTGGAATATTTCTCTAATGTTCCCTTGAAGTTCTTCCCCATAATTTTCTCTTTTTTTTTTCCTTCTAATTTTCCATTTCTTGAACACACAGCAGGATATTTTCATCTTGCCCTGAGACGCAGATTTTGCACTACTCTAAAGGCAAATAAAATTATTAGATGAAGAAATGGAAAGAACTTCAAGCTCCTGAAGGTAATGCTAATAAGTGTCTCTAAATCCTCCTAAACCCTCCTGAATACTAAAGGGCCAAAGTTTTCTCTGAATTACAGTCACAAAGACCGTTGGGCCCAAGATTGCCTAAAATTATGTCTTGCTTTCCTTAACAATTTGATGAAAATCAAATGATGTGTGGGCTTTATTTCACTTAAACCTGAAGTGTTTATATATGTGATTACCATTACCCATACCTCTTCCTGGGCAAATGCAAACCTCATAACATTATATACAGGCAGTTAGAGCTTAATTAAAACACCATACTGCATGTTTTCACATAATCCATTTATTGCTTTTCAGCAATTGCATTAGAAATTACCACAAATTAATCGCTATCCATTGAGAAAACACCATTTCAACATTTGATGTCATTCTAGGTGCTGGCTGGGAGTGGAATATTCAAAGTTTTTCTCAGGACTAAGACCCAGACAAACAGGGAGGGTTTGTTTTGTTTTCCAGGTCGATTCACCATCACCCTTTTTTTAGCCTGATTGGTGCCTCACAGAAATTGTGATTTGAATGTCTCTGACCCCCTTTTCCCCTTTGTTGCAGCATCTCCCACTGCACCCTGTGAATTCGGGAGTGTTTTCCTGTGTCCTTCACGGCAGGGAGCCCCTGGGTGGGTCAGAATCAATTAGCAGAGTTTAGAGCAGCCACCGAGCTGATCTGATTTAATGCCAGGGCTACTGAGTAGCTGATCCCCGAGCCGGGAATCTCCTTTGCAGCACCACAACTGCAGCTGCACGGGGCTAAAAATACCTCCTTATGGATTGCGTGCCTCTAAAAAACAAGGGGCAGGGAGGTCAGCAAACCTGTAAGCTGGAAATCGGTGCTGAAATGCCCACGAGCAGAGAGCAAAGAGCTGCACGTAGGTTTGTCATTAACCTTCTGACCTAATTCGGCACGGAGAGATTTGAGGGGAAGGATGCTTAGCCATGATATTCCTCAGGAGCTCTGCCACAGAAAACAAGCAGCTGCTGCAGCCCAAAGTGACCCAAAACCACATAACTCCGGGGTTTCTGCAAAGTTTACAAAGGCTTTATCTTAAGGCTGCTAAAGCTTCTAAGCTTGTTCTTAGCATTTGGCATCTCAGAACTTTCATGCACTGTATTGTCTAATCTTCAAAGTACTACCCTTGTATCTGCTTTATCCTAAGGGCAGCTGTGACCCCTGGGAGCTGGAAGGGGCTAATCTCACATCACAGGGTGAATCAAAGGTGGAGGCAGGGACAGCCCTCAAAACTGCAGCTGGCCGAGAAGTTTGCACTGGCATGTTTTCTGCAAACAAGAAACTCCCTGTCTGTGAAAGCATAAATTTCTGCATCAAATACTGATAGCAATGATAATAATGACAATCATTATCATTGTCATCATCATCATCCTTTTATAATTTCAATTCTGAGTCAAACATAACAAATCCAGAAAATCTGAAAACCGAACTTTGCTTTTCCATCCACGTTTTCCTCTCATAACCGCGGGGTCAGTGTTTGAGCTCACTCTGCCTCTCTAAGGCACAATATAGTCCCGGCAAAGCACTCTTCACAAACAAAACCAGCAATATCACAAATGGGAAAATTTCTATCTGACCAGAAGCAATGGCCCAGGAAATTTAATGCTACAAATATTTTTTTTACTGTTTCATTTTCTCCCTTTTAAAGATGCCATACAGCAACATAAAAAATCAAAGGGCGTGCAGGTCACAATGTGTGAAACCAAGGTAAGCATCATCACCCAATCAAAGAGCAGAGCCTGACAACATTTCAGATCAGATCACTGTAAGAACAGTTGTGATTTCAGTGCTATCAGTGGAAATTTAAGGCTCTGGACCTGCATTTTGATATAATCTCATTTTAAGGTATGGCTTAAGACTTTTTGCCCCAATCAAGTAAATGTAATGATAACTGTGGATGCAAAAAAAAAAAAAAAAATCACTGAAAGTTGGATGCTGCCTGTAGAAAGATACTGGAAAACTAAACCAAAACAGTATAGGCTAGGTAAAATGACAAGAAATTAACTCATAATGCTTGAAAGAGTTATTACTGACAATACCTACACTTCTCAGTAAAACAAGTCCTTCATCTGCATGGAAAGACCTGGCAGCATTTGTGTGGTAACTGCTTGGATCCTGGTTTCCTGTGGGCCTCTGGAGTGCTGAGGCAAGATCTTTGTCTTAATTTTCCAGACCGTCTGAAATAACTGTGTGGCACCTTACCAAAAATGATATTTTGCAAAAGGGTGAGTGCGTGTGTGATTAATTATCTTCAAGGACTGCTGAGTACCCAGAACAAAGACTGGGATAGCAGTAGAGGATGTGTGGGGTGCTGAGGTTTAAACCCTGCCTAAGTCATATCCCACATTTCTGCCTGGGAATGGCCCCTGCCTAAGTCATATCCCACATTTCTGCCTGGGAACGGCCCCTGCTCTGCCCTGAGCTGTACGTGGCTGGTCATGGTTCATGTGGAGGTGTGTTACCAACGCAGAGTTACAAACAATTACCAGTTTGGTGCTGTCACTGGACAAGCATCAGCTCTCATCTGAACTTGCTCACCAGTGCTGTAGTTTAATTTAACAGTACAGATGTTGCCGAGCGGTTGCACAATACAGCACAATATCCCTGGCAACACAGCAAGATATTACCCTGGATGTCTCCAGAAAATCTCTGGCAATTCACACAGGAGCAATTCAAGAGCCTGCCATCTGGAGCCATCTGTGCTGCCCTTTTGCCAGGAACGCAGCCGTTTGCCACCACGGAGCCATCGGGAGCACACGTGTGCCACCATCCCTCTCAATCAGCCTGGCAGGACCTGAGCTGCAGTGACAAACTGGCACGTTTGCTTTGCCCTCGTGTTCTGGTTTTTGCAGGGTGGGCAGGAACCCCTGGGATGCAACAGCTCCGTCATCGTCCGTGCCCTGCTGCTGGGCATGACAGAGCCATCTGTCATGGCCATTAGTTTCACTGTCCCCTGTCTGTAAACAGGGACAATTGCACTGCCATTGCTCTGCCCTTGGAGGATGGTGTGCAGAGGCTTTCCCGGAGGACAACCTGCTTGGCTGCCCTGTCATGTCCCATAACGAGTTTTGGGCTGTGTCACAGGGACATTGCAGGGAATAGCAATGAGGCCAGACACCCCCGCGAATCGCTGCAGGAAACAATTCCACGGGAGACAAAAATTTCATGCAAAAGATGCATGAAATACTAGGAAAGGCCCCTGTAACCACTGGAACTAATGACTCTTAATATCCTATGGTTATGTGTCTTATGGCTGATTGACTTTTGTGCTGGAGTTTTTCCGAAGTGAGGACAAATAAACAATTCCTCTTTTCTGCCTGGCAGCCTATTGTCATGAAAGCAGGAGCTATTTTACATCTTTGACACTTTAACCTCTCTGACAGCATGGAGAGCAGATTCAAAATGGGGTTTATGAGGGGAAAAAATAAAAGATGAGGAAAAACAAAACAAAAAAAAATCACATCTGAAACTCAAATAAAACAGTATCTGAGGTGTAAACAAAAGGAAATACTTACTGCCATCATAATTGAGCGTGGCAAATTTGGCTTGTTTCTCTGCACAGCCAGCACTGTTGCACACTCTCATTTGCAGCTCATACCAGGTGGCCTCCTGGAGGTCATACAGGATGTAGGATTTGGACAGGGATGTCCTCTGGGCCGTTGTCCAGACCGTGGTCCCAAAGGGCCGGTACTCCAGGGTGAAGGAGGTGATGGGGCAGCCGCCGTCGTTCCAGCCGATCAGGTTCAGCTTCACCCGCGTGGTGTTGATACTGGCGAAGAGCTCCTGCTCCTTGGAAAACTGCGGCTCTAGAGGCAACGGGGTATTCCAAACAAAATGAATAAATATTGCAGATAAAGGGCTCTCAAAAGATAAAATTGAGAGAATAATTTCTAGGGCAATCTTCTAGCTTAAACTCTATTCAACTTCTTCCCTACTCCTTCTTAAATGTTTTTTTTCCACTTTGTGCCAGACTCACAAACCCAGGTTTTCAAATCAATATGCAGAAAAAGATATCCATACATCCATTCAAAAGTTTTTGTTTGTTTTGCCTTGCAGAACTTTACACAGACTTTTCCTTGATTTTTGACATTTATCCTGTTCAGAGGATGCTGCTTGCACGGCTCCTGCAATAGTGGCTTGGAGCAGAAATAAGATATTGACTCCATTTCCTTTATACATAAATATACTCCCTGTCTTCCTTCAACATCCAGACAAATAAACCCCTGAATTTTTATAAGAAGAGAAGAAACAATTTCCTCATGGCAATAAAATAGTTGGAATTGCTGTATCCTGTGACAGTGGAGACACCCTCTTACCAAATATCTTCCAACCCATCTTAGAAAAAAATTATTAGAGAAAAAAGGACAGAACATCAGCCTGCATGGGTTTCAAGTCCCACAGCGACAGCCTCTTCTGTCAGAGCATGGACAGGACTGGAAATGTTTCCAAAGCCAGTAATATCAAAATATCCAAGCCTGTCCTCTCATCAAACCAAGACCTAGAGCCGAATGCAGGAGCTTTAGGAGGTGAAGGGGATGGAACCAACGTACCTTTGCCAAGCGTCTTGGCCTCGATGATCTCGCTGATGCGTCCTGGCCCCACCCCGTTCTGAGCAGTCAGAGTGAACTTGTACCACGTGCCACATTTCAGGGTTTCCAGCCTGTAGGATCTCTCACTGGGGCTGATGGGGAAACTGCCCCACTGCTCACTGTTATCTTCTGAGTACTGCAAAATATAACCTGGAGGGAAAGGACAACGGTAAACCAGGCACAACCGTCAAATTCTTCAGGTAATCCAAGGAGGCATTTTAGAGACCTAATAAAACTAAAAAAATTCCCATGTGCAGGGGAACATTCAGCTCTCCCCTGACTAAAAGATACCAGGCAATGCATTTTGCCTACCCTGACAACAGCTTAAATACAATTTCTATGAAAGCTTGAAGGGGAAAAGAAAAGGATGGATATTTCTAGGGACCCTTCAATCAGCAACAACCAGATGACGAACCTGGACCTTTCAAAATGAGTGGTTAAGAGATTACACGTCTGGAAAATCAGATAGAGCAACTGTCATAACAGCTGACGGTACGCTGGGAGAAAGTGATTAAATGTGTGAATAAACCACCACAAAGACAAACTGCAATTTACTGAAAGCTGTTATCACCATGATGGTGCACATTAAGGGTTGACAGCAATACAGATTGGGTTGTTTTCTTTTTTTTCCTTTTTTTTTTTTTTTGAGCCATTCATAATTGTATAGTAAACCTATCAACATATGATAATTTAGTAAGAAGCAGCAATTAACCTGAATTACATTACCTCGGATAGAACTGCCACCATTGTCTCCAGGTATCCAGGAAAGAGTGATAGAGGAAGATGTAGTTTTGGATACAGTGAGTCTTGGCTGGTCTGGTGGAACTAGGTGGGAAATAGTTAAAAATAGAAAACGCAATCAAATGATTTGACACGATCTTAATCACTTCTAACAGTCATTTATCAAATAGCTGTTTTGAGTTGCAAAAAATGCAAATGATTTCTGTCAAAGTGTCTGTTTAGCTGACATCCTTGGTTAAGACAAGAACAGACAAGCTCTCACTTCTTATATTTAATTTTATGCACAATTTTGTCTTTCAATTCCTAAACTTTGTTTTTCTCTGAATTTTTTTGTATCTGTCCTGTTAGACCGCAATGGCACATGAGCAACCCAGACATTAATTTTCATTATTTTTGGTATCTGTTTTAGGGAGAAGATGAAATTTTAGTGGCAGGAAACAGATGTATGGTTGCAAGTGATGCCCCACTCATTCCTGTGTTTGCAGTCTATTATGGCAAAAATGAAAAAAAGGTGCATATCAAGGGTTTCTGCCAGTGCCACTGTGAGAGTTAATTAGGTATCATAGGTAAATCTGTGACTGGAGGCAGATCCATAACCTCTCGCAGAGCACTGAGGTTTTTGGTATAAAGAATTCACAACTCTGTCAGCAAAGACTGTAAACACTTCAGTTCTGCTGCTCCCCATAAACATTATGGTTGTGCCTAATCTGTGGGACAGAAGACTGAGGTTCCTAGGACCAGCTGCTGACTGAGTGCAGGAATGAAACAGAGGTTTCAACTCTCATCCCTGTTCCAGTTCCCAGTTTCCTTTGGACGAAAATCATAGAATGGTTTAGGCTGGAAAAGACCTTTAAGATCATCTCGTTCCAGTCCACTGTCATGGGCAGGGACACCTTCCATTAGACCAGATTGCTCTAAGTCCCGTCCAGCCTGGCCCTGAACGCTTCCAGGGATGGGCCATCCACAACTTCTCTGGGCAACCTGTGCCAGGGCCTCCCCACCCTCACAGGGAACAATTCCTTCCAGCATGGAAGGACAGAAAATGAACCATGCCACATCCCAGTAAGTTGCACTGGAAAGGGCAGACTGGGACTGGGAATTGACACAGGGAACTGGGGATGGAAATGGGACTGGCAACTGGGATAGTTTAAGCTCAGCCTAAGTAAAGCCCCAAACTGCACCAGTGGACAGTGGCTGGGTTTCCAGTGCTCAGTGCTGAGGGGCAGACAGGGACAAAGGCACCTTGACAAATCTGTCATGTGCCAATATGATCATACACTAATCATTGTCTGGAGAGATCACTTTGACTTCTGCCTGGATCATTAACTGCCTCTGTGGTACAGGAGAGATGACCAGAACCACAAAAGCACAAAAGCAGTGAGACTGTGGAGTTTATTAAAAGAGAGAAGAATGGTCAGGTGAAACTTTAAAGAGCTGGTAGAAAAATTTTTTGGAGCTCTGGAGGGTTAATATTTGCCAACACTTCACCCCGGTGTTTTCTGAATAAGTGTGACTTGAGGCCTCCAAGCTCCTCAGAAACAGACAAAATCAAACACTTCTGCCTCAAGAACAAGAAGTGAGGCATGGACAGTGTCCATCCTGCGAAAGGATTAAGAAACAGCAGCAATGATGGGACGAAAAGCTGGGGAGGAGAGACAACAGGATGGTCACTGCTCCTCTGGTCATTGCCAGGGAGAGGAGAGGGTGACGGTGCTGGTGACCGGTGCTGGCAGGAGCTGACCTTGTCCTGACACAGTCCCATGAGCCAGGCAGGACAGAAGTCCCAAATGCCCTGCTGTGTCCAGAACATTGCCTGCTTTCCCTGTGTTTAAGGGGCAGCTTTTCCTGCAGAGTGAAGCTCCAGGAACAGCTCCCCACTGCAGTCCGTGTTCAAGCCATCAGATTGCAGAATAATGGGCGCTGATTTAAGGCAGAGACTGCTGGTTTGCAGCTATGGATTAGTGCAAAGAGAAGTTGATTTTTCTGCCCTCACAGGGACAAACAGTGCTGAAGAAAACAAAAGAGACAGTTTATACTCTAAAGGAAAATTCTCTATGTGAGATGGATTTGTTCTGTTATTCTGAGTGACTCGGCTGATTCCACAGAGAGAGACTGCACACACTACACTGGGAAAGATTTATTGTAAAAGCTTTCATCACAGCTTCACCCTATCTACAAAATACGATGGTCCCATGTATTAAAAGTCACTTTCTGTCTGTCCCTCAGGGAAGTAATATTGATTTGCTTTTAGTTTCTGCAGTTCAATAACAGCTAAGATATGCAATTACAAAAGTACTTAGTGAAATATAAATATATGGTTTCCATTTGATGGTGTTTTCTCTCCCTCCTTCCTGTCATGGTCATGCTTTAAACATTGAAGAAGAGCATCTTTAGTTTCTGTTGGATTGCATGTAAGCTGATATCTGCCAATATATGCCATGGTATTTGTGCCAAGGCTTAGTGGAATGGTTTCTGCAGGGAGAGTGGGACTGCAGGGGCAACAACCTCTCTGTGCTGTCATATGTTTACACTAGAAGTTTGGATTCCAAATCCAGGAGAGTGACTGCACAAAAATGTGCAGTCAGTTGAAACATTCATGGGATCCACTGTAGCGCAAGTGAGCAAGGAAATCTGCATAGTGAATACTTGGTGTGTGAATACATAGGCTCTGCTTCACATTACTCTCAATTTATATTCCTATATTGTCCCTGCTTTTGTACATATCAACACCATCCTGGATGCACTTCGTGCTTTTCAACATGAATATAAAATGTAGCTGGAGCAATGCACTAGCTGAAGGGGTAGTGATGTTGCATTTCCAATGCTTCCTCATATTCACCTCACATTCATCAACAAAATTCTGCTCCCGCTTAACGAAGATTTTGTGTAAGGTCTCAGTACAGAGGCAAATATCTGCTGATAACTTTTCAGGAGCTAAATTAAAGGCCTCCAGGTCTTTCTGAATTTTGTAATATTGAAATGATACATGTGATATTTGCAAGGAGAAGGCAGAAGCTGATACTGAGTGAAGAGCTAGAAGATAACCAAATGCAAACTCATGGTTGTCAATCTTACAAAAACTCACCTAGGGACTTAACTGAGAGTGTGTGAATTGTTTCACCAAAAGCACCATTTTCTAGATCACAAAATGCTCATGGCTGAGTCAGAGTGACCTGCATAATACTTTATTTATTAATTTGGAAGTATTAGATTTGCACTTATACACATAAATACTGATATTTTACAAACAGACACACCTCTGCATTACCAGTAGGTCTTAATAGCTGTGGTAACAATTCTGAGGTAGATCCAACAGCCTTACCTTGTACCTGCAAATTCAAAATGATTTCATCTGATCCCCAGTTGTTGCTGGCCACACAGCTGTAGTACCCAGAGTCTTCTGCTTTCACAGTCCTGATGACAAAGCTGCCGTTGCTGAAGATGCTCCTTCGCCCATCAATCATCACTAGACTGGGTGTCCCGTTACTACCTCACAGGAAACAAAGTGCATACATTAAAGAAGTTACAATCAAAATTACTCAAAAGTGGATTTTTTTTGAAGCAACTAAGCATGGAAAGAGAGGAAAAGCTGTGGAACTAGGTGTGTCCATTTAATGAGGCAGCAAAGGGGTATTTTCTGTTGGGAAACACCTATCATTTGCTTTAAAATGCACTTTTCCTGGACCTGATGTGAGTGAAAACAGAAATTCACTCCTTCCTTAATTTTTTATTTCATAAAAATGCCGAAATAAGGGTATAGGCAGTTCCTGGCTATGAAGTTTATCATTATAAAATAATACATATTTATAACAATGCACAAGGTAGTTCCATAGCACCGCAGTTTCCTTGTTTACACAGTGCTTGGATGAAAATTATTGTCCATGAGTGTTTCCAAGTGGCTTTGTCAGACTGTGAAACTAAAGTTGAAAACACAATAATGGAAAATTAGATACGTGCAAGACACCTACTGCCCACCTCAGCACAAATCAGTGCTTCAGGCACTTTGCTCTCAGAATAAAACCTTCCTCTCTGCCTGAAGATAAAACAAAAAAGACTGCTAAGTTTTACATTTTGAGTGCTTACCTTTACCCCTTATTATTATTATTTTTTTCACCTTTTGATGCCCTATAATCACCACAGCCAATTAGTTTAAGGAATTTCTAAACTCCTCAGCTACTGTGACCACATGCAAATCACCACGAATGATTCTTCTCCTTCGTGGCAGTGATCCAGGATCACCCTCCCCACAACCCTCGGGATTTTAAGCAAATGGGCTTTATCTGAGCTATACATTTAGTTGCTGGTTACCTATCCTTCATCCACTTGACTGTTGGAGCTGGGTCCCCCACAGCTTTGCAAGGGAGAACAATGTCCTTCATCCAGGGGGTCGTCACCGTCCCGCTGAACGTCAGAATCCTGGCAGGAGCTGGGAGAGAGCAAGAGAGACTCAAGTGAGGCGTCCGTTCTTAGAGCCCTTGGAAGGGAAATAGAGACACCCACAATTAAAGGGGGGAAAGCAATCTAAAAATGGTGGTTTTAGGGTACTAATTCCTTTTAACTTGTAATGATGCCTGATGATTTTTTGCCTTTTTATATACCCTTCTATACATTTTTATACCCTTTTTATATTTTCTTATACCCTTTATATTATTCTTTTTACCCTTAGCCTACATGCTTGTAATTTTTGTTGTCTGATATTCTACCTTAGTTTTAGAGTTCTGCAAGGCAGAAAGACCAAACATTCACAGCAGGAGGCCAGAGAGCCCTGTTCAATCTCAAAACTTGAGGTTTCAACCTTGGTTGAAGTCTTCTCCCTGGAACATATTTTGTAAACTGGGTTCTAGCCTCATTTGGAGAGGGGTGATTAGAATAGGAGGACAATTACTTCATTTATTAAGGTTCTTACTGGGGGATTTTAGACAGATATGCAAATTTGCAAGGTCCATAAAATTGTATCCGCGTTATACAGGGTGTGCAACCTGGCATGTTCCACCTTTGAAGAGCTGTGCACCTAAAATCCTATTAAAATACCAAGGTAAAACCCTTTTACCCCTTTTTAACTGTCTCTGTGTCATACTTCTACCAGCCAAAAGGCAACAGTAATATTAGCTATTTATTCAAGCACAAATATCTGGTTCAGTACCTGGAAGACAAGTTACTAACAGAGAGATGAGGCACAGGATTGGAAGAGTCTTTGCAGAGAAAAAGAGCAAACCCTGTTATTTATCACCTTTACTGACTTTTATATATTTTGTAGTGGAAATTATGTCCAAGGGATGTTCTTCTCCAGAATTCCAGCAAGAAGTGTCCACAGTAGATGGGTGTCTTATAAAAACTAAATTCTTGATACATCTCTGCTATAACAATTTTGGTATTAAGCAAAATAAACCTTCATGTAAGTATATATTAGTACATTGCAGAGGCTATCTGAAGTCCACAAATGTGAACAAACTAAAATCAGTTTGTATCAACTCTCAGATCACCTAAATATATATATATATAAAATCAGTCCTGTAGCTTCAGTTTATAATATACATGAACACTGAGGCTCTGTTAGAACTTCATTTGTTATTCCTCAAGAATGACCCTTAATAGAAACAGATTTGCTGTTGGCCTCTAAATATATATTTTAAAGGCACATACTGAATTCAGATAGACAAAATACTGTATTTTTAGTCCTGATCTACTTCAGTCGTGCACACTGATCAGAATTTATACTTAATAATCCATTTTGCACCAATTAGGAAAACATGAAAGTGAGACTCAGCATCAAATATAACTGGGACAGTTAATCTGGAAAAAAAATCATGCATAAAAGAACAGGCCTTGAAAAATTAAGTAAAATTACTTGAGTAGGCTGCAACGGGACTTGAGATACTCACAAAAAGAAAAGATTTCATAGATTATACAATCGGTTTGGACTGTGTTGCCTGTATTCTCCTCAAGCACTGTTGAAGGCCAAGCTTCTCAAGAGATTTTTTTTCTCTGTTCAAAATTTTGACTAAAACACCAGCAGCTGTTTAAAGATTTAGGTAACGGACAAAGTGAAGGTTGGGTAATGGGACAGCATTACTTTCCTAACAGTCAAGGATCAACATGTCCTGGAGATGCTCGGAAAGGATCCTTCCTTCCAGAGCTCTGAGGTTTAACGCTGTCAGGAGAGAGTGTGGCGAAGGTGTTTTTAAGACTTATTTTTCTTCTCATTATCCTGCTCTGATTTTATTAGTAATAAATTCAATTCATATCTCTAATTCTAATCTGTTCTGCCTGTGCCAGTATTTGGTGAGTGATCTCTCTCTGCCCTCATCTCAACTCACAGACCCTTTGCTATGTTTTCTCTCCCCTGTCCATGTGCAGAGGGGGGTGAGAGAGGCTCTGGTGGGAGTCTGGCATCCAGCCAGGGTCAGCCCACCACACCATGGGCTAATTAACCAAAGTAACTCGAACAGAAAAACGCTCAGTGCACGCAGGGACAGAGTGAAATGCTGACTCTGCTGAAGCTGGTGTTAGAAGTCCCATTTGTCCTCAGTGGTGTCAGGGTTTTGCAGCAGGAGGTGCCTCTTGGTGCTCAAGCCATCTTTGAAAAGCAGCAGGAGATGCTGTCAGCTCTGGCTATCTACAAAACACACCTGTGAGCACCTGGACTGCTCAATTCCTCTCCCATGCAAAATTCCCTCTGCAGTATCAAGTCTGAAAACTCATTTAAAGTTAACTACTAATCATTTCTCCCTGGCATCTTCAGTGTTTCTTGAAATATCCAGCTACTTCCACCTGTTGCCTGTTCCTGTAGGACAAAACACGTATCAAAAACAAGACAAAACAGGAATCCTGCTGAAGCCTTCAGCATGGCATGGCACCACTGTTAGCAAACTTTCTGTATTATCCCTTTGTTTTTAGTAGTTTTTTCAATATGAATTCTTCCTTAAGAAGTCATAGGTTGGACATCTGCTGTTGAAATTGCAACATTTGTGTTGTAGCTCCTGGTTTTCAATATCTCGTAATCCCTCATTTTACTGTGATGTGTGGAAACAACATGAACCTCACAGAAGCCTAAGCCAGTGGTAAGATGACAGATCATAACTCAGAAAACTATCAGAAAAGCACAGTGCACTACTTTGGTGAAAGTATCCACAGCTTTCTACGGATTTTCTTATTCCTTCCATGTACCGAGTGCTTTTAAAAGAGATGGTAACACAGCAGGAAATTTTTCAAACCCAATTTTCTTTATAGCTGAACTTCTGATGTCCTGAGACTGCTAAAAGGTGCACAAAGAAAACTAGAAACAAAATAAATGTCAAGTGAAATCCATCTCAGGGCAGTAGGTTTGGAATTCTAACAGGCATTCATGAGGTAAAAAAGCCTGGAATCTCACAGATCTCTTCCTTTTGAGCCAAGGGAATTTTTGGAATCATATGGGTAAGCTGCAGGGTTTATTTCTTTGTTATCAAAGCTACCCACATGCCTACACACTTCCCTCCAACCTTACAATTGATGGCACGGCACTGGATTAGGGTTGTGTCTGTTCCTATTTTTTTTTACAAATTACCCAATTATTAATTGACGATAAAGAGGTTCCTTCACAGAACAGTGCACTCTCTTATGCTAATGCATGTTTGTTTGTTTAAATTACAAATCCTCTAACCTACGTTTACTGTCACAGAAATAGAAATGGGTAGAAATTCTTTGCAAGAGGCTGCAACACATGGGGTTTTTTCACCTCTAGAGGACACAACTGTGTTTTAAAGGTGAACTGTAGACGGAAACTGAACAAGAGCTGCGACAGTTCACTACAGTTCAGCTTAAAACAAATAAAAGATCCAACAGTGAATACCCTGGGGCAGAAGTTTCTTTCATTTATTTTCTCACAGAAGAGGGTGGGCAGGCCCTGGCCCAGGGTGCCCAGAGCAGCTGGGGCTGCCCCTGGATCCCTGGCAGTGCCCAAGGCCAGGCTGGACATTGGGCTTGAGGCAGTCTGGGACAGTGGGAGGTGTCCCTGCCATGGCAGGGTGTGGGAGTGGATGATTTTTTAGGTCCCCTCCAACCCAAACCATTCCATGATTCTCTGCTTCTAATATCCCATGTATTCCAGCTGGATGAATCATCGAACCAACATGTTATTTAAAAACATTAAACACATAAAGCAACATAGACTGGGGGGGAAATCTACTCAAAATTAATGCTCAGGTAGCCTGAATAGAGGGGAAACTCAAAAGTCAGAGAGTTGTCCCCAGAAGATCAGATTGCCAGGGGTCTGGAGCTGTTATCGTCATACTGCCAGCAAATGCCATTCTCCATCAGTCATGGTCAGTAAATCAGAGGAACAAATGCATGCAAGTTTTTTTGTATTCTGAATATATTTGATAGGCTAAAGCCACATCTTTCAAATCAGCAATGAAGAGTAATTTGAGGGGCAGGAGCACAGCTTGCTTACGTGGAGGCTGAACTTTCATTGCCATGATTATTTTCTGTTTGTTGGGGATTTTTTTTATTATTTCTGTCAGTTAATTACAGAGAATAACAATCTGTTCTGAGAAATGAAGACACCAAAGAAAGAAAGAAATGTTAACTTGAATTAAGCTTTCATTTAAATTGGACTATCTATTTCACATCAAACCCCTATCTAGACATTCTCATTGTTCTCAGAGGAGTTCTTAAAGGGGTTATAATTAAGTTGACATAATTCAATTCAAAGTTAACTCTCATTAGCTGTCATGATGGTATCATTACTTGGACAGTTACTGTGCAGTAAGATGAGCAAAAAAAAGAAACAAACAACTACAAAACAATGGCCCACAGGATGTTTTTGCAATGGGAACTTGTGGCAAAATCAGGTTATAAGTGCATCTAACCCTGTGATGTGGGGGGTGAGAAAGGTCTTTAAGGCCATGAGGTCTGCCCATCCTTCCTCATTGTGCAGCCACTGCCCACAGCACTGATCACCACTTTCTCCCAGCTCCCTAAAATGCCCTGTGATGCATTCATAAAGGGAATCTTGTACATGATACAATAATTTCTAACCTAGCTACATCCAAAGTTCATAAAATTGCTATCTATCAGTATTCCTAGTGCCCATCAAAACCTCCACAAATGGATTATTCATTACTTTCACAGTCCTAAGTGCATGTAAGAGGCTTTTCCTGAGCATCATCTGATGCAGACTTTATATTGGAGTATCACTACAAACTCTAAGGTTGACTGGATGCATTTACTGTCCTTTGAAATAAAGTCTTCTTCAGACTGACCTGTCTGTATTGAAGTAATTAATTATTTTTTCTTTTAAGTCATCTTGCCTTTTCATAAAAGTTATTTTTAAGTTCACTTATTTGTCATCATGGATTATGTTACATAAGCTTCAGAGGAGCAGAATTAATTCTGGTAAGCTGGATCAGTTTAAGTACATGTGGGTCAAGTTGCAACTTTTCAATTTTTGGCAAAGAGAGAGCAATTGCACATTGCAATTCCTCATAAGTTGAGGTTATAAATATTGGAGTCTGCAAAGTCTGAATTGATCTGTGTTCATCTTTGAACATTTCCCTCTTTTAAAAAAAATGTACAGGGCATGAAAAAAGAAAACTTCTAGTGCATTTTGTTCAGGGTTTGCCTGCAGCATCCATATATTACTATTGCACCATGTCTAATTATTTTTGCTCTTATTCAGGGGTCTATTTTTATGCCTATTTTTGTTTCCCTTTTTCTTTTTATCACCACACATCCATTACACACAGGTGACAGCCAAAAGGAGGAGCACACTGAAACCTTTGCCCTGTTTCCCTGAGTTGTTCTTTCATGATCTTCCTTCACTGGTGTCCTTTACACTCCTCATCCTCCTTTTAGGATATCAGCTTTGGTCTCACTGATGTTCATAGTGCAGTGTGCTGTTATCCTACAATGGAAAACCTCCAGGTTTTTCAGATCCTTCAGCTTTTCCAAGGCCTTTGAGACATATTTCTGGTCATTCCACTAACACTGTGCAGCTACTAAGAGAAAGGATCTTCTGAAAGACTACAAAAAATGCCAGAAAGGAGCAGAATGTAAAGGTGACTCAGTTGGCAGAAAAAACCCTGTAAGCACTGGTATGGAGAGCATGCATTTCCCAGCTTATTCCAGCTTAGGCTTCCTTCCCTTGCAAGGCCCTCCCTGTATTTACACTGATAAATCTGCCATTGTGATCTACGCTAGTAATGCCATAGTTACAACAGGTTTCTCACAGCAGCATTGAAAAATACTCATCTCATATGGTGACAGCTTTAGCCCAGAGAAGTGGCAGAGGAAAAACATGAAAGTTCCCAGCACAGGCCTGAGGAACCCTTTCTGCAGCTTCTCTGCGCTGGGAAGCTGCCTTGTGTTCAAATAGTATCCTCCAAACCAGCATGACCATCCATGGTAACCTCAGAGTCCCAGAATGGTTTGGGTTGGAAGGGACCTTAAAGCCCATCCAGTGCCACCCCTGCCATGGCAGGGACACCTCCCACTGTCCCAGGCTGCTCCAAGCCCCAGTGTCCAACCTGGCCTTGGGCACTGCCAGGGATCCAGGGGCAGCCCCAGCTGCTCTGGGCACCCTGGGCCAGACCTTCACCACCCTCACAAGAAAGATTTGTTTCCTAATATCTAATCTAAACCCACTGTCTTTCAGTGTGAAGCCATTCCCCGGGTTCTGTCCTTCCATCCCTTGCAAATTGTCTCTCTCCATGTTTCCTGGGGCTCCTTCAGGCCCTGCAAGGCCACCCTGAGCTCAGCCCAAAGCTTCTCCTCTCCAGGCTGAACAATCCCAGCTCTCCCAGCCTTTCCTCCCAGCAGAGCTGCTCCATCCTCTGCTCATCCTGGAGCCTCCTCTGGACTCTCTCCAGCAGCTCCAGCTCCTTCCTGTGCTGGGCCCCAGGGCTGGGGCAGCTCTGCAGGTGGGGTCTCACCTGGGCAGAGGGGCAGAATCACCTCCTTCAACCCTCTGTCCAAACTGCTTTTGATGCAGGCCAGGATAACAGCTCTGTTGTAAATCTACCATCATCAAACTGGTGATCTGCCACCTAGACAGGTCAGAACAGGGAGATTTCCCATGGTGATGGAGTTTGCTCTTCCATGCAGAAAATACTTTCATGTTGGTGGCCATAAGCTGAACTTCTGCAAAGCCTTTTCAGAAAGAATCTGCCATCATAATGCACTAGACACTTTATTTTACATCTTTACATCATTAAACACCCAAGTGAAGAATTAGCAGGCTTGTAGAACTGTAAAGCAAATTAAATAGATCTAATTTTGCTGCTCTAGGGATCTGTGCATTACTCTGCCCATACTGGCACAGGCTGTCATGGTACCAAGTTGAATGGTAAAAAATAAATCAGCCTGAAGACCCCATGTAGAGATTGAGTAGGATGGGACTCTTCTCACTTTGCTGTTCAAAATGTTAGGCCTCCATTTCCAAGCCAAGGTTCTCTAACATTTCAAGCATCACATCTCACAAGGCAGAATTCATAGGCCCCAGCAATATCTTTTAATAGAACAACTAATACAGCTGGAAATAAATATTCAAGATTTGAGGCACATTATCCTTTCATCATATCTGAAATAGAAGCAGCAAACTTCAAAGCTAATGCAAGTAGAGAACAATTGTTCAGAGTTTAGATATGTTAATCAGACCATTTTATACAGAAGATGGTACTTGTGGAGTACACAAGAGATATTACCAAGGAAAGGAATGATAAAGAAGTTACCTTGTACTGCAAGAAAGAGAAACATATTCAGAGGGGGAGAGGCATCATTTGCAAACCCCCTGTACCCAACAAGTGAAGATAAAAATGGCTCCAAAAAGCAATCTATTCCCTTCTAAGGTAGGCTGGATGAGTTACCCCCTGGAGGATCACATCATCCCATCTCTGCTGACTCCAGCAAAAGCTTGAGCAATTAGCTGCGACTTGTCACCTCGCTTTTTGCAGGGAACTGAAGCTGCTCCTGACAAATCCCACCGTGAGCGAGCAGTGAGGCAGAGAGGCCACGTGCCAATTCTGACAGGAATTAGCATTGCAGAGCCCTGGCTGGCTCTGAGCAGCTGTCACTGTACCTTTGGCCAGCGGCTCCACGGTGATGATCTCGCTGCTGTTGCCTCTGCCCGCAGCCGTCACGGCCACCACCCACACGCTGTACTGGCGATTCCGGCTCAGGTTGGGGATTCTGTAGGAAAATGAGTCGGGAGAGGCTTCAAACTCGCTGATCACCTGTGGTGGGAGAGACAAATGTTTCCAGGCTAAAATAAGCAGTATTTGGAGAAAGTGTGAGTGCTACAAAGCCTGTTACTTCAGGGCTCTTCGGATGAGTATCAATTGCTCCAAACTGATGGCAGATGGCAATAAACAGAGCAGACAGAGTAACTTGTTGCAATCTATTCATATTCAGTGAATTTCTGCCCGTGTCTTGTTTACAGATTGGTTTTGTTCAGATTAGGACTTTCATGTGCCATTTATTTTTACAGGGTTGGATAAACAACGGAAGTGAATAAATATGGCTAAATTTTACCACCAGTAGCTCTGACAAACTGACTCAGTGCTCCACAAAACTTTCCCAATGGAGGATTCAGTCCTGCACCTGCCATGAAATCTGGAGTTTACTATTTTTGTGACCTAGAACCTTTGGTGTTCCTTATTGCTGGGTTTTGGTGGTTTATCCCTTCAGCAGCAGAGCAAACCAAGGAATAAAGCTGTGCTCTGCAGCAGACCGCTCAAACTTCCCCCAAGTCTAGTTTTGTTTTATCACGAAATTACTTCCATTCAAAGACTCCCGGCTGAAGGTCATCTCAGCCAGTTGGCTGCATTAGCAGGGAAGGACAAGTGCTGGAAGAAATGCCAGTTCAGTCTCTCCTCTGTCACTCAAGTGCCTCGGCCCAAGGGCTGCAGCGGAGCCAACCAGCTGCTCTGCAGTCCTTGCTCAGTCATGAGAGGTTCTGCATCCTGCTCGGAGCAACCTGTGCAGGGAAAGGTGTGGAGGGATCTGTGTGTCCCTCCACACCTTTGGGAGCCTCGAAACATCCTCCCCAGGAAGTTTGAGAAGGGAAACCTTGCCCTGAACAGCGTTATGGTGCTCAATATTGCTCCTTTTATTTCTGACACGGGCTTTGTGATGCCTGCACGTAAAAATAGAGGGGTAATGAACCATTGGAATGAATAATACTCACTTCTCTGTGCAGTGCTGAGCCTGGTAACGGCTAACTAACACTAGGCTAAAAATAATTAGAAGGTTAATGACGTAGAAAAGAAGATTTTAGCAGGAATCAGCATTAAAAATAATGCATCAATGTAATCTAAACTTGGTTCAGACTGACAAAAAGTGTGCAAGGAATCTCTTTGATATACAAATATCTGCTTGTGGTAAAGGCCAATTCCACCTGATTAGCATTTCAAAAGGCACATTGACCTGAAAACATTGGAATACGTAGTCCTTCAAAGTGAATTCCAAATAAATAAGAGTTGTTTCTGAGATATCATTAAACACCTCTCCATGTGACCTGGCAGACAGTCTCAGCTGCTGAATGGGTCACTGCACTGCTCTGTTCTGGAGCTGGCATCTCCTACAGCCAGGGGAAGAGGGGAGTTCATCTCCTCTCACATTCGAAATCCAGAGTGAAGACATCTGTATCTAAGCCAGGAACCTTGACTCCTTTCAGAGACCATGCAAAAGCTTCTACAAGAACACATTCTGTTTTTTCCATGGAGACTGACTTTTCTGGGAAGGCTGGCTTGCTCCAGCTAGGCTTCCCCAGGCTCAGAACAAGCCCAACGGGGGACCTTGCCATATTTTCTATCCCAACTTGTTGCCCCTTTGCCTGTCAAAATGCCAAGCTAGTTTGTCCCATTTAGCCAGTGTTTGCCTGGGTTCCCACTTCTGATATGAAGAGGTCAGTGCAGCCAGACACCTTTATTATTATGTGAAATATTGCAGCAGGTTTTGAGAACCATCTGCCTTGACATTTACACAAGAATATTGGACAAATGCCTGTAGCTTGACAGGCTGGATCTTTGTGAGGTCATACATAAAAATTAATGTATTGATCATGGCACAGGAGGCTGAAATTTAATATTCATGAGGCAGCATTTCCTGCAGTTAATTTGAAAGTCAAACAGGCCAGGCTGTCTCTGGCACCTGGACTCCACTCATTAATGCAGTTACCTAGCACAGGTTCCTTTTAAGCCACCTACAGACATGGGACATGGATACAGCATTTGGGAACAGCTAAACATTACAGAATTCCTTATTGCTAACTTTCATTCCAGCAGCCAGCAGCTCGCTCTCACTGGAACTCCAAAGAGGGACGAATAGCAGAATTTTCTGCTCTAAAGCTTTTAAAACGCCTTGTTTTCCATTCCTTTCTTCCCCCAGCATCATTCACACATTTGTATCTGTGGCTATTTCAAGTGTAAAATCATTTTTTCTCAGAATTAATTTATTAATTGAATATCATAAATGCATCTTCACTAAATTAATGGCCTTCATTTTCCTAAAACAAACTGCTACAGCAAAAGATTTTGGTTTTTAACTGGTTAACATACATCTTGTGTTTCCTCCGCTCACATTCCCTTTTAAACACTTGGGGATGCTTCCGTGACAAAGAATTGATTTTACTTTAAACTTTTGCCTGTCATTTCAATTAGCCTAACATGCCAGAGACTTTGATTACACAAGAAGAAAAAAGGCAGCTTTGTCAGCAAAGAGAAGACTAAACAATTGAAATAAGAAATATTTTAAAGGAATGTCACCTTGTCACATATTGGCCTGTGCATGTGCCAGTATAAAACATATACTGCTGTTCAATCTTAGAAGCAGGAACATGCTTGCTCAAGGGATTCTTTTTCCTAACTGCTATTTTTCTTCAGCTTATAGATGATGGGTTAATTTTTCTTCTGTCTTTACCTCATTGTCTAAGAAGGACAGACAGAGATCAGTCTCTGAAAAGCCAGCAAAGGTTGTGAAGAATAAAATGAAATCCAAGTCCTTTATGAGGATGCAGTAGATCTCCTTCCCAAACCAGGCAATGGCAAGAGATGCTGAGGAACAGCCAATGCAGGGAACATAATTTTCCTCTGCAACTTCAGCCCTATTGGTGTGCATTCCTTCATACACTCTGAAGTAGCATGCCACCTCCTGGCATTTCTGACTCCTTTAAAGCACAATTTAATAGGCAATGTGCACAAACTCTGATCCCTCTGGCTTCTCTTCTTGATTGTTTCTTCTATTTGTTGGTTTCTTGGTTCTGTTGTTTAACACAACCTGGGTAAAATTCAAAACAATGTTATAGAAAAAAAAAATGTTTTCCAAGCAATCAGGGAGTTTCCCAAGCAGGGAGTTAACACAAAAGATGGCATTTTTTGTGGGCTGGAAGGTTATTTAGTGAAAGGAAGCCTGCACCTTGCTTACAACTGGTTCTACACAACTTCTGATAAGATAAGTGGACTACAAATCTCTCTCTTCTCATTCTCTGCAACTTGCAAGAAACCTGGAAGTGGACATACAGAGCCATACAGAGATTTTTAAGGACATGAGTGAAAAGCAAGAAACATCCCAGGCTTGTGGTGTGTGTTGTGAAGTAAGAGCATATACATGTTGATTACCTGTGTATTGGCTGGCTCATGCTGAAAATGAAATAGAAATATATATACTACCTAGAGTGGGATGTGTTTTTTCACTACAATTTTAATAGAAAATATGGCATCATCTAAAAACAGAGCTTGAAGGAATCCAAGAGATCACCTGAGTCTTTCTTCTTTAAATCAGGTTCACCTGTGTCTGTACAATTTCAAACAGATGTTTCTTGTCCAACCTGATTTTGAAAACTCACAATAAAAGGAGATTTTGCAGCTCCCTAGCCTGCACAACTTATTCCACTGCTTAACTAATCTCATGATTAGAAATAGTTCTTTTTAATCTAGCTTGAGTTTCTTGCTGCACTTTCAACCCATAGCTTCTTTTCCAGTCTATTAGGAACATGAAGAATAGATTATTACCTTGATCTTTGCACCAGTCTTTAATCTACATGAAGTTTTATTGTTCCTTTACCCACCAGTACGCTTATCTTTTTACAACTAAATAACTCTGGTGCTTTCAACATTGTCCAGAAAACCCATTTTCTCTATCAGTTTCTCTAATAATATCTGCTGTTATCCTTCAGACTGTCTAAAGATGGTCCATAGCTTTCTCACAGTTTCTAAACCTGTATTCAACAATTCCAGGGATTCTCATTTGGCTTTTTATGACTGGATTATAAAGGCTGTTAATGTTCATCTTGGGAGGCACAATAACCTCAAAATCCTTTTCTGAAGAATCAAGCCAATTGCTCTCTACCCAGTACTTCTGCAGTTGGTTATTCAGAGTGCCCATTTTCTCGCTGAATTTTATCCAACTTTTTCCAGACCAATTTCCCAGTTCATCAAGATCTGCCTGAATTCTGGTTCTGTCTCCTGTGTACATGCAATCCCTCCCAGCTTTATACCTCCTGCTAATTTAACAGGCAGGATTTCATTATCTTGATTTCATTATCCAGGTCAGTAATGGAACCACGGAGCAGAAGTGGACTCGGGAGAGACACTTAGGCCACCCCCTCCTGCCCACAACCACGAGCCCCTGGTTTTACAGCCTCCCACAGAACAGCACTGAGTTTGTTGTATCTGGCCTGAGCTGAATCAGTGGAATGGTGTTTGCAGAGTTTCTCTCAACAAACATCCATCCTCTGGGTTCATCTTCCCTGCTAAATGGGAGAGACCCAGTTGGCGAGTTGAACACTCCATCCCAACGACCCACACTGATTTTTAACTTGATTTCTAGCTCGGTTCTCTGCTGGTCTAAATAGTTCTTTTCCAAACAAATCTGCCGTGGAGGGGCTCATGATAAGCAGTGCAGAATGACATCAGTCACCATCTCATCCTCTCAGGGCCAGGTGCTTCTCCTTGGGTCCTGTTTAATCACTGGTGCAGATGTGGCCTAGAACAAGCCCTGAGCCTCATCAGGGATTAAAATCTTCAATTCTACATGGTTAAAAACACAAAGATCTCCATCTCTTTGTACAGCTCCATCACAGAATTGTCTACCCTGCTCTAGGTCAGGCATTTGCTGCTCCTGGAAAGTCTAAGAAGGACAAAGTTGGAAGAGAACATCAAGATTATCCAGTCCCACCATCACCCCGCACCAGCATCACCCCAAATCATGTCCCCAAGGGCCACATCCAGACACCCCCTGAGCCCTTCCAGAGACAGTGACTCCATCACCTCCCCGGGCAACTCATGTTAAAGCCTGACCACTCTTTCAGTGAAATTTTCATTTATAATATCTAATCTGAACCTCCTCAGGTGCAACTTCAGGCCATTTCTGCTCATCCTTTCACTTGAAACAGGGCAGAAAAACTGCCCCCCACCTGCCTACAACATCCTGTCAGGGTGTTGTGGAGAGCAATGAGATCCCTCCTGAGCCTTCTTTTCCCCACACTGAACACCCCCAGCTCCCTCAGCTGCTCCTCATAGGATGTGTTTTCTAGACCCCACACCAGCTCTGTTGCCCTTCTTTGGACACGCTCCAGCCCCTCAAATTCCTTTTTGAAGTGAGTGGCCCAGAACTGAACACAGAACTTGAGGGGCAGAGTACTGTGATGTTTTATTCTAAAAATAAATTTTTAGAGTCTCCTGGAACAACAAGTTACCCACTAATGGGGGCTACAATAAGTTTCTTCTACCTGGAAGCAAACTGGGGTAATACAAAATCAATACATCTCAGTATTTATAGAGAATGAGCTTCAAGTCCTGCATCCCTGAGCAGAGCAGACTGATGTGCCCTCTCAGTGAACTTCCTAAAGATGTGAAAATCTGCCTGAAGTCACAAATTGTGCTTTTCTTGAGGACTGGTGGCTTTTGACTTCCTTTCACAGATGGACAGGCTCTCAAAGCTCCAAATAACCACCAGTCCTGACCATGGAGACTCTTGGCTGCCACTTGGGTCTGACAACGGTTTCTGTCCAGGTGTTGGCTCATGTTTTGAAGCATGGCATCTGTTTTCACTCAACATTGCTGAAGGTAACTGCTGGAAACAGATGCTGTGCACAAAGTGAATGCAGCTGCCATATAACATTGTAACTATTTTTTTTTTCCCCATTAACGGAGGAACTGATATGTTGGAAATTTTCAGATGGAAATTCTGGGAAGAACAGAGGCAGATCCCTGCCTTCCCACTGGCAGGAAAATCCTGCAAATCCACAGAACCAAGAATCCCAGAGTTGCTGAGGTTGGAAACGCCCTCCAAGCATCCAAGCTGTGCCCGATGCCCACCTTGTCCCCAGCCCACAGCCCTGAGTGCCACGGCCAGGCCTTCCTTGGACACCCGCAGGGATGGGCACTGCAAAGCTCCCTGGGCAGCCCCTGCCAATGCTTAACAACCCTTTCCATGAGGAAATTCTTCCTGATGTCCAACCTGAACCTTTCCTGGTGCAGTTTGAGGCCATTTCCTCTTGTCCTGGGAGCAGAACCTGACCCCACCTGGCTGCCCCCTCCTGTCACGAAATCGTGGAGAGCCAGAAAGCTCCCCCTGAGCCTCCTTTTCTCCAGAATAAACACCCCCAGCTCCCTCAGCTGCTCCGGAATTCTCATTTCCAGGAACTACAACTGGAAGAAAACCTGCTGTCTGGACTGCCAGCAGCTCGCTTAGGATCCACCAACTCCCTGTCCCTTTGGAGCAGCTCCAGGAGCATCCATCGGCTTCCTAATCAGGGAAGCAGCGCGTGGTGTCATGGGCTGGTGACCACAGGAAGGTCAGGACACCGAGGACTTATTGTCAGACTATATTGATATCCCCGAGTGTGAGACGAGGGAGTGAGACAAGAAGGGAGGCTTATGAAAAAATCAATATCAAATTTGTTTTGGTAGGGCTTTACAAGGAGACCTTTTAAAAAGCATATAAACCAGCACATCATCAGAATCAATTTATGCTCTGTCACATCCCTCCTGGGGTCTGCTCTCTGACAAAAATAAGATAGGCAAAAAATGTAAAGTTGACAAAGCAATTAAAATAATGAATGTATTATGTTTGGGAGGTGGCACCAAAGATGTGAAATAACTACGAAAAGGCTAAAAATAGAACATGTATATTAAAAAAGACATGTTTTAAATACCATCCAATACAAGGTTTTAAAATAACCCCCAAATTATGCACTACTTCTATGCTAAATAAAGCGCACAAGAATTAATAAGCATAAATATCTTCATGCTGTAAAAAATGCTATATAGCTGCAGTGATAAATACTGCTTGTAAAACACAAATCAATGAATATATATTTAAAATTCAACCTCACAGAATCTGCTGACTCTAAACAAACTTCTGTTCAACAGTAACTTTATCTACTTAGCCAACTTTTCTGCCAGCTATTTCTCCCTTTTTCCAAGAAATTTTCAGAATCGTTTTAATCACTAAAAGTTCTACAGTATGTAACAACAAATAATTTCTGCCTTATAAGTGCTTCAACTTTATTTTCCAAAGTTTTCTTTTATTCAAATATTTAATCTGGAGAGGAAATGAGGATCAGAAAGTGCGATGCAAACCCAAAGTTAGAATTTCGAGAGATCCTATGCAAAATCCAGACAAAACTTGTGTCTGCCTGAAAGAATTGCATGGAAAATACCTGGATGATGGGAATTCATGCCAGCTAAATGTTTAAAGATCTTCTTTAACATAATTACATATACATCCATATCTAGTTTATGTTGCAGACGATCTGATTTAAGATTACCAGGTATACTTTCTCTAGAATAAACAAAGAGAAGGGAAGCTTTCAGAAGGAGATTTATCCAGCTTCTTCCAGACACCCAGTTTTTCCCTTAAAAAAAAAAAAAGCAAGCCTTGATTACCCCAGAATAAGCATTATTCTCTATTTGAGGTGTCTGGAGTCAGATGAACCAAATCCCACCTTGAGTCTACAAATTACAGATAGAGGGTGGAGTTTATTTTCTTCTTCCACAGGGCAACCCCAGAATCTCCTGTGTATGTTGGTTAAATCACATATTTTATTTTCCCCTTAGTGGGTTTAAATAAAAGCAAAAGAATGAAACAAATGCACAAGTCTAACAGGCGTAAGAGTACGTTTGTCACAGTAAAATAAGCAAATCAAAGAGATCAGTAACTGTCTGCCTCAGATGTTGGTCAGTTTCCAATATTGATTATGTTTCCAAGTAAATTGACTTGGGTTTTGGCCAAATATAAGATTATTTCCCTCTTCTCCATCACTACTTTGCATCTCTTAATCTACCAGCTATTCCAAATGCAACTGTTTCACAGAAATATCTCCAGGCCAAGATGAATTTTCGCTGGGCTTTCAGCTTTTAGATCCTTTTGAATCCTTTGGAGAAGTCCAGAAATGTAGATTACAGTTTTCAAGGATTCTTTCCAACACAGGATCCTGGGGCTGGCTGTAGGGTTTGCACTATGAGATAATTCTTAATTATCATCCCTGTTTTCAGCATTAGGGCCTGCTTTGTGTTCTGGTTCCTCATCCAGCTAACCCAGTTTATCATGGCAGCATCATCTTCACAGGAATATTCCCACTCCGTTCATCTGGTTCAACAGCTTCTGGCTCTGGGATTTCTTCTCCTCCCTGCCCACAGACTCCGGATCTTTTGGGACTGCAGTCAAGGTGGGTTTAGAAGCAAACCATCTCAAAGCAGAATCCAACAGCTAAGCAACCGTTTCACCAACCAACATTACAAAACTACTGTCAGGATGAAAGACCACAGAATAGACAGGTTTTTCTTATTAGAAATGCAGGGTTTTTAAATATGTACCTGTATGTTTTGCAAACGTCTTGTCACATTTGCCAATCTTTGGGTACTTTTGCTAGAAACTGAGGTTAAGAGCTGAGAAAATACAGACCAATAACATCATTTGGGCGTCAATGAACAGTATGGCATCACCCAACCATAAATACACATATTAAAGTCTGTTTTAACTTATTGATTAGAAAAGTGTAGTCATTATGGTTGTTGTTGCTGTTTGGGTTTTGCTGATCTGCTGGTGGGTCACTCACTAACAGAAACAAACACATTAAGCAGGCTTTTCCTGCTGTTTCCAGCAAAGCAGGTCATTAATTTGAGCATCACTCTATGCCTTCTCCATAGAAAGCCTGGAGATTAATGGGAAGGAGTCATGTAAGTAGAACTGCACTCTAAAAGGATAATAAATGAAGACCATTCTCCTTTATCGGTGATTTTCCTTTTCAGGATGCAGTCGGTTGGTTCTTGTCTTCTCTCCACTCATGTGGAACTCACTTAAGATGTGAAATAAGATGACCTCACTCCCACTCTCAGATTTCCTGATAGTGAGAGCTAACAGCAGAACTTGTTTGGGAGACTGTGCATGGAAAGTGTTCATATGGGAAAGACAAACAGTCCTGCCAGTGGTCTAAAATGTCATATGAGTTTTACTGCAACCTTTTAACTTCTGAGACATCTTAGTGTCAATTTAATATGTCTCTTTTCCTCCGAGAGTTGCGTATTAACTCTACCATTGTCTGGTTTCACTTGTTCTACATGTATTTTGACCAACTTTTCCATTTTTAAACTGTCATATAATAATAGAATGGAGGTTGGAAGGTTCTTCTGGAGGTCACCCTGTCCAACCCACTTCTCAAACCAAGTTCAACTGCATCAAGTTGCTCAGAGACATATCTAGTGAAGTCTTGAAGATTTCCGTGATCCCACAGTCTGGACCCCAGCTTCAATATTTGACCGGGATCTCATGGTAATTTTTTCACCCAGCTGATCAGAATTCCGCATGTCAAAAATTCCCTGTCCTTGTGCATAGGCACTTTCTCATCCCTTCCTGCACCAGGGGACCATTACAGGTGGTCTTGAGAAGCCAGATCCTACAAAGAGTTGGACATGGATGT
Source organism: Pardalotus punctatus (assembly GCA_013400915.1). Classification (NCBI taxonomy): domain Eukaryota; kingdom Metazoa; phylum Chordata; class Aves; order Passeriformes; family Pardalotidae; genus Pardalotus; species Pardalotus punctatus. Next base: position 246,579 of record VZTX01002270.1, on the reverse strand, counting down.
GGGAGGAAGTGGGGAGAAGAAGGAGTGTAGGCTGTGAGTTAGCAAAAAGGATAATTTTTCTAACTTAAATTCGAGAATATTCTGTTTCTTATATTTAAAGAATGAAGGACCCACTAAGTCTTATATTTCTGTATTTTTCCCTACATTTTCAGAATAAAAAAGAGAAAGTTTTGCCTAATTATGCCTGTAGAATACTACAGACACAACAATTAAACCGTGTGAAATTGGATCCTTGCCTGCCCTTTATCTTGGCCGGAGAATAGACTGCAGAGGAGAATCTTTTCCATTTTTCACACATTAATCATATTTGTGGTTTGAAACATCACAGGCCAATAATGTCCTTAGGACTTGAAATATTTAAACAGGAATTGCCCTTTGATCTATACAGGGCCATCAGAAGTTTTAACAGCTTCTGCCTTTGCAAAGCACTCTGAACAGTGCAAGAGGCAGCAAATCTTCATTTTATAATATGTCAGGGCTGTGTAAGGGTTGTGTTTGTGATAAAAATATGCACAATACGACCAACAGAGTTAATTATTTTTCCTGTTGGTGATTTAAGCACAAAAGCAGTGTTCTTGTGTAAAGGACAGTCTTGCTAACCTGTCTAAAGTGTATTGTATTGACTTTTTCTCAGCAATAAAATACAATCTGCAAAGAATGCAGCCTTCCCAACAGGTTACCTTTCCCCCTGTTCTTTTCTCTTTCTTCTCACTGATGCTTGAAAACTGAGTTTGCCTTTCTGCCTGAATAGCAGACTTTTAGCAAAGCTATTTTGCAGCCAGGGCTGTGACTGATGGATGAAGTTTTTAGGGCTCCATACCTGCAGCTACAGCACTTGCTACTGATGGTGGCAGAGGAGATGATAAAGACACAGGTCTTTTATTTATTCTCCTCCTCACCCTAATTTAAGACCTCTTCCTCTGTCAGCTACTTGTCTCTGCCAACAGTGAATCAAACAAGAACTTCCCTGGATATATTAAGTGCATCTGCACAGCAGTGTTGGCATTTGAGCAGCTCTGCAGCAGGCTTGTTCCACTGCAAAGCAGCCCTGAATAAAACAGCTTTTTAGCTCACAGCCCATTTCAGAATAAAAGATAACAAAGCATTTTGTTAGAAATAAAGCTGAGGGAGTGTGTCCTACATTAAATATGTCCCAAAGGCTTGCATTTATTTTAAAATGTCCAACTTGGCTTCTGGAAACTGAAGCCCCCAGTGTGATCCCTGCCTCACTCGGCACACAGGGCTAATACAGAAGATCTTCTCTGCAAGCACAGCTCCTGCTGATCTGCACAACACTGGAACAGGGACTCACAGACACATGTGTACGTATTTACACACACGTGTGGGTATGCGTATCTGTATATTTGTATGTACACACACATAGCTGCAGCCAGGAGCAGCAGGATCATGGACTCACAGAATGGTTTGGGCTGGAAGAGACCTTAAAGATCATCTGTCCTGGGGGCAGGGACACCTTTCAGAACTCTACATGTACACATCAACAATTGATAAAAAGCACAAACACCTCCAAATGTGTTAAGATGTAATTCCATGATGGTTCACGTACCCCTGCATAATGAATGTCACAAAAATACAGCAGTAAAATTCTGTTCAGGCCAAGACCAGCAAAAAAAGAGCAACTGTTATTGTCATTGTCCATCGCTGAGGTGCTCCAAAAAGTAACCACACAATACGAAGCTTTGTACATGACAGACTCACACAGTAGAGAAAAATATTTTTAGCTGAGGATGTTTATTTTCTTGGGGATGTAAATATAGGAAAAAATATTGCTAGAAAAGCCCCAGGAAGAACCACTGCAGCTTTGTGCATGGAAAGTAGCTGGAGAAGGCAGCAGCACCATCTGGTGTTCTCTCCAAGTCCCCAGAGAAGTGTCTGGTCCCCGCTCAGAGTCCTCTAACATCTGATCTCTTTAACCACTGAGTGCCATAGAAATGCGTGAACTGTGATAGAAAAATCTCCAGCTGGTTTACATTTAAACGTGGGCTAAAGATAGTTTGGTTTGCTACATTTATGAAAGTGATGGATTTAGGAGGTAGTAATCCCAGAACATAAATCATAGAATCCCACGACAGTTTGGGTTGGAAGGGACCTAAAAGATCATCTACTTCTAACCCCTGCCATGGGGGCAGGGTAATTTCCACAAGCCTGAGGGACTTTTGGAAATTTCTGGAACAATATTTTCCTTGCCAATTAAGCCAATATTGCATTTTTTTTTACCTTTGGTGGGAAGTCCTGCTTAAAACTGAAATGCAAATCTTGGATAAAACCTAAATTCAAACCTCAGATCTAAAATAAATAAGCATTCTTTTCAATCCACATGGGAATAAATATGCATGGGTATTTAGAAAGAGCAAATGACCCTTGTATTTAAGAATGCTGGATTTCTTTGTCATCCAGAAAGGAAGAAAGATAACCTGATATTCAATTCCAATTTCTTCCTGTCACTTTCTCAGCAAGTAATAGAACGTAGAGCTAGAGTGGGCAAATACTCCAGGCATAAATAAGCCTATTCACAAGAAAATATGTTTGTTTATAAGTCATTATGTTCCTTCACACATGAATACTCAAGCCAAAAAGGCAGGAACTTAGATGAAAACAGGGAATATAAATCCATTCCTCCAGCTGCAACAGGGCTCCTGCAACTGGTCCTGGAAAATGTAACTTGGTACATTCTGAACTAACCAAACCTTGAAAAATAACCCACCCCAACTGTATATCTTGAAATTATTTGTAAGGCAATGCTCTGCAATAGGTTTTAAACAGAAGTTTGATAGGTGGAATAAACCAAACCCAAATCTCAATTCTCTCTGTAGCTCCAGGATCTCCCTTTAGCCTTGCTCAGGGTGAGCAAGGGGCAGGAGAGGAAGCATCAGGGAGAACAACAAGGGCTGGTATCTGCAAATTCTCAGTGTCAGCCCTACACAGAGGTGCTGTGGCACTTACTGTGGGGTAGGGGTGTGAGCAGAACACGGTGTATTTCCGGATGATGCCGTTCAGCTTCAGGGGAGGCAGCCAGGAGACAAAGACCGTGGAGGCCGAGGCAGCAGCTGCTTTAACTCCAGCGGGAGGACCTGGGACTGGAAAAGCAAAGTGTGTTAGGGTGGCTCAAGGCAGGCATTCCATCACCCAGGGTCAAAGAGGAGTTGAGAGGGAAAGGAGCATGCTGCTTTGGTGGCGGTGTCCCCATGGATGGGGACGGACACTCTGTGTTAGGGAGCAGACTCCATGCTGCCCATGCTAGGGGAGAGAGTTTCGGGGCTGTGACCCCATCCTTAAGAGGGGAGAGGATCTACTTCAGAGGGTCACAAAACAGAACCTGCCACTGATGGTTAAACTTTTGTGAAGAATCTCCTCCAGCCTGCCTAGAATCACAGGATGAACCCCAGAATGGTTTGGATTGGAAGGGAACTTAAATATCGTCCAGTTCCACCCCCTGCCATGGGTAGGGACATCTTCCACTAGACCAGGGTGCTCAGAGCCCCATCCAGCCTGGCCTTGAACACTTCCAGAGATGGGGCATCCACTGGGAAACCTGTGCCAGGGCCTCACCACCCTCACAGTAAGTAATTTCTTCCCTAGATCCAACCTAAATTTTCCCTCTTTCAGTTGGAACCCAAATGCATGCATGAAAATACTTTGATTATGATCACTGAAACTACCAAACAACATTATTATAAATTGCCAGCTTTGAGCACACAACCCATGCCAAACTGTTATAAATAATACACATGTGGACAGTTTAATGGACATCCAGAGCAGAGCTGTGAATTTAATGAAGTGGAGTACGAACGAGCAGTTTGCACTGCCTGATGTGACCCACGGCCAGCGAGTGGCACAAAGTGTGAGCAGACATCTGCCCACGCAGAATTCTTGTCCCTCACCCTGCCCTCAGCAGCTCAGACCTCTCTCTGGCCCTGCAGTATGTGAGCACATATCTGTGTCTCTAATTTCAACAGCTATCTATAGAAGCCATCAAAATTATCACACAGAAAGAGGAAAAAAAAAACCCAAACCTCCTGTCTGTAACCACGTGGGAAAAGCTTCAGCTCAGAAATGCTAAAATCTTGCTGTGTAATCTCAGCTACATCCCTTTGCAGCCTTGCATTTTGAGAAAGGTTTTAATTTCATGAGCATATGTTGTTTTTCAAACACACATTACACAGTACAATGTTCTCCAACTTTGGAAACATTCTTTCACTAATGTGCAAAATGGCTGGATTTTTTTCCTGCATGCTGGAAATATCACATTACACACAAGCTTGTACTTAAACAAAGCAACAAGGGCTACATTTAACATCAGAATAAATGTGTTTAAAATTTCCTGAAAAGCACACCTTGTGAAAAGATACTTGAAAATATTTTAAAAACTGTGAGAATAAATAATTTGAAAGATATTTGAGCACTGCATGTGATTGACATTCATGTCAAAATATTAAAATAGATATGTTGTATTGATAATTGCTACATATGTTATTAAAGACACAATGAAACATTTTTCTGGACTCTGTTCTCTACAGAACTCTTGCTTCATGAGGCTTCTAATACTTTTGTCTAATCTCACGTAGAACGACCAAAATCTTAAAATTCTCAGTGAAATCACCATTGTAATGCCTGATCAGCTTTCTTTGCTTTCACAGAAAACAGTTACTGTGCAGTAGAGATACAAAATCCCTTGTCCAGCAAGCTGATATTTATAGAAAAATTCTGCCTCTTTGTTCTGTCTCACTTAAGCAAGCAGATATTATGGTGCTATAGAAATTTGCCCATGAAGAGAAGCCAGCCAGCCCAGGATCCAAATTTGCTCAGCTCTGTGTAAAAATAATGTGAGCAGACCCTCAATTTTATACCTGCATAGGTGCTCCTGGAAGATGTGAGAAAACTGACAGGCACCACTCTGTGCAAGATCTCTGAATGCGTGTTTTCTATTTATAGTGTGCTGAGAGAGCTAATTAGGCATCAAGTGAGGACGTCATGATGATAATTGCATGCAAACCCAGCCCCTCACTGCAAAGGGGCTAATTCAGTTAGCAGCTCCATCCAATGCAGAGTAAATATTGATGCTTGACAGCATCCAACTTGTTATTTATCCCCAGCTCATTAGAAATGCTATTTGCTCCTGCTGCTGAAGAGTGAAAGCTGGCTCTCCAGGGTAATTACCTAACCCACAGGAGGATTCCTTTATGGATAGCAATATTTTCTGGAAATCGCTGCAAATAGATGGATGAGGTTAACATAATTTATTGTTAAATTAGGGTGTGATCTATAGGGACAGGTTCTGACGGTAATTGGTCATGGCTGTCGACTGTTGAGGGATTAACTCAGGATTCATCTGGCATTTTCCAGTCAGTGGACCTATGAGGGAAACATTCCTTGTCATTGCTGTGTTGCTGTCCAGTGTGAGACCAGCAGAAAGATGGGCCAGAAATAAAGTCAGGAAGCCATAGAGCCAAATTTCCAACACAAGGACACCTCCGCCTCATCGGGCTGGAATCAGGCAACAGACATTGCAGTGGTGCAAAAATTACTCTGAATATTCATTTATTAGTGCACTTTTTGCTGAACTGCTGGGTTGTGCGCACTAAAATAACTGTGTGTCATTCCACTGGGAGTGTGGAAGTGTTTACTTTTCCTTAGCAAGAATCCTGCAGAATCTCATCTGGAGCCTTACAGACGGCCACTGTCCTCTGTCCAGAGGATAAAGTCATTGGTCAAACCCATCCCCTGGAACTCATATGAGTAATTTCAGCATTAACAGCAACATTTCTTACTAAACTGGGTTCCTTGAGCCTCTGAAGAAGTTTTAGGGTCATGTGGTGCCTGCTTTATCCTGGAGAGGAAAATCTTGAGTCTTGCCAAGCAAACTTAAGGTATTTTATCTCATTGTCATTGCATCCCCAGCCTTATTTGGCTTCATTCATTATGAGGCAGCAGTATCAGGAGACCTGGGCTGTCTTACTGAATTCTCCGTGGACTCTTATTTAGCACACAGACTCCCACAGATCCCAGAAGACAAACTGAATGTGCACAATGCCATTGTTCCTTTCTTCCCCTAGGGTCACCAGGGGTAAAATTATGGTGAGAAGCCGGAGGACAACCTGGGCTGAGCACAGAGAAGCTGAGGACTGCTTCTAAACAACTTTGCAGCTTTCTAGGGAGCAGATGTGGCAAATTTAAGATCAAAGATGGCCTCATTCTCCAGCTAGCAAAGCTTTGAAAAACACGGAAATAGCATCCTGCTTTCATGTGGAGGAGAACACTTTGTATTCCTGACAGTGCAAGTGAAATGCTAAAGCAGAGCAGGCAATTATCCTGATACGACAGGGCCGGGAAACAGCATTTAGATGTGCCAGATAATGGGGAGGAGCTCCAGGAACTTTCTCATTCCCCTTTTCATAAGCAGAGAGATTATCACCATTTTTCTTCACAGTACTGAGCAGCAGGGAGGCAAATGCACAGATTGCAGTGCATTTAAGAGTGATATCACCTATAAATCAGAAATCAGAACCCTCTTCTGTAACAGGGTTTTAATTCTGCACAACACAGGACTATTCCATTGCTGGCTGCACTTAGAAAAATCAAAATAAAATCAGCTTCTGGCTGCTGCCTGTTTGTTCATGTAGAACTATGCTGGCCAAAACACATCCACATGTGAATTTACTCTGAACTGGCCTCATATTAAGCACATCATTTCTATCAGATTCTCCCAGTTTCCCAAGGGGAACATTTACTATTCTGTGCTTTTTGCTTCTTAGTCAAAAAGATAAAATTGGAGATCTTTGACATTAGGAAAAAAAATGCATTAAGGGGTCATCAAGGGCAATTTTTCATCACAAAGCCCAGTCACCATCATCAGCTGAACAAGCCCAAGGAGAGCTCTGCTCCAAGGAGTACTGAACATTGCACCTGACTGGATTCATGCTTAATCATTTCAGAATAAATGCAAAGCTTGTCAGATGCTGTCTGTACCTCTCATGCTAATGGCCAGGAAGCCTGGTGGCCAGGGAGAGAAAGGAGAGGAAGGATTTAGTGCTATTCCTCCTGACTCCCTGCTGCTCCCTCGCTGCAGCTTTTCCCTGGCTCTGAATGCCCGAGAGCTGGAAGCACAGCACTGCTGCAAACCTTCTGTACCACACAAACAGCTTTCTGTGCACAGCAATGCATTTGCTCCAAAAAAAAAGAAAAAAAAAAATAAATCCAAGAGAGAAACGTGCATCCTCCTGTGTCACAGCAAACCCAGAGACACCCAGACCAAATTCCCAACTGCAGGAAGCTTTCCTAGGATGGGGGCCCTGGGGGGCTGTGTCCTCCCATGGTCTGCTCAAGGTCAGGGCACTGCTGTGTCATCTTTCAGGCTTGTTCAGGGAGCAAATTCCTCGTTTCAGCTGTAGCTTTCTCACACTGTGTTTGCAGCACTGGAGCAGAGAGGGAATTTGTCACACATGCTCCCTCTTGCTGCAAAATGGAGAAGCTTTTGAAACTGCATTTTGGTCCCAGCAGGGGAAAGAATTGGAAGAGCTGCTTTAATTTTTAATGATTTATTAAATCGAGTCTCCAGGTGAGGAGGATGAGCAGCTTATTAGAAACTGCAAGGTGGAAAAAGTAAGGGGCAAAATCACAATGAATTTTTAAAAATCGGACATTTCTGCTTGGCTTATTTTTCTACCAGGAGGAACTCCAAAAAGAGCAGCTTCTTTTCCTGAAGGCAGCTTTTAGAAAAGGGGGGGCAAAAGCTAGACAAAACCCATAAATATGATCACATTGAGAAGAAAGCTCATTTCTTGAAAGCTCGTTTCCTATTATTTGCTTGAGTTGTTCCCATTTCCTTTGCTGATCAGCAGCAGTGTCTGACCTCTGGTGTTTAAAATCAGTATCAAACATTACAAGGAATCAAAGCATCAACTCATTCCATCCAGGATGACTGCCTCACTCCCTGGGTTATCCTTATTTTGCCCCATTGGAGATTTCAAGCCTGCAGAAGAAATTTTGGGCTGATGTCTTTAGCTGAACACCAGCAGAGAAATCACAGGAGGCCACAACCAGCTTTTCCAGCAGCAGTGGAAAGTGCTGCACCATTGATTTTACAAAGAAAAGTTTCCCCTCATGTATAAAAAAAGTGAAAAAGAGAAAGGAATTAATGATGTGATTTGGCCACATAGCAATAATGATGTGGAGGGCTTGGCAGACACTTAGAAGTATCCCAGATTTACAGATTTTATTAGAGGAGGGTGGAATATCTTGTGTCATAGTTTTAGCCAGAGAAGGTCTGGGAGCAGAGATACAAGTTTTCCAGTTCTAAGCTCTGTTAAGATTCCAATTAATTTATTTCACATGCCAAGAGAGTGCTTAAACTCACTTCAGGGCAGGATCTTTCAGGTGCACTGGCATTAGCCCTTCTGAATAATCCTCTACAGGACACTTTTCCTTAGAAAATTACAGTAGAAATATCCATTCTTCTGAGGAATGAGGCACCTGTTTGGTGCATGGAGTTTGGCAATGTGAATGCTCTTTTCCTCCTTAACTCCCACACCCTTCAGGATGTCTAGATCCAGGATTTTGGGTTTGGCTTTTGCTTAGCTGCAGGTCTCTGCATATTTCACTAAAAAACCTTTCTTGCCCTTAATAAAAAGTTGTGAAGCTGAACATGAAATCATTGTGTTTTCTGGAACACCTTTCCATTTAGTTTTCTGGACAAAAGATTTAATGAATGGAACCACTGTGAGGCATCAGAAAATCTCTGAAAAGGTTAGTCAGGCTGCCTCAGGGTGAGGTATTGCTGAGCTGCCAGGAGGATTAAAGATGAGAGATGAGCCTTTGCATGGGTGCCAAACACAGTCTGAGAAAATGCGCTCCCCTCATCAGGGCCTGGCTGATCCCAGAGATGGAGAGAGCAAAAGAGCCACCACCAATAATTAGGGATGAGCAAATGAGGATGAGATGGGCTAAGGGGGGGAAAAAAAATAAAATAAAAAAAATTGAGGCTTCTGACATGAGCCAGATATCCCCAAGCTCCTGGAGCAGTGTGGGGCATTTCCCCTGGCTCCAGGGGGTTTAAATCTCCCTCCCAAGGCTCAGTGCTGAGAGCCTTTGTGTTCAGAGAGCATTCAGGGAAGGTTTGCTATGCTGGGATCTACTTGATAAAAAGTAACTTGAAAATACAGCATGTGTTTTACAGTTCTCTTACATTTTAGATCTTTTCATTGAAATGAAACCATCTTCCAAGCACTGGGTGCCCCAAGAGCATCTGGCTCTGGACTTGGGTGCTCCAAAGTAGTTGGTAAAGGACTTTAGGCTGGGATCAGAACATTCAGTGTTTAAGACACACAAGTCCAGAGCTGAGCAATTTTCATTTACTCCATCCCCTGGATACAGCTACAGCAGGGGCCAGGTGATTTTACAATAGATGTAAATTTTAGAATGAGTCCCTTAATATTTTATTGGAAAAAAATTAATAACTTTCATCAAGTTATTTTTTTATTGGCAAAAGAACACCAAAAATTTATCAAGGCAGTTAATCTACTGAGCCTGCTCCCTTGTCACTTTTGTAAATCTCATTACAAATAAAAAAAAGTTGGCAAATATATTCATATATTCACAAGTGACCAATAAAGTGGATAAATAAGAAAGAAAAATCCATTGACTAATTTCCTTGAAAACATATTGTATAACTCAGGAGAACTTACAAATCAAATATTTTTCAAGTAACCTCATTGATAGGACTGTGTGCATTTTTACCTCTGCCACAAAAATTCTTGATCCACATTTCCAAAAGCATTTGGGGGATCCAAAAATATATTTGTACATCTCATAGCGTTTTCAAAAGGCATTAAAAAGGTTAGGGACAAAACTTCCCCTGAATTTGAAATTCTAGTCCTTCAGAAATAGATCAGTGCATGGTATCCTACTGATGCAACCATAAGTGATTATAACAGTTACAATTACAACAAAGCGATTATGAAATCTCATGTGTCTCTGTCTGTGTCTGATTAAAAGTTTCTTAAACTTTCAGCATTAGGACTTGAATTTTCCAAGCCTTCATCTAGGAACAAAGGTAAGACATTTTTGTTCTTTGTTTTGCTTTTGAGGGAAGAGGTATTTGGAGCATATATATATATATATATATATATATATATATATGTACTGAAAATATTCTTAGTAGGTTATAAGAGGTATTTGGAGGCTGGGTTTTCAATCACTGCGTGTTTGTGTACAATATTTGCCCGAGGCAAACAAAGATTCCCTGGAAGTGGGAATGGAAAATGCTTTCCCTCCTTACCATCCTCTTTAGTGCGGGTGAAAATCTGCTCGCTCCTCACTCCATCCCCAGCTCGGGTAAAAGCCAACACCTGGATGCTGTAGTTGGTGTATTTTTCCAGGCCATCCAGCTCCAGGGATGGCTGCGTGGTTGTGACATTCTTTATCTCTCCCAGCTCTACAAAATAAAACCAAAAGGAAGTGGAGTTATTTCCAAGTTCACTTTTCTCCCAGGTGTTGATACCTGCTGTGGAAATCCTGGGTGTACCAGATGAGTAACAAACGCTTCATTATTACAGAACAGCAATGAATTATAATGAATTAAAAGGAATTAATTTATGCCCTGACTTCTTACCACTTGAAGCAGACCCACTTTTCATTTTCAAACTTTTTTTTTTTGTTTTTTTTTGGCAATTTAAAAAAAAGTATGATGAAGAGAAGTGAAAAAATTCTACAAGTAATGAGATTTTTCATAAAGAACAGATAACAAGAAGAGATTATTGCAAAACATCCCCTAAAGAAAAATAATGAGAACATCGGTTATCTTCATAAAGATTTTCTGGTTATGAGAAAGACCATTTCTCATAAGGAAAATGAAGAAAAAGTCTCCTTTATTTTAAAATATGCAGCAAGTGCTGCTGCAAAGCACTTGATGGCAGTAATACTGGCTAACAATAGATTTAAACACAGTAAAATCAGATTTACTTGCAGAAAGATGATGCACTTCATATGAAGCCTTTTTTTTGCAGCAAGCTAAGAAGTACAGCATGTACAGCAAAAAAGCTTTAAACATATTTAGGGCAGCAAATAAAGCTGAATAAATGAAGAAAATCCAGTTTTAAGCATGGCATGAACATCATCTCTTTTCATCATGTTGTGGGACATCACATAGGAGCTTAGATGTGATAATATCCACACAGGATCTGATCCAAAGACTACAGGGCTCACTGTAAACATTTAATTTTATGCCCTACATGTCTACATTTTTTTGTATATTTCTCATCCATTTTTAATCTTTATTTTTAATGGAATTGGTGATTGATTTCCAAATAGTTTTGAGTCTACCATTACCAGCACTGACAATGGGCCCATGGGTTACATTTCCACTCCAAATTCTCCTTTCTATGTTAACAGTGGCCAGGATTTGCACAATTGCAGGTTAGAGTGAACTGTGATTCTGGTGCATGAAATAAAAAGAAGGGAGACAGCTGTGAAAAATCCACAGGGCAAGTAGGAATAAAGTCATGTGCATCTCAAACCTACTAATTTATTCAATTTACAGGAAAGGGCCGTATGTGGAATTATCATCACACAATAAATTGCAGATTAGTAAAGCATGGCATTCTCCTTTGATCCTTTCACTCAGTCTCTGCTCTGGGGCCTATTTCCCTAGGAAAATTATGCTAAGAGTACAAAACACAACAGAAGAGACTGGCATGGAAATAACAAGCTTTTCCCAAAAATATTTCCTTCTTTTGCCCTCAGCTATAAAAATGAAATGCATCCTATCAAAAAATAAGCAATAGCGTATTGAATAGGCAAAGAGACGACCAACTAAATTATAGTAAAAAACAGGTTTGGGTTGGTTTGTTCTCGATCCATGTCATCATTCTTTATGATAAAAACCCATGCTGGACTCGGTAACTGAGGTGAGATTTGCTCAAGTGATGTTGGGTACCACGGGAAGCCTGGGGGATGCTGCAAACCCGTGGTGGGAGCTTCCCCTGAGCTTCCTCCAGGCAGCTTCGCTGCTCTGCGAAGGCTCTTGGAAAAATTGCTCCCTCACAGGTGGACAAAGTTTTCCCTAAACCAAAGAGACGAGGGAGTAAAATACCTTCCCATCAGAGAGAAAATAATGTAAAAGCCACACACGGCTTTTTCCTTGGCAGTAGATTGGTGTCTCTCACCTCCATCCAAGAGGTTGGCCCAGTAGATCACCCTGAAGCCCTGCAGAATTCCGTTCAGGGTTTCCTTTGCCAGCGTTGACCAGGAAATGGAGATGGTTTCTGGCGATGTGGCAGTGGCTTGCACATTCCCCGGAGGGCAACTGGGCACTGGAATAAGATATTCACCATTTTAACGCAATGAACACAACTCAACATTCACCTTTTGGCTACGCTTTATTTTCACCTGGATCCCACCACACAATATTTAATTACCATTACACATTTTTAACCATCCAAAACCTTTATTCTTGCGACAATCCACGTGTTTCTGCAAGTGCAGCTGTTTTCTCTGGAATGACTTTTGATGTACTGTTTCCCCACTTGCTGACTCATCTTTTAATAGGCTTTTTGCTGCTTCTTTTGAAAGATAAATGTGTCCTGGCACTGAAATGTGCAGAACATTCTGTAAGCAACTTAAATATATTTTTTAAAGTTTGTAGCCAAATTTGCACATTTCTGGACAATTCTAATATACCTTTAAATTTGGCAGAGAGAGAAAAAAGTGGGCACTTCTTTAAAAAAAACAGGAAAAATATTCATAAAATATTTTCACTGGCATTTAGAAAAACTGGAAAAAGTCAAACAAATCTAAGGCATTTTCTTACGTCAAAGCAGTACAGCAGTATTAATATTTGGCATTACTTTTAAAGCTTGTTGCATCTTTAGTTCTAAGAGGGACCCAAAATTGAGTGACAACCAAAAAAAAAAAAAACTCCAGGAAAAGTAAGCATCCTGGATTCTGAAGGAAAAAAATCCAATTTATTATAATACAAAATATATGCCTGTATGAGCATACTGCTTTATAAGGTCTTGTAGTGATCTAGGCCTGGAAACATTTAGAGTAAATAAAACCTATCAGCCTTTCATGAAGAACCTGCCTCAAAATCTGTGGCTCTTGAGGATTTTAGATGTGTGATACTCCATTTCGTCCATGTACAAAGTCACATTCCAAGCTGGCACTGGTTTCAGTACACTGATGTTGATTTACAGTAGCTGAAAATCTGATTTACACTGTCTTTAGGATTATTATTTGCTGCTATACTCCTCTAAAATACTGAGCCCTTCCTTTTGGATATGGGATCATTCTCTTTTTCCACTAGAGGACTCCCTCTCATTGTTTGAGAAGGACTTTTTATGCAATTTGGAAAAAAAAAAAAAATCTATGTTGTTCCTTGGATTAGACTGGGTGAATTTAGTCTGAAATAGCAATGATTTTTCTGTCATTGGTCTGAATATCCTTGGAAAAAACACACATCTCTCTCAAGACTGACAAGACTGTGCAGTGCTAGAGCTCTCACTACATAGGAGACTCATTAGAAAACAAAAGAAATCCAACAAAAATAACAGTATCACTTCACCTTTCAGAATTTCACTTCTCAAAACTATGATGAGATCACTGTGGAGAAACAATGAGATCACAAAATTTGCAAATATGTGAACACCAGAGCATTAGGCTTCTTAATGAAAGTTTTGGTCTTAGTCAGCATCATTCAGAGCAGAATATATCGCATTAGTAAGGTTATTTTTATTTACCTGGTAAAATAAATTCACTTTTGCAATGAAAATCAGACAAGTTCATTGGCCAGGCTCTTCTATTTTACACCTTTCTATCTAAAGTCTGGTCTTTCATCATCCCTACTTTAATCATCACCAATCAAAGAATAAATGCAACAAGGTAAAAAGATATAAATTAATAAAAACAACATTAATAATATGCCCCATGAGAGTTGTTTGCCAGGGACTTACCATCCTCAAGAGTTGTGGTGATGATTTCCTGAGAAGAAGGTCCTATTCCAGCCCGGTTACAGGCCTGCACCACCATGCCATACTGGGTGAATTTTTTCAGGTTATTCAGTGTATAAACCTCGCTGTCCCCAGTGGTGTCGATGCTGATGATGTTGAACTGGAAATTTCCCCCCGCGCTGTACTCCCGATAACCAATCTGGTACCCACGGATAATTCCATTCTGCAAATGCTTCTTTGGAGCCTAAACAGAAAACGAAAGCTTAGACATTAAGTACACACATCCAAAGTCAAGTTGTTCCCCCTAAAATTTTTGAAAAATACACAAATTTAATATTTCTTTTTCCTGCTCTATTTCTAGATAACAATTCAAAAATACTCCCTGCACATGAAGCAGCAGTTTTTTCAATGATAAAAATTTCAGGTGTGTTTTTTTCAAATCTGTGCATTCCCTGTACCAAAAGACCCTTAAATGATTCATGCACAGAAAAATCTGATAAAGAGACACTCTTGAGTTTGAATTTATGGTGTTTTGTTCCCTTATCAGGTGAATCAATCCAAGCCGAGTTGATAAGGGTATATTTGTATTACAGGCCACCATTCACTACTAATTGTGTTTTTGCCAGGAGCCTCTACCATTCACTGAACCTTTAGGAAGGCATTTATTGATTTGTGCAAAGCAGTCACAGGAGTTTATTCAGCCCCATGCATTAGGAAAATTTTATGCTGTGCTTTGAAATATGCTTCTGTTCATTCAGTGCGTAGTATAGAAAGATGATTAGACAATGAGTGTTGAAGGCAACGATGATTTGGAAAGTGGGGATTTGCATATTGAATATCTGCAATATATCTGGTGTTCAGGAACACGGACAGCACAAAATGGTTGGCCATAATTATGTCCCACATTTCTCAGTCACAGTGCAAGATTCCCTGTTTCTGACTACTGGAAATAATTAGTGCAGTCTACAATATAAAATGTAATCTGGAGCAAAACAGGCATTGTCAGCTCAGGGAAAAAGCCTGCTATTGACAGAAATACCTATTAAAATTCCATTTAAATAGTATTGGACTAATTTCCCTATATGATAATGTTCCTTCCTGATTTTCTACGTATATGAGACATAATTAGGATAAGCATTTTAAGGCACAGTTTGTAATCCACAAGCAAAAATCTCTTTTCAATCCTCCAAACCTCTTTCAAATTCCCAACAGATGCCCACGAGCTCATCTGTTCCACTGCCCCATAAAAAAGTCTTTGTGACGCAGTTTATCAGCAAGGAGCTGGACTGGCAGAGACAGCAACTTCTGTTGATTCTGTATCCCATGAAATCTTCTGAGGAACAGATTCTCAAGAAGAACACTCTTTTCTGCCACAGGACCTGTCTGTTTCAGGGAGTTTATAGTCCTAAAGTCTCACTGGAGATAATAAAACCAGGGTGGGATTTGCATTTCATCCACTACCATCAAACCATTGCTCTGCAAACACCAGCACCCTCTCAAATATAAAATGTGTCACTGTATGGATCTGATTAATTGAATTATCTCTTCAGATGCTTCTTTTTCTCCCTCCTGCCTTGAGAAACAGACACAGAACTTGAAGTGATGATGCAATTTCAATTTCCATTGTATTATTTTGACCGGATGTAGATGATCGAATTAGTAGATTCAGTTCTTGAGATGCCACTGCAGGGATAATGACTGTGTTTTGGAAGCTAAGAGTATAATTTTTTACTGTTTGAATATTCCTTTGGGTGTTTAGGTCAAAAAACCCCCAGCTTCTTACGAAACATACAGGTGGTTTTATTATCAGAGCCCTTTGTAAGTGGGTTACTTATTCCGAACAATTCCATGGCTTTGTGATCTTTGAGTGTTTGCAGGAGCTATTTTTAAGCTGGGCTGTTGGGGGGAAACCAAGGTCAGATTTTGGTTGTTGTTGTTCAAGTTCAGATTTCTTCATAGAATCACAGAATAATTCGGGTAGGAAGGAACCTTAAAGCTGATCTTGGTTCAAGTCCCTGCCATGGCAGGGACACCTCCCACTGTCCCAGGCTGCTCCAAGCCCCAAATCCAACCTGGCCTTGGGCACTGCCAGGGATCCAGGGGCAGCCCCAGCTGCTCTGGGAATTCCAGCCCAGCCCCTCCCCACCCTTCTGTTAAACAATTCCTTCCCAGTATCCCATCAAATCCTACTTTCTTATCCCTTTGAAGCCATTCCCTGGCTCCTGGCCCTCCATCCCTTGGGAATTGTCTCTCTCCATGTTTCCTGGGGCTCCTTCAGGCCCTGCAAGGCCACCCTGAGCTCAGCCCAAATCTCCTCCTCTCCAGGCTGAACACTCCCAGCTCTCCCAGCCTTTCCTCCCAGCAGAGCTGCTCCATCCTCTGCTCATCTGGGTTGACAACAAATTGACTTCCAGTCAAACAGTTTGAAAACAGCAGCCACAACAGCCTCTTCACTGGGAATTTTGCAATTACACTTTCTCACTTTGAATTGGAATAAAATTACAAACTTTGCAAATTCCATAAACTTCTTCATAATTGTTTAAGTGGAGGGATTTTTTTCTTTAATAAAATATTAACGTTTAGGGATTTTTTCTTTTTTCACTTTGAAATACTATACAACATAAAACAAACTCCAAGTCACTTCAGAACAAAACATTGAAATGTTCTGTTTCACAGAAATCCCATTGTTCCTTGTTACTATGATCTGAATGCATCATTTTGAAATTACTTTTTGCACACATAACTCATTTGATAAATATGCTTTCTTGGGCATAGACACATTTTTGGTAGAAAATAGAGTGAAGCAACATTTGTCCATGACTAATTGTTCTTGGGGAAAAATTGTAAACCTTGTCAGAAGCCATAGAACATTATGAAAAAGTAAGTTTCAGTCCATGACCTTACTGCTTATCTCACAAAATTCAATATTTGTAAAACAGGGTATCAATTATTTTTGTAAAGTATGACATCCTATAGTTTTGTGTGTATGTAAACAGGCCTAAAGAGGAAAAGAAATATTCCCCATGTCTAAATTTAATATGTTCATTTACCTAATGTAAAGTACTACAAGAAAAAAAAGAGTATTTTCATGCTGTTTTCTAAATGAGAATACCTGTTTAATTCCCAGTATTTCTGTACCAGCTTAAACTACGAAAAAGTAGTGAGAATTATTTAAAATCTCAGACTGAAACCCAATGTTCTGTGTGGACACACAGAAATTGGTTTAAATAAATCACAGACCAATACAGCTTTGTTTAACTGGGATTTTCTAAGAGTGGGCTAAGACAAAACTTTAAATGAAGATTTACAGCTGAAGCAAGCTGCAAAAATGGGATTTAATACAAGATGAAAGACAATCAATGAGTTATTCCCTGCTCCTTTTGCTGTTATTGACACTGTATTTTAATAAAGTTTGCCAGATTTAAATATAACCATGGTTTTCTGCACAATCCCTTTTCTAAAATGTCATCATAGGCTTTCATGGCTGAAGTTCCACATGCCTCCAAAATAAAAATTACCAAGATCAGGTTATTTTCTTGTTTTCTGCCTTCCATGACAACATAGGCTTGGTCTCATGGGGTATTTCTTCATGCTTAATTACATTGTATTGCACACTCAATGAGTGCCTTCTGCACAGAATCACAGGGACCTACCCGAAAGATAGGATTCAGCGTGGAACCAAACTGAATTATATCTGTGGGACCATCTTAAAGTACCTTTTTGAGTAATGGACTAAAACTGCTCTGACCTGGAGAAAACTGCAATAAATGAAGGGAATTAAACGGCTCGCTCCTGGTTTGGGACTTCTTAATAGGGAAGAGAAGATTTTTTAATCAGTTTACAAACTGTCATTCAGGAAATAACTCTTCCAGTAAAGACAGGACAACACAAGCTCTAACCCTGCCCAGCAACTTCACCTCAAGCTCATTCCAACTGTAGAAATCCATCTCTCCCTTCAGCTCCTGAGACCAGGCTAATGAAGTTTATATTTAATATATAACTCATTTCTGTGATTACCTTGCTGTATTAGATACTGAACTTTGCTTGACAAGAATTCACAAATCAAATTCCAAACACGATGTTGGGAACACAACTCCAGCACCTCATTTGATATCCTTCAATATCAGACAACACCCAGAGACCAGGACATGCTCAGTTGTACTTGAAGTGTCCTTAAGGTACAAATTGAACCATATTTTAGGCAGTTATTAAAATGTAGGTGTGGGAATTCTGGAATTCTGCTTGTCCTGTAGCTGCCTGTTCACATCTGCATCCATAAAATTTAATGGCAAACCTTCCGAATCATGAACAGCAGCTATAAACTCCAGCGCTGAGCCAGTGGTGCCTATCATCTCTTGCTGCTTTTAAAAATATCCCCCAAAGTGAACTTTTTGAAAAAGCAAGCAAAGCCTTTCCACCTGCCTACCCATAAATCCATAAAAACAAGTTCAGGCATAGAAGCTTGAAGGTTATAGTATCTGATCAAGTTGATTTGATCAGATAGTCACAATTCTTAAGTGGTTTAAAAAAGAAGAAGCCCATTAAGCATTTATTTTGGTTGTTGAGAATCACCTTCCACTCTTGCATGGCTTCAAAAGCTCCTTCATTTGCTGCACATAAGTCTGTGACTTGTGACAAAAACATTTTTGGTTTTGGAAAACATTTGTTGAAAAACAACACTGATACAAATTCAAGATGTAGACAATATCCAAGAATCAGCATTGCATTTTTTGTGACCTGTGCAGAAGAGGTTCTAAATCTGCCTTTTAAGGAACTGGCTTAAAACTACAATAGATTCAATATTATACAATAAATAACCAATCACTCATAGTTAATTATGTGGTTAATAAGCAGAACCTCTCTGCTTCTGACTTTCTGAATGATCCATACAAGATGACAAAAGCCACATCATCCACATTTGCAGGAGTAATTAAGATCTGTATAGAAATTATTATGCCACCATTTCACTCCAGCACTTAGTACTACACAGTTCAGAATTGTAAAAATATGGAATTATCAATACAATTTACAAGCAGTATATATCACAAAGCCATTTAAAACATGGTTTAATTACCTCTGGTATCATACCAAAGCATTAAAAACATTCTGTCATTGTCAGAATATTAGGAAAAACCTAGAAAATTTGAGTCACGTGACATGGCAGCTTTTCAAATAATACCAGCTAATGATATTTTAAATTAGTGCTCTTTATCAGTTCTCATGGCCTATATTGAGACATTATATTGCTCTCTCTGTGCAGCAAAAATCTGTCCCAAAGTCCATTGCAATGTGAAAAAAAAACCAAAACATCACACTGGCTCCAAAGGTTCAGGGAAATTTTTCCCAGAACCACAATGAAATTCTGTGAGTGCTCATTTTCTAAACATCAGGCCTTTGAAATCAGAAAAAAGAAGGAAATGCAAGGGGCTGCTCCTGCTGCTCTCCAATTGAAGGCTCTTTCTTTGCATGATGCTCCCCTCAGTGGAAAATATTTCAATATTTGTTGGCAAAGGCATCTGCAATGTCTCTCCTAAATAAAATAACTGAGGCAGAGTTTTTATAATACTCCCCTGAATTCACCCAAATACAGACAGAGACAATTTTGTCCTTGGATGTGGGAATATTTACCTTCCAGGTGACTCTGATGCTTTGTGAAGATATAGGCTCAAGCTGCACATCCTGAGGTGGACCGTCAGGAGCTGGAAAGAGGAGGGAAATGCATCAAAATTAGCCCTGACAACCCAAGGAATCCAGCACTTCACACATAATGTCACCATCTTAAAACCCCAGTGGCACATGGGAAACTTCATCCAACAAAAGCAGCACTTGGAATCTTCAGGTGTCATCTCTGGCCAACAGCAAAACACAATATGTGCCAAAACATAGCAAGCTGGTAAATAAAATGAATAGAATAGAATGAATAAAAGTGATTTTTCTCATCTAGAGATGCTCTCACAGTGGTGTTTCTGCATATCTGGAGATAGGCAAGACAAATTCTCGTCAATCAGAACCCTGTGGGTGATAGAAAAGCAGCAGAACCCATTTAAAGCAGGTGATCCAGAAGCTTCTAATCCAGTCTTCACCCTGTTGCAAACTTTCCAGTGGGATCCCCTTTGTTCACTGGAAACTGAGCACATTCAGTCCAATATCAGATATTTTACATACAAAACCCTGCCCACTTTACACTCTCCCCCTCCCCAGTAAGAATTCCAGCCTGGAAATCAGGCAAAAAATAACTGGCAGATGGGAAAAACTTGTGGCAACTCCTGCCTGAGCCAGGAGAAGTTTCATGGACCATCGACACGGCGCCAAAAGTGTGCAGGAGGCTTTAAAGGTGAACAAAAAAAGAAGGCCCTGAGCATAAAGGAACCTCCTCATCATCTGGGCAGCTACAAAGCAGATCAGGATCAGCTGGGACTGAACAGAGAGATGTGAAGTAAATTGCTCGCTCAGCGAGGTAAATCACTGTAAAGGAAAAATCTGAGGAGAGGGATGGAGTCATCTCGAGCTGCTCTAGAGGGTTCCCTTGATGCAGAATATGGCCTCAGTAAAAGGTATTAAATTAAGTTTAATAGCATGACAAAGGAAGGAAAGCAATAAAAAGGGTGAGATGGGGCTGTTAGAGGTGGAGCAGCAATAAATGATGGCTGTGGTGAAAGGAACCAGAACATTTTGCTTTAACTGATGAAAGCAGAGACACAGAATACAGCCTATAATATGTTTAAGTTATTAAATGCGCCCTATTCTCTGCCATTCCTGACTGTCCTTCATATGGGAAATGTCCAAAGCTTGAAAGAACTTTATTTCCATTCTTCTTGCATTAATACAAAGGGAGGAGAAGAGGAAAAAGTCCACTGGCAAAAATGAGATCTCTATGAATTTTTTGAAGCCTGACCTTGATTCTGTCCCCCTGTTGACAAAAATGAATGTCACTTCTCCGGGGTACATTATAATGTATTGGAATTTGATTGAAGCATTTGATCCTAAAAATTCCCATGTGATCCTAAAAATGTGCCCCTTAAAATCCTGACTTTTCCTTGAAAGACCCCAATTTTTTTCCACAGACCTGAATAGTTAAGTGCACCCAGCACACAGTGGTGAAATGTTAAATAAGAAGTCATTTTTTTAACATACTTACTGCCATACAGAGTTTGTGGCAAGGACATAAAGAAACCCCAGATATCCCTGTTTCCTCTATTGATTTCAGCATTAGGCAATGGCCATAATGCTTCTTTTTTTCTGACAGGCATTAGTGCAAGTGTGTACTGGCATCTATTTTCCAACACGTGAGCTAATTGCAGCTGCATGGAAAGAAAGACATGGTCTGCAAGTTTTGAAGTCATTCCATCCTTACCTATTCTTTTGCCACAGAGACCTTTTACAGTTTTCTTTTTAATAGAAATATTTCTTTGCAATATGTGATACACAATCTGCACCCCTTTTCCAATAGCATGGTTGGAGTTGCTTGGTTTTTATCTCGTATTTCTTGGACCTTTATTTTGCTCCCTGCTCATTGCCTTCTCTCTCATCCCTTGCACCCATGCTGTTCTCCATTTCCTGCTGCAAAAGCGGAGAACAGAAGTAAACAGTGATAAAAAAAATGATGTTCCCACACTTTGTGCATCCCCTGAAATAAAAACCCAGGAGAAAAACATCACAAACCCTGCCTAAACCTGACCTCCTCTCACCCAATCCTTACAGTTCCACACTGCTGGTCTTTCTCTCCCAACAAACAGCTCCTCAAAAGACAGTGACAAAAGGATGATTTATTCTGAAACCTGGTTACAAAGACCCGAATAAAATGGGATGTTAAGGTTCCACCCTGCTTGTGGAGAAGCTGGTTGTTTTTTTTTTTTAATTTCAAGGCCAATTTCTGATCCTGACAACTTAATTATCAGTCAGGAAAAACTCAGCAAGTAAAAAATATTCCAAGCATGGGTGAATAAGGGAGCACAAAAGAGCTGATCCAAGACCCACCCCTCTGTTTTGCACAAAGAAAGATGGGCATTTTGGGGTTACAGATGACTCTGGATGGAAGAAGGGGTAGTCTGTTTTCTTGAGTGGTTTCACGTTTTCTTTGAACAAAGGAAGAGAAAATCTCTGATCAAAATATAAATATTTTGCAAACAAACTATTCACTGTTAAATCTGTTTGATGCAGGCTTTCCTTCTGCTAGGATGGAAAAAGAAATGTACTTTATGTTGTCTCCAGCTTATTCTGCTTTCCACTGTGAGCCTTTGGGTCCTGTTCCTACTCAGAAAGTCCCACAGAACCAAAACCACATTCTCCTGACAAGGGGTGTTTTCATTGTAAGAAATTCCCAGAGAAAACAAGTGGGAATTACACAGTTGTTTTCATAGGAGCTGAACTGAAAATCAGTCTCTGGATGTTCAAATCCAAGAGCAACACGAATCTTGAAAGAGAAGAGGAATTTTCACTGCCAGGCCACTGTCACCATGTTGTCCTCTCTAAACCCCTGAAGAAGGAAGCAGTGCTGACTTTAACATAAGATATTGGAGGGCAGAAATTCCTTGTACATAAGAGTGGCTCCAGACACCAAAGGGAAAATGCCCACAGGCCTGGGGCAGATGCAGAAGAATAAAATATTAAAGGAAAAAAATAAAGGTGGGAATTGATGATCTTGGAGGTCTTTTCCAACCAATATGTGGAAATTTTATGATTCTCTAATAAAATACAATAAAGAACAGGGGCATGACATTAACAAGTGACAGCCAAGAGAGGTAAACAAAAACCAGAAAAATAAATGGTGGGTGGGTTGAGTGAGGAAATATTCAAATGAAGATTGGGTTGAATGAGGGAATATTCAAATGAAGATTTGATTCATGTGGATCAACATTCTCAAATGGGAATAATTTAAATTAGGTACCTACATTAATATCTGGGCATCTAAGGAAAGCCACAACACCCCCAGGGGAGGAACCACCACTAAAAATAGGATGTTGCTGATTCAGTTGCCTCACAGGACATACAGGTGTGTTATTCTCAACACCACAAGCTGAAATGTTGGAGCACAATGTCTTCTTTGACCACTAGATGCCACTGAACAGCTTTAATTACAGCCCTGCACGATGAAGTTGCAAAAGTCCCAATATTCTATGGGAATAACTCAGTATTCCTTTCGCTGCAGCTGCAGCCACATAAACAGCATTTTGTGCAACAATTTCTGACATCAAATAGAGGTCATTCCCACAGAATTTAGAGGCTGCAAAGCCAGGGCATACCTGCTTCATCAGTGGTGATGGTGAGCTCGTTGCTGGCCTCGCTCTTGCCGATGCGGTTCTTGGCGTACATGCGGATGTTGTAGGTGGAGGACGGGTGCAGGTCAATGATGGTGGCTTGGTTTAGCTGGGGGGAAACATCTCTGGTTCTCTGGACAGAATCCCAAGAGTCTGTTTGATAAGAAATATCAATAGAAACAGACAAATAAATGGTGGTGTTGACGTGGGTAATATAAGCATGAAGTTAAAACATTTCATGCCATGGCTATGTTAATCCAGAAAACACATTTTGCTACAAACAAACCCAGTGATCCCCTTCCTTGACAGCACTCCTGGCTGCTCCAAGAGTGGTGCTCAGAACAATGGGATCTTAGCTCTGGGGTCATCAAAAAATCCAAGGAAACCACTACTCTGAGGAGCAAAGATTCCCCAGTTTTGGGAGTGTGACCATACTAGGATTCTTACCATTGGTATATTAGAACAGCAGCATAAAAATGGGAGCTGCTACCCCAAAGTGATCCTCACTCAGCAAAAAAGTTGGTTGTAATTCAAAAAAAGGGAGGGAAGGGAGTTAAAAAATGGGAATGACCCAGGTGAGCTCTCACTGCTCTCTGCAACTCCCTGACAGGAGGGAGCAGCCAGGTGGGGACTGACCTGTTTTCCTTGGCAACAAGTGATGAGAGGACACAGCCTCAACCTGTGCCAGGGGAGGGTCAGGCTGGATATCAGCAGAAATTTCTGCATGGAAAGAGTGGTTAAGCATTGTCAGGGGCTGCCCAGGGGGGTTTGGAGTCGCTATCCCTGGAGGTGTCCAAGGAAGGCCTGGACATGGCACTCAGGGCTCTGGGCAGGGTGACACGGTGGGCACCAGGCACAGCTGGGACTCCATGGGCTGGGAGGGCTTTTCTAACCTCACGGACTCTGGGATTCTTTGAAAGTTACCCCAGAGGATGGAAAAATTAATCCAGGAGAAAGCCCCTGTCCTGGAGCAGCACAGAAACACCCCCAGGCTGGATGTGCCCAAAGCAGACTCCAGCCACAGCTGCCCAGGACCGAGCCCTGTGGGGCTGCCCAGTCAGACCAGTCCAGCCCCAGTGCTCCGGTGCTGCTCCATTGCTGTGTGTGTGGTGATTTGGATTCTTCGGCTGCCCAGCCCTGTCCAGCTGCTCCCACAGGGATCTGCCAGGAACAACCCAGAGCTTCTGCTGCCTCAGGTGGGGCTGCCCTGGGGGAACCCATCCCAACCTGCACGAGGCTGCTCAAGGCAGGCAGGGCTGGTGAGGAACACACCCAGCCTGGCTCCAGGAAATGAACTCTGAGGGGTTTCTTGGAAGGAATTGTTCCCTGGGAGGGTGGGCAGGCCCTGGCCCAGGGTGCCCAGAGCAGCTGGGGCTGCCCCTGGATCCCTGGAAGTGTCCAAGGCCAGGTTGGACATTGGGGTTAGGAGCAGCCGGGGACAGTGGAAAGTGTCCCTGCCCACATGTCATGATCCAATGAGGGGAGAGATGCCTCTGCCCCAATTTAGGGGCAAATGAGACCATGGGATGGCAACAGAGGGAATTAATTCAACAACATGGATTTTATTTCACAAGGTGTGTGAAGTAGGGGGAGAGAAAGAAAGAGGAAACCCTTGTCAGAGAGAGGGAGAACAGAAGACAATCAGCTGGAACTCCAGGAGATTTAGGGTCCCTGCCAAGCCCATCCATTCTGTCACTGTAGAAGCTGTACGGACCCCAGAAGTGACTCCACAGCTGCTTTCTGCGAGCAGGCCCTGGGCAAGGACAGGAGAGTAGAGAATGCAAGGCTTTGGCCACAGCGTCACATTCACGTTCCTTCTGGTGGATTTTTTGTGTGCAAAATAGAAGTGAAAATGGTGAGAAGATCCTTTCCAGCAGCTTTTCCAGACTGTGAAGGTGCAGCCGCTCCTCCCTGCCCACGCCAAATCCGCGCTGCCTTTCTAACCCAGCTCGGCTCTTGGCCATGGGCAGCGTCAGAGCGGGACTGGGGTGGCTTCGCTGTGTCAGGGGCACAGCCCTGGTGCCAAGGGGTGCCCAGCACAGCTCTGGGCCAGCCGGGCTCCACGGGCAGCTTTCATTTGCTCTGGAGAGAGCAGGAACAGCCCTGCCCTGCCAGCCCAACTGGGAACTCTCCCAGCTGGTGCTGGGGGCTGAGCAGTCACCGCTCACAGGGGACTCACTGGGACTGAGTTTGAAAATACATCAGTACCTCTGAGAGACAAGAAACGAAATTTGGAGACTCTTTTCTTGTGCGTTACAAACTTTATTAGAAAAGATACAAATTCTTCATTATTTGGAACAGTGTTCTGTCTTTCTTTAGTTATTTTCTAGGAAATGACAACCTGGGACAACAATGTATCGTAATTACAATATATTGTATATTCTTGTTTTTATATCACAGACTGTAATATAAATATACAATATATAATAAAAATAAATTATTTGCTAGTTCTACTTATTAAGTTTTATCTTCATTTTTGTATTCTTAAATTATTTGTCTTATTCTCCTTATTCTAACTATTCTTCTTTGCTTCTTCTATGTATATATAAATTCTTATTCTTACTCCTATGACTCTTCTTATTCTACATATCTTTAAATTCTTATTCTTATTACTCTTCTACTTCTTATTTTAATTTTTAAATTCTTATTACTATTCTTCTATGCATTTTTAAAGTATTCTTCTTTGTCTTCTCCATCTTCTTAGTCTTCGTCTAACTTCATCTGCTTCATCGTTTTCTTCTTCTTTGTCTTTGCCTTTGTCTTTGAGTAATTCAAGCTGCAAGTCTGTTCCAGAATCCTCTGCTTTACACCCCATAAATGGTTTCTGTACCTTCCAGGCCTGGGGCTGGGTGTGTGCGGGGCTGGGGAAGGGGGCAGTTTTGGGCTCTTTGGGTGGGCATTTCCAAGCCTCTCTGCCCAGGTGTTCCGTGGTGCTGGGCACTTCAGTTTTGCTTGGCTGCCTGGGCTTTGTTTGCCCATCAAAAAGCTCTTCCCTTCCCTGCCTTGGAGGAGCTGCAGCAGCGATCTTTCAGCTGCCTTGAGCTGAACCCAACAGCTGCTGCTCCGACCCCAGAGGAGCGGGACCAGCAGGAGCAGGGCTGTTCTGTTCCAGCCCCGAGCCTCGGGGAGCCGAGCCGGGCAGAGAACGGACACCAAGAGACTCCAGCCGAGCTGCTTCGTCTGCCCTGGAGAGGAGGGCGATGCCAGAGAGCACCAGGGCTTTGCCTCCTGCTGGAACTGCTCTGGGGAAGCTCCGCTTCCCTCCGCGTGAAAGCAGCGCCATCTCACACCACGTGTTGGGAAGTGAGATTTCTTCAATGCTTGCCCCATTCTCCAGGCATTTTTGGGTCTTTGTTGCTGTGCCTGCTTGGAGTGGGGGGTGTTCTGTGAGCATTCTGTTGTTAATTAACTGTTGGGTTTGGTTTTTTTCACTTTCCTCTGGTGGCATTAATTTTCTATTGGTGGAGGGGGACCCCTTTAGAGGAGACTATTCATTTTAAATTTGTCTCAAAACTGAGACAGTCATCTTCTTCTTCATCTTTGTCTTCGTCTTCTTCGTCTTGTCTTCATTGTTGTCTTCGTCATCATCTTCGTCTTCATTGTCGTCTTCATCATCATCTTCGTCTTCATTGTCATTGTCTTCTTTGTCTTCATCTTCATTTTCATCATCTTCTTCTTCATCTTCATCTTCTTCATCTTCGTTGTCTTCTTCATCTTCTACATCTTTGTCTTCATCTTCTTCATCTTCTTCCTCACCTGTTTTACTCCCCTGGCTGTGCTGCCAGGCAGGGACACCAGAACAGCCGCCACAGTGCCTGCCTGAAGTGGGAGGGACATTTCTTGGGGGCAGCCTGGGCCTGGGCTCCCGGCTGGGCGGGCGAGGGGCTGGGGGCTGTGCGGGACGGGCACTGGGCTCTCTTCCCTTTCAGCTGTAACTGCTGCTTTTACTTCTACAGCCATCCACTGTTGTAGGGAATACACTTCCTCCAGCTGCTGCCTCAGTGACAGGATCTCCAGCAGTGCCTGGCTCAGGATCTCAACAGTGATGTTCAAGTCCCTGTATAGTGAAGTCTGGCTGCTGGCCAGGGTGTTGAAAGGGACACTGGGTGGGCTCCATGTCCCTGTTGATGGCAGCTCCTCACTGATGACAGAAGCCGCTGCTGCCTTTTCCTCCTTCGGAGTGAGAGGCTTGGGGGGGCTGCTTCTCCTCAGCAGCTCTGAAGGGGGAAGCAGCTTCCAGCTCGGCCTCCATGGGACTCTGCGAGGCAGGAGAGGTGCTGGGCAGGGCACGGGCTGCCACTGCTGCCACCTCTGTGCCCATGGGGCTGGGAGAGCTGGGCCCCTCTGGGGGACAAGTCTGGGGCTCCTCATCTCTCACCAGATGCAAGGGTCTGTCCCAGATCTTGGAGCTGATGTAATTTCTCCCTTGGGACAGCTCCTGGCTGCTTACATATTCTTCCCCTTGGGACAGCATTCTGTCATTCACATCTTCCCACTGGGGCAGCTCTTGGGCTCTGTTGTCTAATCCTTGAGACAGCTCCTTGTCACTGCTGTCTCTTGCTTGAGACAATCCTTCTTCTGTCCAGTCTTCCCATCGGGAGACACGGGAGTGCGCAACATCATCCCACGGTGAGAACTCTTGGTACCTCTCACCTTCCCTCTGGGACAGATCTCAAACATCATCCCATTGGGAATCCTCTGGGACACTCACATCATTCTGTAGGGACAGCTCCTGGATCTCTTGTTTTCTTCCCATTCCAGCTCCTGCTGCCCTCTCACATTTACTTCCCATTGGGACACCTCTTGGGTTGTGACATGTTCTTCCCTCTCATGCACCTCTTGGTATGTCTCCCCATGGTCTTCCCACTGGTGCAGCTCCTGGACTCTGATGGATCCTTCCCGTTGGTAGAGCTCCTGGTGTGTCCCATCTGTGTACTGGGAAACTTCCCACACTCTCACTCACCTGGTGTTGGTAGAGCTCTCACCTCCTCCTGGCTCCCCATCGGGACATTTCTTGGATAAGTCAGAATGTGTTCACTGATGTATGTCTCTTGCACTGTCACGTCTTCCAACTGGGAAAACTCCTGGCCACTATCACTTTCCCACTGGGAAAGCTCCTGGTCACTGTCACTTTCCCACTGGGAAAGCTCCTGGTCACGGTCACTTTCCCACTGGGAAAGCTCCTGGTCTCGGTCCTTGTTGGCAAAGGGTCTCTCCTCCTCCTCAGCCTCTGACAGTGGCAGGCCTGACCTGCCCACAGCCCCTGCCCGCTGGGCGCTGGGTGCTGGGCCTCAGGCCAGCTGGGCATGGGGCTGGGGACTGGGAGCTGGAGCTGGCTTTGTACTCACTATCGTTGTCTGACACACACGGACGCGCAGGGAGCTGCTTTCTCTTCAGAGCGTGTCTCTCCTGGGACTGAGCACCCCAGGGCTCTGTGCCCCTTGTACACTGCCAGCCTGGGTGGGGCTCTCTGATGTCGCAAAGGTCTCTGGCCATCACCATGTTCCACATCAAAAAGGGCTCTGACACAAAGCGCCCAAAGGGCTCCACACCCGGCACCCCAACACCAGCAGAGCAGACAGGAGCTGGCACGGAGCAGCCCCCGGACTTGTGGTCTTGTGGCCCCTGCTGTGCCCAGAGCCCTGAGAGGCTTTGGCCACGCTGGCACACGACAGCTCCAGCCCCACTCTGCAGAGCCCTGGATGTCATTGGAGGCTCTCAGGAGTGTTTCACAGACAGAAAGTAGAAAGCTTGGCAGATAACAAAGACGAGTTTAAAAATGGAAATCTCACCCAGATACAAAATAGTTGCAGAAACTGTGTGAATTCCTTTGTAAGAGCTTGATGGAAGAGGCACAGGTGTTCACAGTGACACCTGCACTTGGCTGGTTACGGGTCCTGTTTGTTTATCCAGGTGGCAATTTTTAAACACAACATTTTTAGGAATCTGATATTTTAGTGGTAACCAAAATCACTCGAATGTGTTTTTCCTTGGTAACTGAGTTTGTCACAACTTCCTCTGTGGGATATGTTCAGGAAAGGAATTTCAAAAAAGACCTCCTTGGTATGGAGGTTGCATTAAATTTCCCTTGAGGATGTTGAGCATTTATTTAATATAGTCTGTATTTTATTGAATTGCTTTAGTTTTCAATTGGTTGTTTAAAATACAGAAATCTGGAAAATTGTGGTCATTCTTAGTAGGTTAAGTAAGGAGAAAAGAAAAGAAAAGAAAAGAAAAGAAAAGAAAAGAAAAGAAAAGAAAAGAAAAGAAAAGAAAAG
>VZTX01002270.1:192930-217071 GCA_013400915.1 Pardalotus punctatus | reverse complement strand
AGAAAGAAAGAAAGAAAGAAAGAAAGAAAGAAAGAAAGAAAGAAAGAAAGAAAGAAAGAAAGAAAAGAGTGATGTTTTCAACTCTATTCCACTAATAAAATGTTATGCCCTGGCATTTCTCAGTGTAATACAAAACATACAGTATGACCAATAAAAAAATCACGTTTTAACGAAAGCTAACAGCTTCTCTCCTGTTCCTAAAAAGAAGGATGAATCTTTGGGCTCTTTCAGGAGGATCTGGGGATTTGGAGAATTTGGAGAATCGGCCGCCGCTCGCAGTTTCGGACCGGCGCTGCCACCTGGTGGTTGTATGTGGTACTGCACCGCCCCCGCGCCCGGCGGGACCCCCGCGGCTCCTGGGGCACTTTTTGGGGAATCCCCAACTCTGCCAAGGCATCGGCGACGCGGGGGATGCCCGGCTCACACCAGAGCACAAGAACGAGGAATGAAGCTGAGCTGATGCACAGTTTGTCCCTAAGATTCCCCTAATGACATAACAAATTAAAAAGGCACAAAGGAGGACCCACACAGCTGCTCCCGTCTCCAGATCTCTTTGCACACCTCCGATGGAAAGGTCTGGAGCCTGCACAGGACTGCTCTCCATGAAGGGCCGGGTCTGAGTGCCACGGGTACATTTCTGTACAGACAGGTGATGTCTCCAAGTACCAAAACATCCTGAAACAAGTTCCCGCTGTTCATAGTCCTCTGGGTTGGCCACTGGACCTTACAGGACAGGCAACTCCACCCTCCTTCCATGGAGTAACTAATTTCATTCGGGGAATTAGTGTATCTTTTGTGTCTGATGGGGTAGATATCAGCAGAGCTGAGCTAACTTTGGACTCCATGGTCCTAAAGGTCCTTCCCAAGTTAAATTCTATGATTCTGTGATGGGATAGTGAAGTCATGCTTGCTTTGTGGTCACCTGCACATTCCCTGAAACTGAAAAGTTTTCATTCCTAAGAAGCCTTGATGATGCATCCTGATCTAAACCCATTCCTGAGTCCTCAGGAAAGGCAACAGAGGTGGAAAATTCTCACTAAACACAAGTGTGCAGTTTACAGCTTCTCTTTGGCCTTGGTAGGATGTTCCTTGAGTTTAACATTTGGATTGTGAATGTATAGCTTAATTTTGTTCCATCCCTTTTTGTTCCATCCCCAATACCTGGAAACTCAGAAGTTTTTTGAATTCTTCCTCTTTGTTCTAAATTTCTCCAACTACCCAGTGCAAGTTCTCCATTAACCATCTTTGGCATTTCATCTTCTGTGGATTTAATTAAAGACCAAAATCATGTGCAAGAATTCAAACTCCTGATCCGAGTTTCTCCAAACATTCAGCCTCAGAAACCAAAAAATGATGTTTCTGTTGTTTGCAGTGAGAAGACAGTCTGCTCTTTTTAGGACATGACCTCCAGGATTTCTCTTCAGATACAAATAAATATTTTCTTCAACACCAATTCTGCCACCCACTTCTTTATTTTTCTTTAACCTTTATCAGTATATTGTGTCATGATGTTTCTATCCAATCTGATGATGCCTCATTTGCTGTCTTGCTCTTGATTTCTCATTCCACATTAAAGAGATGCAGAACAATTTTTCAATGCAGGTTCATGGTGATCATCACTTAATCTTTGCCTGCATTTTTCATTATCACTTGAAAACATCAAACTAAATCTAAAAGAGATGTTTTAGAGCTCTGAAATCCTTCTGAAATCGAAGGGATGCACCTCAGTCTTCCTATACAGGACTGTGCTGAGTTGCATCATTCAGAAATACAAGAGTTGTTTTACGGTGAGAAAGGAGTTGATCAGGCAAGAATGACTTTTATAAACTTTTCTGGAGCAGGTGAGTGGTAGGAAAGAAAGGAAAATAATCAAAAAGGAAACAAAGCCCAGAAACTTTTACGTGTGCATATCCCTTGAAGGCATCCTTGCTTAATCTAAATCTCCAAACCTGCAATTACCGGCTCCAGCCTCAGTGGAGAATTTCCACTCCTCATCTTTCAGGCACATTACTAATCCCTCCTGTACATTATCAATTTCATTTACAAAGCCAGGGCAAAAATGGTGACTGATGATTCAACAGTCTTGAAAATATTTTATCCAGTAATGAAAACATCACAACATTCTTACCTCAATAAATATAGCATAAAGTGGTAAAAGGGAAGAGCAGCAATTGCGAAATTTAATGTTCTTACCACAAACCAAACAAACAAACAAAAGAGCAACAAATGAGGATAAATCTTCCTGTGGAAGATTAAATAAACCGTGATAAAAATTTCCATTAGGCAGTTTCAATTTATGAATTCTGTTTTACGACACAAGCTCAGTGGGGAATGCCCAGCAGTGGGGCTTGCTGCGATTGTTCCTTACCTGACTTGTTCTTGCACTCGATGTCGTAGCCGGTGATGGGGCTGTTGCCATCGAAGCCCATGGTCCACCTGAGGGCGATGCTCCGAGCTCTCACCTCCCGGATCTCGATCTCGGGGGGGTCGGGGGGTTCTGGGCAAACACACACACACAGAGTTCTGCTCAGAACAGACCCCGTCCTCTTACCAGGGACACGCCAGTGAGTGTGGCACTGGCTCAGCCTTCCTCATTAGTACCTGGTCACTCATTACTATCCTGATCCTGTTAATCACCTGCCAGAAGCACTCAGCACTTTTCAACTCGGAGGCACTGATGGAATCCCGAATATTGACTTCTCTCTAACTTTCTTCTATGCAGCACAGAGTTGCTTTTCCTTAAAATCACTTCAGCTTGGATTTTCATGCTAGAAAAGATGTTTTACCTCAAACAACATGTTTCACTGATACTTCTATCAGTGATTTTACACA
The DNA here is from genome assembly GCA_013400915.1 of Pardalotus punctatus. Classification (NCBI taxonomy): domain Eukaryota; kingdom Metazoa; phylum Chordata; class Aves; order Passeriformes; family Pardalotidae; genus Pardalotus; species Pardalotus punctatus. The sequence continues at coordinate 214,239 of VZTX01002270.1, read as the reverse complement.
AAATGTGATCATTGAAATATGAGTACTAAACCCAAAAGTGCTAAATCTGGTGAGGAGAGGGAGTAAAATTTCTATCTCTTTGAGCAGGTTTAAAAGATTTCATTTAATAACAGAATAATTTGTTAAAATCACTCTAAAAGCCTCTTTCTGCCTCTAAAGTTAATGCTGTAAATAACCAGACCTCAGACCCATTCTAACGTCCCTTTAAATTGCCAGGGCAGTTTAGATGAGCAGTGGTGGAACTGGGAACCTGTTCCCAAACTCCACCTGAATTTTTCAACAGGGCTGCCTTAGGCATCTGCTGGAATCTGCTGCTACTTGGAATCAAGAGAAATCTGCAAGTTGTAGGAATTTGTAGTGTGCAGGCTCAGAGGCAGAGCAGGAAGCAGCAGCGCACAGGAACAAGCAGTGGCCGGTGGCTGAGTCCTGCCCCTGCCCGGCATCTCAAATATTGTCACCTCTCCAGGACTTGCTGTTTCTGCCCTCTGGGAGGGGAACCCCAGTCCCAGACAACATAAATTCCTGGAGTTTGGGTCGTGCAAACTGCTCATGGTTTATTTTGACTGATTAAACTTGAAATATTTTGCTCAAAATTCCACAGTAGGTTTAACATTTCTCTAGAGATGAACTGAGATCACTTTTGCTTTATTTCAGACCTGGGTTTGAAGCACCTTTGTTCTTTAAAATCGAATGTAACCTGCTCTCCCTCAATCCTTCATATCCACAGTGCTTACTGAAGTTATTAGTTTTATGCATCCTTAGCAGTTGTCAACTATTGTATTTAAGAAAAAAAATTCTAATTAATTTGTACAGATCTAGAAAGACTCAAGCTTATCTTTTATTTTGATTTAATCTGCGACGCTGGAAAATGAAAGACTAAGAATCTTAATGCAGCTCTTCATTTCTTTGACAATGAGGAGCACATTTAATTAGGAATCAGAATCTCCCTCCCCCCAGCGGGTTTCTACACTTCCTACCCTACAATAGCTGTGGGTTTTTTCCCTTATGTTGTCCTCTCCCTACCTTGCACAGTGAGCTGAATTATTCCACGGTCCTCCCCGTAAGAATTGATGGCGTGGCAGGAAAAGAAGCCAGAATCTTCACGCACAGTTGGCAAAATCTATAGGAGGTTGGAAAAGAGGTGATGGATTGAACAGCACACAGAGAAAATAAACCAACAGCTTGTCTGTGTGGCGCAAGAAATATCGTGCAGACTGTTTTCCTTGACAGCAATAAATAGATATTGCAGCTTACACTCATACATTTGCATAGGGAAGCATCCAAAATACTGAGATTATCCAAGCCAGCAGCACCTGGGCTGAGGACACAGGCTACCAGCTCTACATGTGTAGTCAGGAGCTGGAGCTCCACCTATTCCTGCAGCTTCTCCTTAGGAGCCTTGTTTCCAGTTCCTCACAAGTTTGCCAAGTATTTAGCTGTTGGCTGAAATTTGCCATACAAAATGGTGCCTCCTGCTGCCTCCAAATTTTTCCAGCTATTTCTGAAAATAACTCAAGTGCCTGAAGTCTGTGTGGAGGACATAAAGGCTCAAACGCTGGTGGTGAGCCCTGTTGTGTTCAGCGTGGTGCCTCACAATAAAGTTTTGTGTGGTCTTTCTTTTCATTTTGTTGTTTAATAGCAAGGAAATTTATATATAATATTTACACACATGATCATAATGATATTTTTCTACAGGACCACTGCTTCATTCAAGGTACAGTAAGGAAAGAATTTATTTTAAATGAGCAGATATTGGAAATACCATTTCCTTCTCATTGTTCAGTGTGCTACTCCACAATTTATTTACTGCACATGGTTCAAACTGTGCTCTAGAAACAGACATTCATTTTCTCACAGTATTTTCTGTGAATTTCAGAAACACAAGTGAATCTATTTTCATCAGCCCTCACACCATGAAGAGCATTGCCACCATTTCATGTAGGGAATTAAGGAAGCAGATGTACAATAATGTTTGTGGCTGCTTGACAAGTTGCCACATATTAGCTGAGCCATGGAAACTCCACGTGCTCTGTATTCCTCAGCAAAACCCAGGTGATGTGAGCACAATCCCAGTCACCACTGGTTAAGATAAATGGATTAATTTCCCACTTGCTGTAAGGAAATTGGAGAGTTATCATTTGAGATGTGGCCACTTGTCAAGCTGTGTTCAATTCCACGTGTGGCTAAGCTTGGAGACAGTGAAACAAAAATTTCCAGAGCTTAATTTGTGACATGTAGGGCCTTCTTCCCCCTCCCTCAGAGTCCAGAGCAATAAATATCCTTTCATGTGTTCATAACAGCTTCCACTGAGTTAAGCTAGAGCCATGAGGGCTGAGTCCTTCTGCAAATCAGACCCCAAGGGCTCAAGGCAAATGCCCAGAAAACAAAGAACACACAATTATTGGCCACCTGTGAAAAGTCTGGTCTCAGAGATCAGCTTTGCATCACACAGTGCCGTTCATTACTCAACCCTAATTCAGCTCCAGAGAAAATCCAAGTCCTGCCTCACTGAGGCAGGGGTCCTGCAGAAAAAGGAAAAGCTGAGTACACAACTAAAGATCACATCATAGTGCAAGAGCTTCAGACACAGCCTTAATCTGGCATTTTCTACTTTTTGGGGTGTTTTATCTCTCAGAACTAAAAGGTTTTGTATGCAACATGTGTAGAACACCTTTGCTGTACACAACTGCTTCAGAAGAGAGCTCTCCAAGCACGTCTCCAGCCTTCCAAACAGAAATATTGTTGTGCATCCAGGGGTTATCTTATTAAAGTCAATAAGAAGAATGATGGCAGAGAGGCCTAGGGGTGTATCCTATAACTGAACATTATTTGTATCACAAAAATGCTAATAGGAACAAAATCACGCATAGAATTTTTTTCTTCCTCACAGAAATAAATGAAAAGGTTCCGTCACAGAGAGCAAACCCAGAATTTTAGTGGATATTATCCAACACAGTTTTTGGCTGGTAAAGAAAGTGATATTTTGTAAGAGTTACACTACAATTTAGACAATAACCAGAGAGACACAGAATTAGTTACTTGGGCCTGATTAATACACTTTTAAAATGTGACTGAAAATGAATAATCAAGATTTTGGAGTGAGAAAAAAGAAAAAGAATGATTTTTCTGGATTTCATAGAGGCACCATGTGAAACACCACTTTGAATCCTGACTTTTTAAAGTGGTCTCACAAGCCCCACCAAGTGAAAGGGAGGGAGAAGAACACTTTTAAAAGGCAGTATTTTTATCTCAAACCAGTTTAGTGATTTTGGTGAGGGTAAGTGTGACACGCATCAGAACTCGGGGTCAGATATTTGCCAGAGCTCTTACCTGCAGGGTAGAGATCACTTCATCCCCAACTTCCTTGGTGGAAACAAGGTAACGGGACATTTCGGGGTTGATGATTCGGTCTTCCTTCTCCCAGCGGACTATGATGGGTTTCTCTCCATGTGCTGTGCAGCTCATCTCCTTCTTTTGGCCTTGAGTTGCCAGGGTGGTGTTTGGGTAGGAAGTTATCATGGCTGGAACTAGAAACAGACAAAAGAAGACAAAAGAAGGTTGTTCTCAGTGAGCTGACTGGTCTGGTGGTGCAGGGCTGGCCCTTTAATCTGTGTCTCATCCAGCTTGTCCATATTCGACCAGATGGACATAAATGCGAGAAAGTATTTTACTTTTGTTCCTGTGTAAGAAAATCCTCAAAGGGAGCTTAGCAGAAAGGAGATGGAAGTGGATAATGGAAGATGGAATCCAAAGGAAACCTGTCTTCATTTGTTTTGCTGCTCACATGGCGACTCGCAACATAATTCAATATTCAATATTCACAATGCATAAAGGGACTTTAACTAATAAGCGTTCAGATAAGTGGACAATACAGAACTGATAAAAATGTCTTCTTCCTTCTGATGAGCTGCTGCTTTACTTGCTGTCTGTTATATGTTTTACCAGTGTGTATGACAGTAATGATCTATCAAAATGAGGGCTCAATTAAACCAGGAGCTGCACAAAATTAAAAGAAAGGCTCTGCACCAAGGATCTTACAGACCATGAATGTATTGAGTGTGTAGCTGAACTGTGCTGAACTGAAAGTATAATTAAACTGACAATAAACCTAGCTAGAATCGAGTTTTTATTGTACTCAGAAGGTATTTGCAGAACAGTTTGGACAGATCTGTCAACTTCATTAACCATTCTTTAAAAAAGGGCTAAAATTTTAATGTTGAAAAAAGTACTTTCTTCTTAGCAAGAATAGTCTTAAGCCTTAAGTATTTTGATATTTTGGAACTAAACAAGGAGAAAAAAAATCCTTGGAGTGTTTTACTTCAATCCCCTCACATCTTTGTAACAGGATGGTCTCTGGTGTTCTTTGCTGCCCTTTCCTCCCCACATGGTTTGTCCACCAATGAATGGCATCTGGATTTCTGTCTCTAGAAAGAATCAAAGCCCATGAGTGTTTCAGTTCAGGCCCAGGAGAAGCTGGAAAGCCCTGGACAGCGCACAGAGCTGCTCTTTCTGAATGAATCTGTCTACTCCTCTAAAACATGAGGCGTCAGCAATGAACCCCTTCCCTACGCTCCTGCCCCCTGGGGCTGCCTCCTGCAGTAGCCCCAGTCCCTTGTTTTCATGCATGAACAGCTGCCTCTTCTCATCACAACTCACTCCTTCCATCTGAACCTCTCTGGGTCCCTGTTTTAATCAGATGACACTGGCAGAAGCTCTGATTTGAGGCCTTCCCAGTCTTTCCCCCTGCATATCTTGTGTCTGTTGCTGCAGAGCAGAATAAAAATCCTTATTTAAATGAATTATTTTAATTGCTATCCCGTAATGTTAATGCTTGGTGGCATGACCTTTTCACATGCCAGAGCTGTTAATGCTTGGATACGACAACATGTCAGGATGCAGCCCTTTCTGTTCAAAGGCTTCCTGAACCAAACCAAGCTGACCTGAAGATTAACAGGGCCCGTGGAGTTGTGGGTTTGTGTTGCCAATGGGATTTAATTCCAGGAAGGACTCTGAGAAAGGTCTTGTGTGAGGCTGGAGCTCCACATGCACCAGTGATGAAGTACATCTTGTTTAACTCTTTGGATATTGGGTGCCCACCAGTTTTGCCCAAGAGGAACATTTGAAGGGAATAAATCATGAATAATCAAAATAGAAAATTAGGATGAGTCTGATTCCGTATTCCAGAGAATGAAAATAGCCTCAGTTTCATCTGGTCTCTGTCCATGTACCCACAAGGACACATGGATACTTTCAGAAAGTTGCTTTTTTGTGGCCATCTGCTTGTTCCTCCAAACCCAGAAGGACCAGACCTGTGCAGCTGTGGGGATGTGAGTCCTGTATGTGCAAATACTGCACTTAACACAGGATCACAGAATAATTAATGTTGGAAAAACCCTCCAACACCATTGAGTCCACCCTGTAACCAACCCCCACCTTGTCCCCAGCCCAGAGCCCTGAGTGCCACAGCCAGACCCTCCTTGGACACCTCCAGGGATGGGCACTCCAAACCTCCCTGGGCTGCCCCTTCTGATGTCTGAAAACCCTTTCAGTGAAGAAATTCTTCCTGAATTTCTTCCTGAAGTAGTCCCATGTAACTTTTTATGCATTTTATATTATAAGAGACCCAGTTCAAAAGAGTGCCAGGCTGTTGAGGAGTCCACACTGCCATCCTTAGCTTGTGCCACCACCTTCCTTCCTTTCACATCGTCCCCAGCCTCCCACACGTCCCTTCCTCAACACAACACACTCCAGCCCACTTCACCTGCCCCTCTCCCTTCCTGCTGCAACCCCCTTGGGTTCTCATGTCCCCTAATCCCTCTGGTGACATTTTCCTCTTCCAGCCTCGTTGCCCACCCCTAATTAAATCAGCCAACCTCCCAAGTCACCTAAGGGATTTCCCCTACAGCTGCAGTCCTCCTTCCCATCAGTATCTCCTCCTTGGAGTTTCCCTGGTGATGGTCAAGACATTCTGAGCCCATGCAGGAGATGAGGGGTGAGGGGCTGTGCCTTCCCTCGAGGTACCTGAGCTCCTGGGGTACCTGGGCAGGTGAGCTTTGCTCTGGCAGGTCCACCCTCCTCCTTCTTCACAAGCAGAAGCACACAGAAAACAGGACATTTTGGACTGAAATCCCCCAGACGTCCAGGAGCCTGTCCCAGAAACTCCTGCCTCACTCTCAGGTCCTGCACTGGGTGACAGTGCCAAACCAAACACCACAACAACCTTTCTTGCTTTTTAAAAACCTTGTAAAACTCATTTTTCCCCCCCACAACAAACTTTCTTAATAAGAGCAGCATAAAAACATGTAAAGAAAGATGACTTTATTCCTCAGACACAGCTTTATCCCTGCTTATCCTTCCCTTCTTCTCACATAATCTTCCACACGGATTCCTTATTGCCATAGCAATGCCTCACAGCTAAATATTTCCCCTTCCTCCAAAGCTGATTTTTTACTCTTCACAATTTATCTCCAATGATCCTAAACCATAAGCTCTTCTTTTTATCTTCCTCTATGTCAAAAGATTTCTGGTAACAAAGCCACACTCCCAAGGATATTTTAGGCAACGTATTTCTTCATCCTCCAACTATCTTTAATCAAATTACTGATGCAAATAACTGAGATAAACAAGCTGGTTCTTTCCTGACAAAATAATCTAGAAAACTGTAAATAAGCAAGCTAAATCTGCACTACATATGCATGAGATATTCTCTTAGGATGTCTTAAAAATAAGTGAAGGCATTTAGAAATGTATCAAGATTATTAAGATGCCATATTAAGTGTGTCTATGCCTTATATCTCTTCAAATGTGCATTCTATACAGACAAATAATTAAATTTATATCTATATATTTCTAGAAGAGAATTTTGGAAGGGAAGGCCATGCTGCTGTGCGTGTTCAAGGAATGGATAGAGTAATGTTCCACAATTTTGGAGTAGTTTCACCATTGGAGTAATTAATCCAATTCTGTTTTCTTCGGGGTTCTCCAGGTCGTGGTCTGAATCCACGTGGTGCTGGGCACAGTTGGAGATCTATTGGTCAAGACTGGACAAAGTAGAAAGTACAATTTATAAATCATGGCAATTTCCATTTCCAAGGTATGCATATTTCTGCCAGCAGCATTAATCCCGGAGTTTTCCCTGTTTAAAGTTGGGCTTTCTTTTGGAAAGCTGATTTATTTGCTGCTTTTCACAGGTCAACCTATTGCATTCCCCTTTCTTCATAGCAACCCAGCTAGAAAGAATTTAAAAATATTTAATAGTATTATTATTATTATTATTAATTATTTATTTTAGAAGTAAATATTATTGCTATAATAATGCATATAAAATATTAGTTTATATAATGATTGCTTTATAGTATGAATGACTTCATCATTAAAATCAAAGTGCAAAATTCAGTAGCCAGGGTTATACTTAAGAATCATGGAAGTGGCTCAGACAAAACTTTAAGACACCTTTTGTCTTACTCTTGAAGAAAACCGAATCTGGGCCTTTCCTAGGATTCAGTAAAAATTATTTAATCTGACTTATTTTTCTCTGCTACTGCTGAGTGTTTCATCAGGAATGGAATGCAAATAAAAGTAAAAACATTTCATTACCTTGAGAAAGACCAGTCTCATTATACAGAATAAGGAGGCTATAGTAAGTTGGGGAAAGTTTATGCAGAGTACCAGAAATTTTGAATCCTTTTGGAATAAATTGAATTACTAGAAAACCAAAATTCATATCAATTAAAAAAATTATGTAGAGTGCTGGGAGGATGGTAAGCATTTTTTCTGTCTTTCAGCTCATAGATGGAAATAGCCACATGGGAAAAAACAAATTAAAAATCTCCCTGTCTTTCCATTTGTAATTAAACACTAAATATTCATGTAGCATTCAAAAACGATTGTAAGACTGACTGAAGTTCTCAGTACTTTCAAGAATTATGGTCCTTTCTAACACCAAACCATTTTGGGATTCTGTGATTCTCCTGGTCTGAAGATCTCTGCCCTGGCAGGGTGTTCTCATAATTTGTCTCAATCACTGAATCATGCTCGAATTGATCACTTTGGGGAAATGTCTGTGGCCATCAGGGATTCATCTTGCAAACATTGAAAAAATATTGAAAAAGTGAATTGAAATTCCAGTTTAACATTTGAGCCAAATTCACGATGTCCTTTCATGCTCATCAGCCACACTGAGAATATTCTTCTCTCCATGACAAATGTGATTTTCCTACCTCAAAAATTCCCTCTTCCTCCATCCATTTTTGTTCAGGCAAAGAAAGCCACGCAAATACAGTCCTTACATTTAAGGCAGCCTGGCTGTCACACTTTTATTTGTTGAGGTCTTTATTTGTTAATTTATTTTCAAATTTATCAGACTTCCAGGAGTCAGTGAGTACTTCCTTAAAATTCATAACTTCAGTTTTCCCTTTCTGATAAGAGACATTGGAGTTCACTTAAGTAGCACCTCTCTGGAGAAAAAATGGTGAAGAAAAGAAAATTTTAAATCAATAGGATTTTCCAAACACTTCAATTTAAACCCCTTGTTCCTTGGTAAAACTGCAGCCTGACCAGCAGGTGAAACTCATGCTCTTAGTCCTCATCCTCAAGAGATGCCAAGATTAGGAAACAAACTCTGTGTGTCAGAGGGTCAAAAAGTAATTTAACATTAAAATAAGCATCCCATTTTTATGTATACAAGTTATTATATATAATTATAATGGGCATGCAATTAATGACAACTTTCTACCAATGTTCACTAATTTTGAAAATAACTTCACATTTGGCACCTGCTTGTGTGTGTTTGTTGTGAAATCCTCCTTAGAGATATGTTCTCTTCGGATAAATATTTTAAAAATTCTATTTGAATTATTGAATCATTTCATGAAGGTGATTTTAGAACAGAATATTTTACTGTATTGCTTCGAATTAGTAAAGAATTTTAGTGCAAGAAATGTAACTGTCAAATAGAAACAAGACAGAGTGAATTGCACCAGTAATCAATAAAGCACCAATTTCAAATTTAAAAAAACAATGTTTGGAAATTAACAGCCATTCATGTTCCAGACTAGAAAAAATTAATTTCAGACATGTAAACATGCGAAATTTGAGGACAGAAGTAAAGATTTGATGAATTCATATGACAGACTGAGTTGTTTACTCAGCTTTAGTTTCAGGAGTCTGTAGTGTATAGGAAATAAGTTTTAAAAAATATTAATAATTATATTCTTAAATGTATTTTTAAAAATAAAAATGAACAAATCAAATTGCCTTCTACCCCTAACCTGCCCTAAATGGAAGGCTGGTAGCCTTTTATATGTTTTTGTATGAATAGATTGCTGAACAACAGGCAAGAGCTTCATTAGCTGTTCTATTAGCAAAATAATTTTCTGAAAGAAATGTGCAAAAAGCACCACTGCTGTGTAAAAAGAGAGAAATGAAACACAGACATGACAGGTCCATAAGTTTGCATTACAAATCCCATGTCAAAACAAGAGAATCGGTGGTTTGTAAAAACTCCATTATTAGGATATAAGGACACTCATACCAGGTAATCTTTGGGGAAAAAAATCTAAAAATAAATAAATACCGAGTGGGAATGAATATGCATTGTGTATACCCTAAAATACCATTTCAGCCAGCTATTCCCCTGGTATAAATGAAGTTACTTTGATTACAAATATTATTCCAACATGTGTTTCCAAGCTCAAACAGGCCTCGTTTGATGCTGAGCTTTAATAAAATGACAATGATGTCTTGAGTCCTTGGCAGCTCCACCAGCGCCTCCTGATCTGATTGAATGTGTCAGGGCAAAGGCTGTGAACATTTAGGGTTCATATCTTATTCACTCAGAAGTGGTTTCAGGTCACATTAGAGGAAGAGAAGTTGATTTATTTTGCATGACAACTACGAATTTTAACCAAAAGACACATTAATAAAATAAAAAAGGGCTTTTCACTCAAATCACAAAGGCAATTCTTTCCTCTTCCTGAGGTCTTTTCTTGCATTAGTTCTGTTTGTACAGTGCAAACTGAAGGCTTCAGATGATACACAGGAGACCAGTGGCTGCTGGTATTTCTTGGTCTTTCCTTTGACTTTGGCATGGTTCTGAAATGAATGTGACTTCCTCTTGCTTTTCCACGCAGTCTCAATTCCCATTTTGTCTAACTGCACTTCCATGTAACCGAGGGAAGGAGACTGGGGGATGATGACAGCTTTGTCCCCTACAGTCAGTTGTAGTAAAAGCCTGTGGAAATTCATGATAAACTATGGGAACTCACATGAGGCACTGGGAAATCAATCTCATCGAAGCTTGGCTAATTGTCAAAACAAAAATCAGTGATAAAAAAAACCCTATAAAACAGTATATTGCCATGTATGGAACTGTGAATTGTGAAGACTTGGACAAAGAGCGTCTTCCTACACAAGAAATTAATGGATAATACTTGTTTTACCATCACTAATGTTGTTATAAACTGTGGATGTCTAAAAATTAGCACTAGAAACTTGTCTCTATTAATTACAAATTCCTTGGGCCACTTTCTATTCCAAATCAATTATGATCTTTCATCACCCTTTTATAAAAGCCAGGCTGGAAAGAGCAGGAATATTAAATAGTTAAAACTAGCAATACATAATTTTAGATAACTTCTCCAATGCTTTGATCTTAAATTGAATTCAGTCTGCCATCAAGATGGCATCAAGTTTTAATGTGAAATGAGAGGGTTACTGCTATCATAATTGTAAAGCACAGCGCTCTAATTTTTGGTAACTTACTGAATGCAAATCAGTTAAAAACAGACTGTGGAATCACATGGGAGAGTGCTTTTTTTTTTTTTCTTTTTACAAGTTTTTATGCTTTAAACTCTTTCTGTTTGTGTCCTTTCATTAAAGTCACCTGAAGAGTTTACAAGTTTAAATGGGGGAAAAAAAAAAAAAGGCATAAAGTCATTGGAAAACACAAGCTTTAATCAGGATGCATTTTATGACCCAGCAGCTCCCATAAGTCTTTTAGATTTTGGAGGCTGTGAAGTGACATGTGTAAATGTCCCTCCCAGGGGAAGAGAAGCAAACACTAATTGGGGTATTGACAGGTTTAAATGAAGCAGAAACACACGGAGAAATTCTGGCTCCAACAAAAATGAGTATTGGGGAGTGGAGCATGCCGGGACATTAATGGTTTTCATTCACTGCTCACTCATGCAAGTAAATATACTTTTAAGCACGGTGACCTGGGTCTATAACAGCTCAGTTCTGAGCTAAAAAGCCATGAAATACTATCTGCTGATGTATAAGAAAGAGAGCTCTGGTAGAACCAGTCTCCTCTAGCTGTCCAGAGGGAATTATACTTTTATTTTCTACATAGATGCAGATAGACCAATATCATCTTCTACTGTGATGGCAGGAACAGAACTCAAATGTATTTAAATCGGCAAGACACAACTCTCAATATTTAGCTGCCAACTCTATCTCTAACCCATAAATTAGCACAACCAATATAAATATATATATTTTCTGCATATGAACACCAACAGGGAGGTGTTATGGCATTGGATGAATATACAGAAGGATTCACCTGTGCACACAGGTCAGGCAGGTTCATAGAACCAGTCACAGATTCATCACAACCCGCTTTCAGGTGGCGAAAAATTAATCATCCGAGTTACTCAAATAAAGACGTTTTCTGTAGTGGACTTGGGGTGGCAAGAAAAGACCTTCCAGAGGGCCACTGGCCTTGTCTCAAAGATGAAAAACACCTTCTTATTGATGATAAAAGGACCTCAGGGTGAGCTGCTCAGACTTGTGCACCCAACTTTTAGAAGTCCAGCTCAAAGTCTGGGAAATCAAGCGGTAAAATCTGATCTCATTCTCTTAGTTAAGGAGATTCAGGCTGTTAATAATGCTACAATCCCAGGAAAGACAGGGAAGAGGATTCAACTAAGGAGACTAAGATCCTAATAAAAAGCTCGGAAGACATTTATTTTAATGGATATCTGGTTTGTCCAGTAAAAACTCTGCCCCTTGTCAGAGAGACCATCTGGGAATGGTCTGCCGGTCTACAGGGTATTACCTCTGCTTGTTGCTACAAAACCAAAACCTTAATTCTTGATTGATTATATATTTTATTTTCCTCTATAAGATCTATTTTCAATTTTTACTGCTCAGCATGCCAGGAGTTTCCAGAGGGAATGCAGATCTCAATGAAAGGAGAAAATTTCCAGAAAAGTGGGGAACCAACTTAAAGGCTGCACAGTCTGGGAAAAGCTGATGGGTAACTCATGTGCTTAACAATTTTTTAATAACTGTCTCAAGGAAAGAGAATTACTGGCAAAGAGAAACAAAGAGGGCTTAGAGAAGCACAATATTTAAAAATATATGCACTATAATACTTCTGTTAGATACAGGCACCAATAAATTAGAAGCAGCTCTTAGAGAAAAAAAAAAATCTTACTTTTATTAAATCTAAAATTAGGACCCTTCCTTGGGAATTTTTTGAGACTTTTACATCCATTGTTATCATATCTTTGCAGTGTTTTATCAAATCTAGGCCTTTGTCCTGAGTATTTTGGAACTATTTCACTGAGCAGTTAATACACTTCCAGACAAAAGCAGTGGCTGACAATTTGGCTCCAGTGCCCAAACGTCTGAGGCCAGAGGAAGAGGACCCTAATTTGAACCTGAATTATAGTTATTTTGGCTCATTCAGAGCTGCCAATGTGCTCCTCCAGCTGTGAGCAAGAGAACAGCTGAAAAGAAGTTTTAAAGCTAAATTTTACAGTGCTGGTGTTGTCAGTATTTTGCTGTACAGGAGCTCTAGAGATTTCTCACCCCTATAACTTAGGTCAAGGTGTTTTTGTGCCTGCATGTGCACAGCCACGTGAGTGTGAGTGAGCAAAAAAAGGGGAAAAAGCAGTAAATGTTTTCCACAGAGGCAAACAAGGAGAATTATTGCATTACCTGGGGGGGAAAAAAAAAAAAGGATAAAGCAACCCTCATCACCTTCTTCCCTTGACTTTCAGCCGCCCTGTGCATCCCTCTTTTCAATATACTCTTTTAAAAAAAAAAAGTTTCCATTTCTCTGGAGACCATTTTTTACCCCTCAGCCAAGGGCAGGGACCATAAATATTGGTGTTTGAGGCAGGAATAAATTACAGCCATCCATCTCATGAACAAAGCATGTGGCACAGGGCTGGGGGTCACTCTCCTCCACGGTCCCTTCCCACAGCAGCAATGTTACAAGGGGTTCAAAGGACTTGGTTTATATATATTTTTTTTCCTTCAAATTGTGTTTCAAGGGAATAGAAACTCCCATTACCTCTTCCACGTACCCAAAAGCAAAGCAAAAATGGCACTGCTGATAATGTAACCACCAGAAAAGCAGGAAGAAAGTTGTATTTCTAGGCAAGGTTTGACATATTGTAGATGACAAGTGCTGAATATGATAAATGAAGCAGCTGCTTACAGGGGCGATATGAAAATGCTTCTTTGACTTTTTTTAAAAATCAGATTGTCAAATGGTTTCTTTTTTAATCAGATCCTTGAAACACACAAACACAAAAGCTGGGCTTAGATCTAAGCTTTCTACCTAAATTATTAAATTATCTTCATTTGGCCTTAGGAAATCCAGGAGGTTTCCGTGCTGATTTGGTCATTCTGGGTTTTGTTTTTTGAGGGTTTTAAATTATATTCTGTTATAGAAAGAATAATCAGTTACAAAGGTATAGTGTGGGTTTAGGCACTGTGTAACAACCTCATTAGGCATATACACAGGGGGATTTTATGTTCAAGTCTTATTTTTATGATACATTTCAGAGTTTCTTGTAAGTTGGTAGGAAGCTTTTTAGAACCACTCCTGTTGGGACTTTGGACTGTAAGTAATTTTTTTTTAGAGAACAGCTAATTTCTTTGACCCAAAACTTTTATGGGAACGTGGTCTCCTTAACAAAAGGAGTTTCTGAGAAGGTTTTTTTAGCTCAGCATTCAAAAATCAGGCCAACATGCTCACAAAACCTTCAAAATGCAAATTCTGACAGAAAAGGAAAAAAAGCTACACAGATTTATGACAATTCATAGAAACTGGGAAAAAACTCAGTCAAATAATACTGGCAGAATTGCTCATATTCATGAAGCTAAAATCACTATAAGGGACATAGATTTCCTCACAGTCACCTAGGAATACATTCCCAACTTTTTAAGTCCATGAGGAACTGAAAGAATAGTTTTGACAAATAAAATATAAAACACAAGTTTATTGTGTTATCGAATTAGAGGTGAAAACTTTCTTATTTATCATGAAGCAAAGTTGTCACTAATTTCTAGCTCTCTTTTAGTCAGTTTCTTATTTAATGATTTTCCCCATGGATTAATTCTCTTTCTTGCTGAAAAGAGACTGCAGGAGTGATGGGCAGGAGAGTCTCATGTTGCAGATCCACGCTGCTCCTCCTCTGCAAATAACTGCTCTAACCAACCCCTTTTTGGTAGCTGCAATTAAAAGATTATTATATTACCTAAGATCCTGGAAAAAAATATCCTGAGATTTCACCTTGAGAAGTTCTTGCATTTCTGCTCTTTGTTAACATATGGAAAATCTGGCTGTTCTTTGGAATTTAGCATGAAAAATCCCTCGTTGTTGAAGTGCTACACCTTTGTCCCATCGCGCTTCACTGGGAATTCACAACGGAAAGACGCTGGAAAATGTTGTGACTTTTTAACTTTCCTTACAAGTAAGATAAATTGAAGTAATAACAGCATCAGCAGGATGCCAAACCAATAACTGAATGTGAATGTTCTAAAAAGGAAGGTGCTGCCACTGTCAAAGCAACTGTGACTACAAATCCAAACTGGGACGAACCCAGTGGATTCCCATCTTTTTCAACCACTAATGCAAAGAAAAGGGTGATAAAAGCAGATTGTTTCTCCTGCTCAATTTATTTTCTTTTCCTTTTTTCTCTCCAGTAAATGGGTTATTGATAACATTGGACAACTTCAGGACATCTTGTGTATAACATGTTTTTTTCCCCTCAATTCCTAGGAAAGAAAATGGGGGACTATTCAGCCAGGCTGCTTTGTTTGAGTTTCCAGATCCAGCAATTGTCTAAAAAAATGTTTTTCCATCTTCCTTTTGTATGGAATTCTGCAACTTGAATTACAGAATTCCAGTTTGAAGAGAAACTATTGAGACTCTACTGCATCACAGAATCATTTAGGCTGGAAAAAACCATCCATAAAATCTCTAATCTACTGGTTGCAGACTTAAAAAATATGTAAAAATTTAAAAATATATATATAAATAAGGCATTTCCTCTGGATTAATCTCATGTGGATTTAAAAAGAAACTTAATTTACATGCCAAATTGAAGAATCCAAGATTTCAATAAACAAAAATAACTGAAACATCCAACCAGCCTCCAGTGAGATATTTTGTTCACGTTTGAGGATACATTCTTTAATTACACAAGCGTTGTTTCCCCCAAGAAAAGTTCTTTACTACAGGGACTACACAGGGTTATGAAGTTAGAGAATGATGCTCCTTCTATTTTTGCCTTATTTTTGGTCATGCACTTGATGAGAAAATAGTAAATGAAATGAAATTAATTCCTTTGGCTAGTCCTTGCTGAATGCCACATTGGATACTCTCATTTTACACTTTTTCTGCGGCAAACTTAATGTTTTCTAGAATGTTACTTCCCACCTTCTTTGACAGATGTTGTTGTGTTCATTTATTTGAAGGTGATCAAGTGGCTTTGCAGAATTGCTGAACATCCCTGTGCAACTGAAGTCTTCCTAAAAATATACCCTGATTGTCTGCACAGCAAATTATTCCTCAGATAATATATGGGGTATGTTTGCTGTCTTTTGAAGTAATTTCATATATTTAAACTCATACTTCACAAAGGTTTTCCAAGGATAACTTGGAAGCCTCTTAAAGTTGTGTAGTTCCTGAAATGTTCCCATATCTATGCTGGGTACTTGACTCAGCATGAACAGAGTGCCCAGAACTGGTCTTAAAAGGAACAGCTCATTAAGAAGCTGAAATCTGGTGAACTGTTTAAAAAAAAATAAAAAAAAATAAATGCAACCATATCTGCAGCACTGAAGAAAGGAAAAGCCTTCTCAGCCCTCTGTCAGTTAAGTGCATTTTTAATACTGTGGCTAACAAATAATAATCCTTTGATTTTCTGTCCAAAAACTTGCAAATTTGCTGGCAGCTCCAGTAACTCTTAAAATTTCTATCCAGCTCTGCCGGTCTCTCATAAATCTCACTGGTCTCTCACACCTCTCTCCAGGCTGTTCCCTGCCTTGGATTTTGCCAGAATAAATTCTGGTAATGTCACGCAGCTTCCCCCACTCCTGAGACAGCCCCTGTTGTGGATTTTAATTAGATAATGTTCTTTGCAGAAATGGGACTTTGAGGCAAAGAGGTCAAAAAAGGGTCACTGGCAATTTATTGTGGGTACCGGGGCTGAGTGAGCTGGTAACTGCAACACTGTAAACCTGAATAATGAGTTTTTGTAGGGAGCATTGGAAGGTTTGGCACTCCAGGTGAAAAAAGAAAGGAATCTGAATCCTTATCTTAATCTTATTGAATCCTCTTGGGAAGTGTCAAACCAGGTCATCTGTCAGGAATTCCCATGTCATTATTACTGGTAAGGCAAGATATAATTCAAAAGCAGCCTCTGAAACACTTCTCTTTCTGTTTTGGGATCACCTAGAACCAGAGTCCAAAAATGTAAACGGTTACTTTAGAGATTTTAGCTTTAAATTTTCTAAAATATTTGTCTGTCAGCTCTATGGGACTTCCTTCAGGGAGGCTGATTTTCTCATATGTACTTCTAATGTAAAGCAGCACCAGCATCAGGAGCACACACTTCTGAAATTATCACTGAATGATGGAATGGTTTGGGTTGGAAGGGACCTCAAAACTCATCCAGTGCCACCCCTGCCATGGCAGGGACACCTCCCACTGTCCCAGGCTGCTCCAAGCCCCAAATCCAACCTGGCCTTGGGCACTGCCAGGGATCCAGGGGCAGCCCCAGCTGCTCTGGGAATTCCATCCCAGTCCCCCACCACCATCCCAGAGAAGAATTCCTTCCCAACATCCCATCTAATCCTACTTTCTGTCACTTTGAAGCCATTCCCTGGCTCCTGGCCCTCCAGCCCTTGCAAATTGTCTCTCTCCATGTTTCCTGGGGCTCCTTCAGGCCCTGCAAGGCCACCCTGAGCTCAGCCCAAAGCTTCTCCTCTCCAGGCTGAACAATCCCAGCTCTCCCAGCCTTTCCTCCCAGCAGAGCTGCTCCATCCTCTGCTCATCCTGGAGCCTCCTCTGGACTCTCTCCAGCAGCTCCAGCTCCTTCCTGTGCTGGGCCCCAGGGCTGGGGCAGCTCTGCAGGTGGGGTCTCACCTGGGCACGGGGGCAGAGGGGCAGAATCTTGATGGAGGGGCAAAGTTTGTGTATCACCCTTTGTCTGCCTTGTTGCTGATGGCTAATTACTAAAGCACTAATTACTGCATGACTAATGCAGTATTATTGTTATCATCAGAGCATCTGAAAACAGATTATTGTGGGTTACAAAAAGCACAGCTCTGGAAGACGAGGGCACCTCTGTAACAAGCAGCCTTTGCAGTCCTGGGAAAACACCTTTGTGTGCCTGCAGAACCCATGGCTCTGGGCAAGGATTGTGCACAGCTTCCTTCCAGCATGAGAACAATCATGATTTTCAGTTTGGTGGTGAAAGAAAAAACAGGAAAACCAAAAATATAGAGCCCAATAAATGGCCACCTGCAGAGTTCAGAAGGAAAACTGCAGAAGATGGTAACACTGCCAGAATCCATGGAGAGCAAAAAGGGGGAGTTCAGGCCTTCTTAGTGAATGGCTCTGCTCCAGGACTGTCTGCAGCAAAACCCACAGGCTCGAAATTTTTGCTGCATCATGGCAAGGGTGAAACAAAAGTTGTTAAAATTTCTGGAGCATGAGAGGCCCCATGGTTGAAATTCTGGTCCCACAGAAGTCTTGAGGAACTTTGGCACTGACATTCCTTGACCAGGATTTAAATTGCTAAAGTAAGAGTTACATTGGCACATTTCTTGCAGTCTTAATACCCCGTCCTCATACAAGCAAAAAGGGAGGTACTAAAAGAGAACTAAACTGTAGAATACTAAAAGGATTAATTCCTTTCTGTTTATATTTAATAAATAAAAGAAAATAAAAATCTCCCAAGGTGCTTAATGTTGCCTATTACTGTGCATATCCTGAATTCATGACTAATGCACTTTAATTCAGTCACAGGATGTGCTTTAAACATTTCAGTGCTGCGTTATGTGCTGCACTTGAGATGTTCAAGATCTTAATTGTTTGTTCTCTTCAGTATCCCTCACCCAAGAGCTAATGAAAAATTCAGCCGTGATGGTATTTTTTATGACACACATAGCTGTGACACATGATAATTTCACAATCATTTCGAGACACCATGTGGTTTCTTTTGACATTTTATGACAGGCTGTGTTATCAAGCACAATTGTTTGCACAGGAAACAACTGTAACACGTGGTCCTTGGGACATTATGTTATCTCCTGATAATGATGTCATTAACATGTGTATACTATAATTAATGACTACAAGAGCGATTCATTTGAGCAAGGCTTATGAATCCATTTCATCTAAAAAGGGAAAGAAAACCTATAATCATTTGGGCTCAGATCCTGAAAGCTACTTACTTGCAACCTGCTGCAGCTACACTGGGTGACCCATTAATTGAGGCATATTAACCAAGAAGCATTTATTTCTCAGTTATATTACAGAAGCTTGGATTAGAATCATTATCATAATGATTGTTCTAATAGAGATCAGTGAGAGAAACAGGAACCTAGCGGTGCTCCAAACCCTTTGTCACCCGAGCTCCTACCAACGGGAGCCAGGAAACAATTACAGTTCATCAGTGTGCACAGGAAAATAATGAAGCTGGAGACGTGGAGAGCAAACCCACTGCAGCTCAGGCTGTCCCCTCCTGCAGCCCCAAGACAGAAAATATTCTCCTTACATCCTTGTCTGCATTGGAAGCAGACTGCCATAAAGGCAGTTCAGACATGTGCTGCATTTTTATGTAAGAATCACAGAATCACTGAGTGGTTTGGGTTGGAAGGGACCTTAAATCCCACCCAGTGCCACCCCTGCCATGGCAGGGACACCTCCCACTGTCCCAGGCTGCTCCAAGCCCCAGTGTCCAACCTGGCCTTGGGCACTGCCAGGGATCCAGGGGCAGCCCCAGCTGCCCTGGGCACCCTGGGCCAGGGCCTGCCCACCCTCACAGAGAATAATTTCTTTCTAAAATCTAACCAAATTTTCCTCTGTTCCAGTTTGAAGCCATTCCCCCTTCTCCTGTCACTCCAGTTCCTGACGAATTGTCCCTCTCTGGCTTCCTTGTAGATTATTGCCATCATATTTTTGCCAATCTGTTTGATGGTTCAATGTCTTGATAAAAGAGCTGCCACGGTTTTGGTGTAATGTCACCACAAACTCAATCCTGCTTCTCTCTGCTTAGAGCTTCCTAAGAAAAAAAATATATATATATTTAGACTGCCAAAATTTGCTTTCAAGCCTGATAATCCACTCTTCTCCCTTAAGGCTACACAAATTGCACATAGATGTTTTTATGTTATTCGGATTTTCAGAAGGCTGTGTTTGGGCATGCAAAATATTTTCATGGTGACATTTGCATGCAGAAACAGCCACACAAAAATGGCTGCGGGTGAATGAAATTTCCAACCTGCCACAGATACAGTCCTCAGGAAAGCTGCCTACAATGTGTCTAAAGAAATTAGGATGAGACTGGATGCCTGGGAAGATGCTTGGAAAACGGCTGTGTGCAGAAAAGCTACCACTGATGAAAGCTAGATCATGCTGGATCCTCCAGATAAATTAAAAAAGGACAGGAAGGAGCCAGGGAACCAAGAGTTGACTTGCTCCTCCCAAAGCATAAATTTCGGTTCTAAGATGCACAAAGCTCTGGGCTTTTCCAGAATAGAGGTGGTGGGATATTTTCTTGAAAAAACAAAATCAACAAAGTGGTTTTTTGAGAGGTGCTGCTCCATTCTGTTGGTTCCGTCTCTCTTTGGTGGACAGCAGTCCAGAAGACCCAAGCACACCCCTCCTGTCCAGGTATCTCATTACAAAGTCAATCTCTTTGACTTTAATTGCCTCTTACATACGGTTTCCATAGAGCGATCATATGGATTATGAGTATATGGCATAAATAATTATTTATATGCTCCATTAACTTTGCTCTGAGGCTTGAAACACTAAATGTGTGTACTTGGTAGCCCCTCTTATCCTGCATCTCCAGAATAATCATCACGGGATCAACTTCAGTGTGTGCTAGACTTTTGCCAGTTAAAGTGAATAAAAGAACAATATGTATTTAAAATAACATCATGTATTCACGATGTAAGCTACAAAATACTTCAAATGTCAAGAAATGCAAAGTCAGAATTTCAGGAATAGTAAATTACAGCAATATTTTCAGGATTAGTAAATTAGAGCAATATCAACACCAGCTGAGGTAAGAGACATAAAAAAGGAGTTAAGACTCAGAAATCATTCTCTCTACCTTAAAAAGATGTTTCATCTGTATTTGTACATGCATGTTCCATACCTGTAATGTTGTATTTTTTTTTAAATTGTTATTATATTAAAAATAAGCAAAGTATTATTATTCCTCCTAAACAAAGCTCCTGATTCAGAACCAAATATGATTTTTCTTCCATGCAAAACATAAGAATTGGAAAACTTAATCTTGGTCTACAGGCACCTTATATGAGTCAAAGTCCACAATTCAGATATTATTTAATATTTAATTGCCTTATTTTTATAATTGTCAATTATAACATCCTCTATAATAATACCATAAAAGAAAATGCTTTCAAATGGAGAAATAAAACCTCTATACCCCTACAAAAGAGGTGGGGTTGTAAAAGCAATCAAGGATTACCTATTAAGTGTTTTCATTGCAAGTACATCACAGGATGAATTTTGCAAAAGCAAAAACAACTGAAAAACTTGCACATATTCAAACCAGGGATATCAGAGCTTACTGTAAATTTAGAACCCTGATTTGATTCCACAGTTGGAGGCAGACATGCTGATAAAAGATTATTCCCAGCAGATAAGATTTATACCTTTTAATGCTAAGAAGATTGGCTTAACATTGAATGCTGCACAAAATTTGGCTGGAAAATGTATTTTTCCAGAAAATATTTAATGCAAATAATATGTCAAGTGGTGCTATGAAGTTACTTTCCATGGGGAAGGGAAGGGAAGGGAAGGGAAGG
>VZTX01002270.1:0-192839 GCA_013400915.1 Pardalotus punctatus | reverse complement strand
AAGGGAAGGGAAGGGAAGGGGTTGAATGAGTAAATTTAATTTTAAAAATAGGCAATTTTTCCCTCCAGATCATTATTTCCATAATGACAATTGCATCTGTCTAGGCATCAACGGTACTTGGCGAAAAAATCCACTTGTTTTATGGGGAGAGAAAAAAAAGAGCACAGATTCCCCTGACTCAAACCAGTTGGATGGTTTATAACAATTGACATAGTCTGACTTTCCCTTTTCTGGGTATGAAAGCATTTTCTGCTCGTGTGAGAGCGCAACTCCTCAAGGTCACTCACATTTCAGAATATTTGAAACGCTCCCCTGGGTTAGCTTACATCACTCTGCATGGGAAATAGGCTAATGCACTGTTAAGCTGAGCTGCCTTGGTATGAGCAAGCTGGAAGTATGTGACAGATCCCTTAAAAGTACTCAACTCCTGTGCATTCCAAGCTAAAATATCCCTGGATGGCCCCAAGTTAAATCCCTGGTGCTTCCAAGCTCCTACATTTCACAGGTTCAGCATGCTCAAACTCAAGAGCTGAAGCAAAATTTGCTTCAGGTTTATGTTTTGGGTTTCATCTGTCCATTCTCTTGTCCTCTGCTTTTGGAATTAATTGTGACTAAACCACAAGAAGTCGACTCTTGCTCCAGAAAATATGTCCGTGTGAGAGATTTATAGTAGTATCCCTAAGCAATGTCACCATTGGAATATGCTGGACAAATCAGCAAAAGCAGAAATAATCTTGAATATGGACAAGATCTAAGGAACTTCCTGAGAAATGCAGAAGACAGAATGTGGACGTTTACACAAAAAAGCACTTTTGTAACATCTGAAGAGCTTCCTGGGCATCAGCAAAGCCATGGTAACTGTCCAGGCCTACAAACCTTCCCAACAGCAAATGGGAGGAAATTCAACCTCTTTAAATGTCAGGTAATTACTCAGCCTCTCCCCCATGCTCAGCAGCCACTGGGACATCCAGCACAGCTCATCTGTTCTCACTGGATTGTACATTTGAGCCCCCTTGTTCTGAAGACAAGCTGATTTATTCTGCTCCCAGGCCTTGACAGGTGAATTAAGTAGATAACAAGGTGTAAAAGCAGATCACAGCCAAGGAAAAAGCAATCCTAGCCCAGCTAAATAGGGCTTGTGCCAGCCTTTTTCTTTTGGCCAGGTTGTTCTCTCCTTTCACAGTTTTTGAATACCTCTTCAAGCATTTTTGGGAGGTCTTCCATGCTGAAAGTTTTAAGAGACCAAAGGGAGAGTTAACACCTCTGTGCAATGCTTTATTTTCATTAAATATGAAAACAAAACTCACAAGTCCTCATTCACATCTGTCTCTCCACCGGTGAGTTCCCTGAAATATGTCTGGGAACAGCCATGGATGCTACAGGGAATCAGCAAAACTCCCGAGGGCACCCAGGGATTACTGTGCTCTCCTGTAACGCTCTCCCTCACTGTTTAGGTGTATTCCCATTTTCCCTAAAAGCCAGGCACTTCATTTAGCTCTTATTTAAATCTCAGATCTGGGCATTTAGCAAATGGTAATTGGATTTTCCACAACAATATGCAACCACTTATGGAAAGTCTGTTCGTTCTTATTTCAGCTCGGCAAGTCACCACTTAAAAATCTGATAGCAGGAGATTCTCCTTGCTCCAAGTGTGGGTTTATGGCTGTGAGTGCATGGCAAGGAGCCAGCTTGTACCAGTTGTAAATGCAACATTTAGGTTGCATTGCAAAGGAAGACAAAAATACGGCAGAGTGCTGCTTTCTTCCAGAGCACTTACAGTAATAGGCACTTATTTTAAAAGCCAGTTCTGAGATAGGACCACAGAAGTGAGATCCTGCTGCACCATTGTGTATGTACATGTGGGCAATTACCCAAATCAATGGCTAGTAATTAAAAGCCAGGAAAAATAATCATCTAACAGATGCTCTTTCCACTGCTCTGATGATTTGCAGCAAAATGGATTTATGCAATAGCTCTATTTTCTGTCTCTGATTTCATGACCACAAGTTTAGACCATCTAACTTTCAGAAATGGCATTTGATCCGTCAAATCCTTTGCCCTTTGCAAGGAAAGGAATGGAAGTAAGAACAGGATTGTTTCTCAGGTATTTATCTATCAATATGACAAGTCTATTAGTAGAAAAATGTTATTTTTAGGTCACTGATGACATGATTTAAGAGTTTATTTTAACTAATACAAGGAAAATTCAGGATGGGGAAAGAGAACTGAGAGAAGTTGCAGTGCTGACTGAAAGCCAGGCCACTGACATCAGCTGCTGCTTCACTGTTCATTCCCAAAGGATTAAAACATTTGCTGGAGAACTTTTTTTTAAAGTTTAACCCAGATTTTATGACAACAACAGCAAAACCCCCAAACCCAAACCAAATCTAATCAATGTATTTTTAATTTCCTAAATAGCCATCCCCTTTGCTAAGCATCCGTCAGCATAGCACTGATTACATGAGGGACAACTGTACAAACACTCGTTCTGTAAACCAGGGTTCTGCTTTAAGAATGGAGAAATGGCTTTGGGAACATAATATTTAACATGCATTTCTTTGGTTAATGTAACTTTAGGGATTCAATTTCACCGAATCACCCCCAGAACCTAAGCCATTTGATGATTTTGTGTTTCTAGGATGTGAGTGGCCACACATTCAAGTACGTGGACACGCAGATTTGGTGACTGAGGCTTTCAGCTTACATATATCAAACAGAGCAAGAGATCCTTTACAGCCTAATGACAGTTTTTGCAAAATGAAGTATAGGAACTTTCACCAGAGGCTTCATTTGTAAAAGCAGAGAGTTTAAATGCTGTTGCCAATCCCTGCAAACACTGGGCTGCTCCCACAGTCATCTGAGAACACATCAGCTTGTACAAGGGAATTTTAAAGGAGAAAACTCTTTCAAGAGTCAAGAATGGTGGTTGGAGCTATAATATTTATTTCCTCCCTGAGGGATTATTTCTCCTTTCTGAATTTGGTCCTGTGCTTACCTACATGCACACAATTACACCACATTGCTTTCCTAGGGGCAAGGATTTGTCCAGTTGGAAGCTAAGCACTGAATAATGGATGAGAGAGAAGGTAAAATTTTGTCACAAAGACACAGAACAGCCTGGACAATGCAATTCTTACATGATCAAATATTCCAACTCAGAACTGGAAAAGAAAACAAAAATTGAATGGAAGACTAATTGTTCTATGGCCTGATGGAGACAGTAAAAAAAAAAAAAAAAAGGATGGGGTTAGATTAATCATAAGTAATTAGGCCAACAGTAAGAGCTCATTCTTTCATTATCTCCTGGTTTGACAGACCAAATCGATTCATTCCTTAGCCCTGCAGGATTCTAATAAGATTTATCTAAAAATGAAGCCATGCTTCTTTAGTTATCTATACTGTGAAAACACTCAGAAATCAATTGCTGTGGCCAGAAGTGGACACTTCCCTTTTATTTTTCTCAAGAAAGATAAAAGCAACATATTAGGATTCATTCAAGCATCACATACCCAACAAATATTGGAATTCACAGTGTGGATGGGAGCTCCCATGCTGATGCAGTGGGCAAATCCTAATGGTTAGGGAGGGTTATGGGGTGAAGGAAACCTGTTTCCCACAAAGCAAACAGATTGCTGAAAGAAAATCTGCATTTGCAAATCCTTTCTTCTGATTATTCTTGACGTGCACAGCGGGAGGAGGTGTAGGAAGCACTGCCTTAAATTGCCCTGCATGCAGCATCTTCAGCCTGTGGGCAGCTCTTCTTCCTACCTTGCATTTCTGCTCCTTTTGTGAGCCCCTCCAGACACAAATTTAATTTCTGTTTATGTTGATTATCACAGACTCTATCCACTGTGCTCATACTGAGCACCACTGTAGGATTTTCACAAAGTGATGTGAACAAAACCACCACACAATTTTTGAAAAACTGGTTTGAAGATGAAAATAAAGTACTAGCAAAAAAACCCCCTCAAAAAAACCTCTTTATGTTTGAAGGCAAAATTGCTTTCCTTAAAAAAAATTAAAATTGCACTGATGGAAGCAGTTGTAAAAGATCATCTTTGGCTAATAGTGACATGTGATATTATATTTTTAAAGAAATATACTCCTATCCAAAGAGTAAAATATTTGCATATAAACTACCTTTTTAACAGTTTTCTTTTGCTGCAGGAGAATTATACAGAAAAATGTAACTGATTTGGCATCTGTGTCACTTGATGCAAAGATGTTGTTTATCCTACGTATTTTGTAAGATATTGTGAAATAATTTTAATTATTTTTATTAGAATTCAGTTTAGGTTTTCTTACTTCAAAATAAAGATAAAGATAAAGAATATTAATAAAAATAAACAAAATGGAAAATTATAAAGAATCATAATGCAGGTCCTATGACAGCATTCAATAACAAAAAAAAGAATGAATTACCTTTTGAAATGTAGAGGTTTTATTGAAAAAAACTGTGATAAATGCATTCAAAGTGCAGAAGAAGCTGATATATAGGAAGAAATATAATTTAAGACTCTGCCCTCTATTTTGGCTGTTCAGAGAGCATTCTGCAAGTCCTAAACTCACATAAAATAATAATGGGGAGTTCTGAGTCTTTGCCCTGCTGGAATATGGTTACTTTCTGAATGAGATGTACTTTAAAGCTGGTATGACTGACACAGACAAAAAGAGATGAGGGGAAAAGAAAAGGGAAGGGAAAAGGAAAAGGCAAAGGGAAAGGGAAAAAGGAAAAAGGAAAAAGGCAAAAGGAAAAAGGAAAAGGAGAAGCACATTACTGTAAGAGCTACCTTTTCTGACGTGGAAATAGTGACGTGTACTGTATATTCCCAGTAAATTAATTTACATCCCACTATTGCTTTACAATGCTCTCTTGATTTAAGTTTATTTAATCTTTGTTAGCAAGACACAGACCCAACTTTTGATGACATTGCAAGTACAAAAATAAGCTGCAATAGATCCTGCATTCACTTCCTCCCCCAGAAGCCAATATTAAACCCATCAAACACACTGCAAACAACTCCCACCCCACAAATGAAACTAATGTGTTCACAGCAGCATTTGTATTTCAAAATGTTACTCAGAAAAATTATTAGGTTAAATAGCATGAAAATCCAGGTAAATGTATAGACCTAAGCATTAAATGCCCCTGCAGGTAAATACTCAAGAAAAATCAAGACGATTTATCTACATCCATGATGAATTTGAAATCAGTTTGATTCTGGATAACCAGTAAATATGACTATTGGGCTGTGGGCTTGGTTAGTGTTTACTCATTACTCCTGTACCACAAGGATTAAAGGAAAAAATAAATAACTTATGAGAACCCTGTCCTAACAANACAAGGATTAAAGGAAAAAATAAATGGCTTATGAGAACCCTGTCCTAACGATTGTCCTGAGAGGCTCTGGAGTTTCCTCCCTGGGGATATTCCAGATCCCTCTGGACACAATCCTGTGCCCTGTGCTCTGGGGTGACCCTGCTGGAGCAGGGAGGTGGCACCAGATGCCCACTGTGGTCCCTTCCAAACTGACCCGTTTTGGGATTCAGTGATTGTGTGTACTGATTTCTCTGCCCATCTAATAGATGTCACCACAGCCTCTAAATGTCATTCTTGTGCTCTTCACACCTTATATTTCTGTGGTCTTCAACATCCTCATGATGGGAAGTGAAGGGGCAGTGCCAATCTCTTCACCCTGGTGAACAGTGGCAGGACTTGACCAAAAAGCCTGGAGCTGGGCCAGGGCAGCTCAGGCTGGAGATCAGGAAAAGGTTCTTCCCCCAGAGGGTGCTGGGCACTTCCCAGGCTCCCCAGGGAATGGGGACATTCCCAAATCTGCCAGAGCTCCAGGAGCGTTTGGCCAGCGCTGCCAGGGATGCCCAGGCTGGGATTGTTGGGGGCCTGGGCAGGGCAGGGACTGGGTGATCCCTGTGGGTCCCTCCCAGTTTAGGACATTCTGTGATTCTAAACTACCAGTAAGAATAATTTCCAGAATATTTCCTCTTGGCTAAGGACATTTCGGGATTACTCTTTATTACATTCGAGCATGGTAGGGTTTGAAGTATTGTGCCAAATACAATATACTGAAATTTGTGCTTTCTCAATGATGGTTATTATGAATGGATTATCTGTCTAGCTGGTATCAATCCTTCCACACCACCATCTCAGATGGAGGAGGAGAGCAGACATGATTTTCAAGTCTTGTTTTAGGAGTGCTCAGAGACAGAGGAGCTGCAGCCCTTGATTTGGAATTGTTTTTGTGGCACAGTTTTCTGACTGCAGATGGGCAAACCTGGGCACAGAGTTCATTACAATCTGAGAGCCATGCAACACCTCTGAATAAACTGATAATTTAACAGGATGCAAGAAATATTAATATTGTGGAAGGAGAACATGCTAAAATATCCGTGGTTTTTATAGCACTAATCAGTTCAAGAAAGGGAGAAAATAAAACAGCAGCTTCTGAATCCCATCCTTTATGAGGCTTTCTTGAAAAAATATGAAGGCATTTGAAAGACTAAATCATTATAGCTTTGTTAAACTGATTATTTCTCAGGAAAGCCTCAATATTCTGTATCCACTGTGAAAATTTCCAGAGAAAGAAAACTTCTGAAAATAAACCTCATCCATGCTTGCTTTTGAATGTTGCCATTTGGGCATCAAAAAGCTGAGAGAGACAGCACTTTAGAATATTTTTTTAAAAAAGGCCATAAATATGATACTGTTGAAACAAATGGAAAAGGTACAGCAGGGTCTCTGTGTACTTTGTGGGAGAAAAATCTGCTTCACCTTTCTTCTGGAAACATTGCTGTGCAACCAGCCTTGAAGAAAAGAAAAAGGGCTGCCTCTATTCTTATTCAAAAACCATTTCTTAAAGAAAAAAAAAAGAGTGAGAGAGAGAGTGTTTCTTACCTCTCTTCTCCCTAAATGAGAGCATTGCAAAGATTTGCATACAAACCCACTTGAGTATTTGTGCTGCAGCACATCTGGCAATTATCTTACAAGAGAATTGCCACGGGCTTGGCATTACCGAGTGGAGCAGGGAGCATTTGAACGTACGGAAGAAAAGGGATATTCCAGCTTCCTACCAGCTACCTTGAACATACTTCATGTTTAATTTCCCTCTGTTGCCAGAGGCTCTGTGTTGTTATGACAGCTGATCTGCCATGGAATAGCTGTAAAGGAAAATCAACAAAGGATCGCTCCAGCGATTCTCGGCGCAATTTATCGGCGCTCGTGTCTGGCGGCTGCTGCCGCCTGTCGGGGTAATGACACATGATGGGTGATTAAAGTGCAAGTCCCTAAATCAAAGCTGCGCCAGCGGTTTGAAGAGGCAGAAAACAGCATTTAGACCCCTGTTCCTTTCTCATTGTGGGAGGACCTCATTAGGAAAAAACGGGCTGTTTTGCTAATGTGAGGGAGCGCTTCCACCCAGGGAGGTCTCTTGTGTTTTCAAGATTCACTCACAGCATCTTTTAGACTGTGCATTTCATGAAAATAAGCAATTAGAATTGTAGAATCAGGGAACAGTGTGGGTTGGAATGCACCTTAAAAATCACCTAGTTCCAACCCCCCTGCCACGGGCAAGGACAAAAAATTAAAACACGAAGAGCGTTACAGTTCATCACCACTGACTTGGAGTTTGTTCGCATCCTCATATTTAACATAGTTTTTGACTTTTTGGCCAAGAAATCGGTGGTAAAAGAGAGAGCTGGCTGTCATGAGGGCAAGGGCAAAGGTGGGCATGGGCAGCTCACCAGCTCAGTGGAAAGGACTGTTTGGGACCCAGGAGTAGTTTCAATTCAAGGAAATTGTTTTTTGTATTCTTCGCCTGCACCCCACTCTTTCATTCTCAGGACACGCACAAACAATCCAGCTAGAGATTTTTACCAATTTTGGCCAAATTTGTCCATTTCAGAGAAGTGTACCCTACCTGAGATAACTGCAAAATAAGTATGAAGAATGCAATAAATGAAAAAGCCTTTTTTTCAAAGATGGCGGAAAAAGAAAACAGTAAATAAGGGCACACAAAAAGAGAAGGGAAGTTTTGTCTTGTTTTGTTTTTCCACAGAGAACAGTATTTACAGACCATGGGACTGTGAGAAAAATGGAGCAAAGAAAGATTAAAAAATATCAAAATAACTGGGCTCAGGTGAATTTGACGTAGCATTATTGCTGTCCTTCTTAGAAGTGTTTTTCGGAGGTATTAGAGACAGTGATTTTAAGCTTCCTTCACCACATATCATGGATAATCTATCTTTGCAAATGTAGAACAGGCAATGCCACCCTTACTGACACCTTGTGGGATACATGCATTTTAATGAGAAATTGGCTTTTCATACACGAGGAAAAGTAGCAATCGGGCAGATCTCAACATTCCTGTGCTCTCAGCAAGGAATTATTTTCCCAAAGACTAAAATGAGCATTT
Organism: Pardalotus punctatus; assembly: GCA_013400915.1. NCBI lineage: Eukaryota > Metazoa > Chordata > Aves > Passeriformes > Pardalotidae > Pardalotus > Pardalotus punctatus. The sequence continues at coordinate 184,410 of VZTX01002270.1, read as the reverse complement.
AGAGGCACCCTGGTGAGCAGAGCACAGAGAGTTCTCCATCACAGCTTGCTGGCTTTGCTGCTGGTGTCGGAGCAGAGCAAACTCATTTGCCTGGTCACATGGAAATTGTCCCTTTATCCTGCCTGGATAAAGCTTCACAGGCAGAGATTTCCATCCATCTCAATAAACAAATGCTGCAGTGCTTCAGCCATATGGTGGAACAACTGTTAGCTTGCAGTGGAGAAAACAGCTCCACAACATTCAATCTCCATCCACAAGCATCTTCTGGGTTTATTTCTAGTGTTTGTAACAACTGCTGTATTTTATTTCTTTTGCAGTAGCAGCCAGCTATGTGATTGAGGTCTCTTTGTTCCATGAGTTGTCTGAAGATGGTGAGAAACAAATCTTGCCTGGAAGATGTTGTGGTCAACGTGGACAAGCAGCACGCTGAGAGGCAGGGGCAGCAGAAACATGATGTGGTGCAGGAGCAGGGCATCAGTTTTACACTGTGACCAGGCTCCCTTTCCCAACCAGCCTCTTCTCCTGTTATTCCATCAGCTCTCGTTATAGGCAACAATTTTTAAAGTTGTTTAAAAAAAAAATCTAAGTGGTGAAACTTGGCATTAAAAGAATTAGCTGGGATTAGCATGTTCCTGCTGGAAGGAGCTGTGGATCTGACTGACAGCTTTAAGTTTATGTATTAAACACATATAATGCCAATAGCTAAGAAGCATATTTGAGGAGAAAGTGAATGAAGCAATTCTATTTTCTTGGCAGACAGGATTTGTTGGAAATGTTTTGATGATCAGATTAAAACTTGTCAGGCTCCACACTGTCATGAAAAGAAGTGACAGATTTAAGAAGGGGCAGGGCTAACGTGGTTGCCTCCCACAGATTATTTACACAGGAACATGCATGCCTTAACTCAAGCTTGCTTTTCAGGAGGTAATTTTTTTCAGGAGACCATTCTATCATGTTATATATAGCCCCTAAAGTGGAATTAGGAAGTGTGACATTTATTCAGATGAAGGCAGGCAGGCAGTCCGTTTTAAGCAGTCATCTCTTCCCCTGTGACTCCCAGGCAACCTTTAAATAATTTTAGTTCTTCCCTTCATGTTAAAGGCTCATTATCCTTTATAGAAATTCTTCAGAAGTCTTCTCATCCCAAGCACCAGGAGTCATTTCTCAAGACAGCACTAGATTCCTTGTTCCAGATCTCTCATAACTTTCTAATATTGTGTGTCTTAGTGAATACGGAATGCAGGAGCTGCTTAAACTTGAATCACAAGAAGAGAAAAATTCACTGATCGTGATTTTTATATCCATTTGTTGAAAAGAAAGGGAGAAGGATAATAGCTGCTAAATGAAAATTTTCTACCCCCTGGTTCCTGATTCAGCATTGATGCCAGCAGCTTGCTCTTTTCACATTTCTGATGGTATTCCCGAAGCCTCTTTCTTTTCCTTTTCCTTTTCCATTTCCTTTTTCTTTTCCTCTTTTTTTTCCTTTTCTTTTCTTCTTTTCTTTTCTTTTCTTTTCTTTTCTTTTCTTTTCTTTTCTTTTCTTTTCTTTTCTTTTCTTTTCTTTTCTTTTCTTTTCTTTTCTTTTCTCTCCCTTCTCATGCAATCTCCCTTCAACTAAGAATTTAGATCAGCTTCACTGACATGAAGGTGTCACTCAACAAACACTGAGGCACTAAATAAATGTATATTTGGAATTATTACAACTTCCCCCTTATCATTAAAAGTCTTGTTAAGCAAGCCAAGTTGTTTTACATCTTGATAAGGGATTTCACTAAAAAAATCAGTCAGTTTTAGAGGTAACAAGCCATGGAAATATATAAAATCAATTTTCATCCTGTCCACTCCTGAACTACTAAAAAAAAAAATAAATTCCTGCTCTCTTTTGACAACAAAGGTCAACATCTTTCAAATTTAGATACAGATGACACTGGAAATTCTAGAGGAGTAAAGCATCAGCTCATTTAAGAGAATTTTAACAAGATCTATGAAACATAAAACTTTATCCAGTAGTGTTCCTACCAGAGTAAGTAAAAACTTCTACCAGACATGGAGGAGAGGAGTCACCTGTGCAGGGGAGGGTTTATTTTTAAGGTCAGAGATGCTATCAGGGGTTAGCACCTGCATGCATGAGGTATCTGTGGCACAGGGAACAGCTAAGGAGTGTGAAGGAATTGGCCATGAAGGTGATGGCTTACCTAAAACAGAAGCCAGAAAAAGTTAGGAGAATAAAAAGCAGATAAATTTATTAAAGGCGTTCAGGTGCATTCAGGGCAGACAAAGCCTGGTTGAGAGGCTACACCCAAAATGGACAGCGAGTTACTGGTTTTTCATATTTTATAAGTTCTGTCCATTAACTTATCGAGCCTTAATCCTCCAATTACACTTCAGGTGATGATGTCAATTAGTCCAAGTTTGCTGCCCCCAATTCATTGTTGTTTAAATATTTTGGGGCTCTGAGGCAGCAAAATATCCTTGGATTTTCCAACTGAGAGGAATTGTTTTATCTAAAATGCTGGGAACGGCAGCTTTAGCACCCTGTATGGAGTCCAGAATTATACACTAAAATTACAGATACAAGAAAATTATGGAAGCGAAAAATCTTAAGGCATCAAAGGGACTGTTTCCATGTTTTTCTTTCTGAGGGCCAGTCTAGTTTCATGGTCAGTGACTAAATCCATCTAAGCCATTCTGCTTTTTCTATCAGACAATTTGAGCTACTGCTCATGGATAACCCAGGTAAAGACTGAAGGAAGGTGGGAAGGAAATTTGTCCCAAGGAAGCCAAAGAACCCCCTGTATTGATGCTAATCTTTATTTAATTTTTGGGAGGCTGTTTCTTACTTAACAACTCAGTCACCCAGAAACGACTGCATGGGCCAGGTCTCACCTTCTGCCTCTGCCTAAAAAAGGAATTTAGGGTGACCTTGTGGAGAAGGATCAACTAATCAAGAATACTGCGAGTTTCATGAAAGAAGGCCAGGGTTTTCATCTAGAGGAGGACTGAACCTGAGGACCAGGTGTGAGGAACAGGCTTGTGGGGAGAATAAAGGATCCAGAATAACCACACAGAAAAAGAAAATGGTGAATACAAAAGAGATTAAAGGCAGACCCAGGCCCTCAATCTGGAATCAGTCCAGGTGCAAATATTAGTGCCACAAGAATGCCACCAGAGCAGGGGATCCAGCCATACCTGAAGCCCACCATGGCACACTTTCCCAGGACATCTTGTCTTTAGTGTGATGGAAACTGAAGCTCTGCCTCTTCCATGCCCACACCAACACGCTCGCGGTGCTCCCTGCAGCTGGACTGGTGTCAGTGTGGGTGCGTGAGGGGCAAAGGCTGCTCCCTGCTCTCTCAGAGCCAGAGGGGTTTTCATTAGATTCAAACAGCAGCTGCTCCCCAGGGAAGCTCCTGCTCTCACTTGATAAGAGATGCTCTTTTATCACACATGAAACTGCATGCAGTGATCAGACAGGCAGCGTGCACGGCTGCCAAGCCGAGGAGAGCTGGCTCTTGGTAGGATATTACAGCAGTGCCTCGCTCCTGCAATGGAAGTTTGGCCCAAAAATGGCCAGTTCTGCAAACCACAGGGGATGGAACTTCCACCAATCCACAGAAAAAGTATGCAATTAATGTATTTGTTGGAGAGGTCATCATGGTGTTTTTTAGAAGATGAAGTTATTATGGTAAATTAGAGTGGAGAGGACATCTCAAGTGTTGGTGCTTGCAAATTTTTGACACTCTTAAAATAACTTAGTTATGAATTCTCAACAACAAACACCCCTAAACCTAAACATTAAGGATCTAAAGTACACTCCCCAATAGAGAATAAATTTGATTTTTCTTCCTTTCTGGGAAAAAAAAATAAATTTCTTTTTACTTTCAAGGGCACACCTTTTTCAAGCTAATTGGCACCCCAGAATTCAAAGCATTCTGTCGATCTTCAAAAATCCTACAAAAATGAAAGTACACAGTGTGGTGACCTCTAATACTGGTCTGATAGGTCATCCAGGAACATTTGGCATGCTGATGGTCAATAGCCTCTTTTTTTCTCCAGTGAGAAATTATATTATGTCTACTCCTTTTTTTCCTGTAATATTACCTCTATTTTCTAAACTATGTTGATATTTCAAGGAATTATAACTATTGTGCACTTGAAAACTGGATTGCTTCTGTCTCTTGTGCCTGGAAAGTACAGACATGTCAAGGTTGTGTAAGCACTCCAGACTGAACAGAATCAGATATATTTTCTGAAAATAACCTGGCTAAATCAAAATTACTACTGTGGTTATACCTATAAAATCTTAGAGTATGTTGCAATATCTTGTGGTATCTACCTACAGTAATTGTGCTTATAGTTCCATGTATGATATATTGAGAATTGATTGGTTTTTTAATCCATATTTCATTCAGCTTCTGAGATTTGTGACATTTGCTGTGGGTATTTCTCCTTTGTTACTGTTTTTCACTCCTCACCAACAAATTTCCTTACTTTCCCTTCATGACTCAGCTGTAGCTCTCAGAGATGATAAAATTTGTTTAAATGGGACATTAATCCTTTTCATCTCTAAGTTCCCTTTTCTTCCTCTACTAAACAAGGGCTTTATTAACCATACCAGCTGCTACCACACTCAGCTGAAAACCAAAATTAAATTAAACTCAACAAATCCAACCTCTCCCCTCCCAACCCACTTCCCTCCAAACTAAGGATGCAGTAAAGTCTTTTTTCACTCAATGGCAATATCTGGATCACAGAGAAGCGTTTCAGTTCTTACTTTTAACAGTGAGGTACATGGACTTGCTGACGTCTGCTCCCACATCATTGCTGACCTTGCAGAGGTAGTATCCACTGTCTTCTTCCAGCACGTGTTTGATCAGCAAGGAGCCGTTCGTGAGCAGCTGGATCCGACCGTTCAGCGCAATCGGCTGGAACTGGGGAACCCCGGCACCTGAGGCAGGAAACCCGTGGAAACAGGTTAAAAGGCGTCTCTTATTTTTATTTTTAGTAAGGCTCAATGCAATCAGAATGGTTTCTGGCATCATCAGAATAAACAGAATGGTTCTCTGCCGAAACTGAATTCATCACTTGAAAAGGAAGGTGTTTGGAATGCAAGAGCAGCAATAATTTGCTCGTATTAAAGGGGCAAAAGGAGCACAGAGGCAAAGAACCAGGAAGGGGGAGAGAGGAAATGAAGATTTTCAGCCCGTTCATGGGTGAAAAGGCACATTTGTTGTACATTTAGAGGCTGATGAATTATTGACAATTACAGCTGAACAGTCATACCAGTATGCATCCCTAATGCATGCAGAAAATGAATTTCTTATGACTGAGAGGGATGTCTGTTGTAGTAAACATGGCATGCTCAGGGGACCTCTAGGACCTTGTTTACGAAACCCCGGATAACATGGAAAACCACATCAGCGACAGTTTCTCTTGTTTCCTGCTACAGCTGATGGACTGGTGACATAAAAAAACTCTGTTCTGCCATGTTTGCAGCCAGTGTTTATTGAGACTGTTAAAAGAACCTAAAAAAACCCGTATAAACCCCAAAACAAAACAAAGAAACAGAAATAAATCTCAGAGCACTGATCAGACATGTTTGACAGTATTGTAAAAATGGAAGGTCCATAAAAACAGGAAGACAAAGATTTTTGTATCAAGTCTGGTTTTAAGAAAGAACCTGCTTTTCCTGGGAAATAGGACACTGGGTGTTTTAGGGAACAGGAAATAGGATCCTGCTGTACAGTCACCACAAGTTCAGGTTCCTCCAGCATTAAGGACTCTCTAAATGTATATTAAGATACATTTCTTATAACAAAGGTGTTTACAACCTACTCTGGCAGCAGGAAATGGGATTTTTGAGGGAAGTCATATGGTGCTCTTTGTCAATGGAATTCTCTTATACCACTTTCTGTACACAAAGTTAATATCTGTCACCATTAATTAATATGAGCAGCTGGCTGAGTCAACCCAAGAGGAAATATGATGAATAAATATTATGGGGGATTATTTAGTGTAACATAGAGAGCAAGAACAACTTATGAATATGACTTCTAGAATATTAAAGAAGACCAGACATGCATATCAAAAATCCTTCTAGTCCTAGAAGAGTTGGCTTTGGGAACTTACACCTACACTGAAGGCCTGGTGACCAATACTATGAACTTAAAAATGTTAAAATTAGAATTTCTTCATAAAAATTCAGGTTTCATTGTTGATTTTTCAACTATTTGAGTCATGTGTGAGTCCCACTTTTCCCTTTGTCAATTTTTTCTCTTTAATAAGCTATTTTCCCTGTCTTTTAGTTGGAAGGCACGTTATGGTTTACTAACTCTAGCTGCCTGCCATTGATGGCCCACTCACTTCTCGTATTTCCTCACATGAAAAATTGTGGGAAGAACTTAGTGTTCACAGAAGGGGAAGGGCTGATACTCCTGAGGACAGCTACTGGAAAAAACTGGAAAGAATTTTGTGTAGCAGTTTTCAAATGTTTCTTATTACTCACACACATTTTTACTGCTGTTACAGCCCAAAGTCCTTCCTGAGCAGGGAGAGAATCTTATCCCGTGCTTCTGCATGGATGAGTCTGAACGAGGACTTTCCCAACTATTCTGTGATTCTGTCATTCCAAGATGGACTTTTTATCTCCTCACAGTTAATTACAATTCATCTAGCTTGTCTTGGCACCCTCCTTCAGCACACAAAGGCAACAAACCAGAATTATCTGTTTGTGGCCTATATTCAGAATTAAAATTCCATATACCACCGAGATGAAAGGAATTTGGAACTCTGTGCCCTTCTTGCAACAAACCATGATTTATCAGTAGGAGCAGAAATTGTCTTTAATGTGAATTTTCCTCTCACCCTTTTTTCTTCAAGGACAATTTGGACTTAGATCCTAAGAACACCAAAAATGACGTGGAGTATTACAAAAAGATTTCTTCTCAACATTTAGATTGGGTACAGAGTTTGCAGAATGTGGTTTTTTTTGCTAAAACCTACCAGAAGACAACTGTCCAGAAGACCCAATCTATCAGGCAGCACATTTTAATTAAATTTTAAAAAGCAGTCAACTTCCTATGGTTACTGAGGGTCGAGTGGGGCCACTTTTAATGCTCTGTTACATGAGAAGAAAATGTTAAAGCATTATGTGAAGAGCATACCGAATTACTGCTTATGTTAATGCTACCTGACCTTCCTTCTTTGCTGAAAAGATATGATTGGCCATGTTAGCATGAATTTTGAAGGGGGGAAAAAGAAATCAGCCAAATGCTGCTGGTGAACCTCGTTCTGAGGTTGTTTCAATTAAAGCTGTGTCTCTCTTCTCATAGCCGTCCCTTTCATCCCTTGCCCACCAAGGCCACAGCTGGCACAGGCTCACAGGCACAGCCAGGACATCTCCAGGGCAGAGCAAAAGTCCATCCAACTCAGCCCTGTGTGGGACAGTGGCCAGCACTCGGTGCTTGGGGAGATGATTTATGAGCTGTAAAATGGGACTGATAGATCCCTTACTGCACCCTGCCACTCTGGCAATTTGAAGATCAAAACAGGAACTTGCAGGTGAGTGGGCTGTTGTTAAGCCAGAATTAGTCTGTCCCCAGTGATCTCCATGGGAATCTTACCTTTGGAGTACTTCCAGACGATGGTGGGAACAGGATAACCCTCGGCAGAGCAGTTGAGGATGACGGCTTTTCCATAGATCCCGTCCTGGTCGCTGGGCTGGACCACAAACCTGGGGGGCACTGTGGGAAGGGAGCAAAGAGAGCCATGGGAATTTATTTGTGCAATTTACTGGGCATCTCAAAATGGCTGATCAGTCACACGAAGAGTTATATAATTTTGTAGTGAAAAGCAAAAAAATTAAAACCGTTTTTTGCTGATCCAGTGACACACTAAGGTTGATTTAGCAGATAATTCACTTTCTGTGCACAGTCTCAATGTATTTCTTGGCAGCCATGACAAAAGCACTGGTCTTTACAGGATACAAAAATAAGTTTATAGAATCTCTACACGGAAGAGTTTAAAAACGGAGTAATAGATAAATCATGCTGTTGTGGCCAGAAAATAAATGCTTTCTACCAAAGGTAGATTTGTCAGATGTCTAAGAACAATTGAATTTTTCGTTTTGCTTTTTATAACAGTGAACAAGCAAGCTTTAGAAAAAACAATTAAATTATTTAATGTAAATAAATAAATTATTTAATGTAAATAACCTTAACAAATAATGCTTTTAATAACAATAAAATAACTTCCTATTAAAATGAGGGTGTTTGAACCATAACTTCTGATGGGACTTTTCAAACAGCCAGAGAGGTTCAACAAAATTTGTTTGCATTAAGTTGACAAGGAGAAGCCTTATTTCAGTGCATCAATGTATGCATATTATTAAACCTATCCCAAAGTAGGATAAAACCACTGCAGTGAGTCTTCCGCACATAGGCAAGCACAAACCTATTTATACATAAATAAAGTAAGAGCTTCTTATCTCAAGGAAAAGCTCTACATGTTCCAAATTCAGGTACGCAGTGAAGAAAACAGCTTGTGACAATGTAAGATCAACAGTTTGCTGTGAAAGCCTGATTCTAAATGTCAAAGTCTCAGTAAAACCTACACATTTGACAAAAAACATGAAAAAGAGGCTGAAACCTGGGAAGATTGTGGAAAATCCCACAAAAGTTATTGAGTATTAAAAGTGTTTAATGGTTGTAATAAAGTCATTTAAGGTCACAGAATTTTGTTGACGTCCTGTTCTTTGGTTCAGAACATAAAGGAGTAAAAATCTGGGAAAAAAAGTAAATTATTTGTGTCCTTTGACTGAACATGTGACAGATGTTTTTCTTTTCAAATAAATTTGTTTTTTTTTTAACTTGAGTTTGGCAACATACTGAGATCAAAGGCAGCACAGGAGAAATCCTGATAGTTCCTTGCTCTCTTCATCCCACTGAAAAATGTGAAGCCTCATGGGTTCTCCAGGCCCAGTCAGTATAAACTTTGTCTGAAAGTTGAGGAGGACAGAACAAAGGACCCAGCCATCCATCCTTGCTCTGATCCACCCCACGAGCTGCCTCTCCAGAAGTGCCAGAAATTAAGAAAGGAAGTCTGGGAGAAGGTTGTATAACAACAACAACAACAAAAAAAATGCATGGGAGCACAGAGGGGGATCTCAGTACTATAAATATTTTCCCTGGGACCTGAAATAATTATTAATGTCCATGAATATGGGACTAATTATCCATTCAGAAAATCTGTGCAGCAGAAACAGCAGAAGAACCGATGCTCTAATAGATGACCCTCAAGTTTTTCTCTGTATAATCACTCTCATAATTCATGCAAATAGCAGCTCTGGTTGTGCCAGAGTGTCCCAAGTTTTCCTAAAGGAGAAAGTGGAGCTGCCAGGGTTGGTGTGGACAGGACAGCTCAGAGCTGAAGGTCTGTGGACGTTCTCTCTCTGCAGGTTCAGAGAATCCTCCTCACAACAGTTTGAGTTCCCTGTGCCTCCACAATCCAGACTCCACTCTGACTTTCTCTTTCCACATGCATAGATACAACTGCTTTTTAAGAAAGGACAACAATCCCATGGAGGGCAAACAATCCCCCTAACTGGACCTTTCCTCACTGAATCCTACAGCCAAAATGCAAAACTGTTTTTTACCTAAGTACAGAAAAGCTGTTTGGAACATGGCTCCAGGAAACAGAAGGAACCAACAGAGATGGAGGCAAGAGATACCTCTGTACTAGAAAATATATTTACTGCTGACAAACACTTTGTCTTTCCAAATGGCTGCCCCACTGACAAACATTTATCGTGGGTTATGTTAATTCACAGTAGGTAAACATCAAACATGAAATCCTTGCAGCAACATCTCTGGGCAATCCCCCATCCTGTTCTAATTATCTGCTCAGAGAAGAAATTTGCTTCAGTAGCTCCTTTCTCATTGTTCTGTGTTCATTTTATCCCCAAACACACAAGGAGGTATTTTCCAAGGCAGGTGAAAAGCACAGTTAGTTGCACAAATAGATTTGATGTCGTAAGACTTGGCACGGTGGCATCAGCTGGTTTCACCTCGGTAGCTGTGAGTAAATTTCTGTTTGCCACTTCTGAAAAATCAATTACAAGCTGCTTATCCATAAAGAGGGATAAAAAACAAACAGAATGCACTAACCCACCATTCTTACAGGTGAATGATTACAAAAGATGCAATGGAGTGACTGATAATTACTGTCCTCCTCTCCCATGAAGAGTGTGAAGAGTAGAATGTCTTAAAATCTGTCTTAAAATACAAAACCTCTGTGATTTATTTTATTTCCCTTCTCTTTGAAAAACATTTTCTTTGTATTCTTCATTTGGGATTAATGACACAGTGCTAATTTTTCAGGAAATAATTTGTTTTATTAAATGAGCAGGCATATGTGGAAAGTTCTGGAAAAAGTTAAGTAAAACTGCTTAGTATAGAAAAAATGCAATCAGTCTTTAAAATACTATTTGCATTAAAGTTATATGCTAAAATATACTTTTTGTCTGATTCCATTGGGCATAGATAGGGAAAAAAAAAGGATGGATGCCAAGTGGAAATATTCTTTAAGCATTTCTATGGAAATTCTTCCACATTCTTCCACATCTTTTAAGAACTCACATAGAGATCCTTGATGTGTTGTGCCTTAAATGCTGACAAAGCTCTGAGCAGGGCTTTTCATCCCATTGATATCACTGTCTTTTGGGTATATATAAAACATAAGTTTTTGCTCAGATATTCTTGATATTCTCCATTTTAATTATTACTTTCAACAGAGAACAATACTAGAATGGCAACTGCAGAAATAAATGTTACTGTGTACCTGCAGGACCAGGTGTATGATTAGAAATAAGATATTTCCTTGTTTTGCTCCACAAACAAAACTTACTTGGCAAAAACTCAGCCCACACCCAGTAACAGAAACAGTTTCTATGTTCAGTAAAGCTCTGGCCTTCCTTTAGGACTGCTTGTGAAAATACCAACTGCTGCTCTGGTTTTGAAGACACAAACCCCTGACACTTAGTTTTAAGACTGCCAATAGGAATCAGAAGAGATGCTCCAGCAAAATAAAATTACTCATTCAATGACCTTTCAATTGTTTCTGTACCGCTGTCTAGGTAAAGCCACAGGGTTTTTCTTCTTATATGAATGACTAAAAAGCAAACATAGCAGACCTTTATATTTTTCTTCCTCCTTGCTCCGTTGCTTCTCAATTTTATTTCAAATTAATAACTTGTTCTGTGCTATGTGCTGCCATAGTTCGGAACACAATGTTGTTAACCACTTGATCTAGTTTTTGATACGTAGCTTTTGATTATAAACCTACATTCACTTTTCCATTATCTTTCAGGATATCATTAGCCCTTAAAGAATATGTGCTTAGCAAGAATTTAACTCAGGTAATTTGCCTGACATGTTTGAGTTAACAGAAAAAAGTAAACAATTAGTTCATCCTCTCTCTTTAGTTGTAAAGGTATGAGACTCCTCTGCCCCTTTAGAAGTGAAACACTGCAATAGCTCATGAATGTGACTCAAGAGTTTTACTTTTATCATCATCCTTGTCTCAGCAGCAGCACAGCTCCTTGAGCCTGTAAATGAGGGCATTTAAAATTGTTTTAACAGTGAGTTTCTGGTAGGCTCTCATTTAATACAGCCCACAGGTGTGTGGTGAGGATTGAACTATTGAATTGTTCAGGGCAAGAGCCATAATTTGACAGGTTCAAACTCATTAATGGCTGAACTAACTCAAAGGGCCTAAAAAAGGTATTTTCAGTCAATATTATGATTATCAGTCTCAGGCTTTCACTAAGGAAAACAAAGAATGGGAGCAATCAGAACAGGATCCACCAGCACCCCCAAATCCTTCTCCCAGGGTTGCTCCATCTCCTCATCCCTAGCCTGGACTGATCCTGGCGATTGCCCTCACCGAGGTGCAGCTCCAGCACTTGGTCTTGTTAAACCTCACAAGATCCCCATGGTCCCACATCAATTCCCTGATTTAAGTTTGCTCTGTGTAAATCCAAGAATCCCTTCTGACTGTGCCAGGGACCAGAGGACAAACTCACACATTCCTTCCTGGACTCCAAATCCATGCGAGCACTTCTGGCTCCCGAGTACTTGGATCAGGAAATCACTCTGGAGAGCAATTCCGAAGGTTCCTAACACAACCTCCTCTGGTGGGCTGCTGGAGTGAGTTAAGAAATAATCCACGACACTGGCCCGGAATACAATGTTTCATTTTTACGTGGAATATTTGTACTTCACATTTAGATCACGCTGTCAAAATGATGGAAGAAATTTAATCAGCCAAAGCAACCATTGATGTATTAATGAATGAGGTCATTAAACACTGTACTTAGAAAAGATGAACAGTTATTAAATTTGGTCATTGGACCTAAGGGGTCGATTTAGCTGGTTTAGTGAAACCATTTGCTCTGCAGCTCAAGAAAAAAAGATGTACTTTTTCAAAATGAGACGGTGCCCAGTGGTTTGTGTTGATCAGGTTTGTCTAATGAGAACATTAAATAAGAGAATCTTTCAGGAGTCATCTTCAAAGCCACAGTGTAAACACCAGCAAGGAAAGTAAATGAGTTTGGACACCAGCTCTGACCTTAAATCTTCCCTCCCTGCTTTTCTGTAACAAACTGCATTTGCTGCATCACCCCAGCACCACCATTAAACATCACAAAGAAGGTGGAAACTCTTACTGTCTGGAAAATTCAGGGACTCCTCATCAGGTGCCTAACTATCTAATGATATTGAACACCCCTGGCAAGTGCAAAATGAAAACACATTTAATGCATTACCTGCCTAATGGGGGGTTAGTAGGTATCGAAAGACCTTATCTCAATTTTAACTTACGATGTGTTCACTAACAGGAGATATAAAATCATGATTCATGCATCCACTACTATCTTTGAATTCCCTTTTCTGGTAGTATCAGAAAAATTCTGAACTCATAATACATTTATCAGCTTTTCTTTTTGGTTACCCATTAGAGTTCTTTTCACTGCTTTTTATTTCGTAATTACTGCCATTTTAGGAAACTCTACAGAAATGAATAACACATGATAAAGTGTATATAGATTTTTAATCACTCTTTAGAAGTCAGCCTTAATGAGTAAAGTCTTGATTAATTCCTCATGATTATTTAAGTAGTTGACAGAGAAGATATTTTCCTAATTTCTGTCTGTGTCTCTCAAGACAGGATCCTATCCTTCCTTTTTTCTTAATAGCATGGCAAGCAAACCAGGAGTGTGCCAAGGAATATAATAATAACAATAATAATAATAATAATAATAAATAGTGAGGTTTTGACATGCCCTTCTAGCTGCCAAATTTTTAATGCATTTCCAGAGGATCTGCAGACCAGGATCTGGCAGAGCACACGATTTTGAGAAGGAAAACCCTGTTTTCACTCACCTCCACTCCCTACCTGGAGCCTCTAAATACAGTGAACAGGGTAGGCTTTTCCCTGGATAATTAGTGAGCTTTTAAAAGATATTCCATAAACATAAGGCCTAATCAAGCCTGCTCCTCTGTGGATTTGTATCTCATGTTTGAGGAGAGATTGGAACGTTCCTTGTGTTTTCAGAAGATTTTGCCTGTGCAGATTCTCTGATATCAAGTGTTACGCAGTGTTTCTTATCAGTCACCTCTTTTTATTAAGTTTGTAAGCTTTCAGCTCCACTGGAGGTGTTTTCCCCTCTTCCAATTAGTCTAAAATTGGCCAATAATTTGTGGAGACAAGCACTGACAGCCCCATGTCCAGAGCATTTGGCTCCATCTCATTTCCAGGCTCTCACTGAGGAGCTCGTGGCAGAGGGAACTGAGATTGCCTTGACAACTTCTCACCCAGATGCTCCAAACCTTTATTACCCCATTTTCTCTCAACTGGTGCCTTCCACCTGCTATGTGATGCTATTGAAGTTGTTCATCCTCTTCCTCTGATATTTAAGACAGGGAAAATCCAGCCTTGCTGGCCATGTGTTTTTAGGGCTCCTCATCGCCACTTGGCCGCTTTTATAAAGAACAAAATAATTTGAACTGTGAAGATTTGCCATAAAGTGCCCACAGAGTTTAAGAAACTAGCACTCATTTTTCTTTAGCCATTTAACACTCTGGCAAAATGGCAGTGCAGCTCAGATATGAAAAATTATATTCATAGGAAGAATATAGAAAATCTATTTAACAGACTTAAAACTTCACAGGAATATACAGTGATAAAAAATGGAAGATCTATGAGCTTCTATGGAAAATACTGAGGAAAAAAATCTGAAGTTCTAAAGCTGATGCATTTATGTTTGTATATGGAATCTGCAGAAGTTTGTGTACTCACTAATAATTCAAATGAAACAATGAACAGCTGGCCGATGCTTCTTCATTCACCTTAGGAGTGTATTGTCTTTACATTCTACTTCCAGTTCTACCCATGCAGTGTAAAATGATGAGGATTCCCATTTATTTTGGAAACACAATGGCCTGCACTGTTTTAATGTCTACTTTTGAAATTAATACAAGGACAGTACAGATAAGGAAAAAGGAACTGTGTGGGTAACAGTCATACTTCATTTAATTTTCCTTTCCCATTCACTGTCTGCTCTCATATCAAAATGCACAGTGTGCACATAAATAAGATTTTCCCAGGACACATCTACCATCATATAGAATAGCCAACATTTAAGTTTAAACCACACTGCTGAGAAACTATGAAACGGGTTAGAAATGGGGGTTAGAAACAAGAAGAGTTAAAACACCACTTCTGTATTTGGAGATTAAACCACTTAATTCATTTAGAAAAATATTACGTTTCAATTTTACAGCACCTATGAGCAAAAAGATGAGGAGGGATCAGGAAGTCTAAAAGGAGAATAAACAGGCAGCAGGAAAACAAGACTTAATTTAAATGTGTCCAGGTCAGGCTGGCTGCGGAGGAGGAGTGATCACAGTGACCCTCTGAGGGCTCTTTGCTTTCTGACCTCTGTTGGAATGAGGCAGCTGAAGCAGTTCAGCACGAGGGAAAGAGGTCAGGGTAGGGTTTGGCAGAGAATTCAGGTCAAACATGATATTGTATTTTCCCCTTTTCCTCTGAGTGAGAGCTGTTATCTCAGATTCATATCCAAAACTGATTAAAGCATTATCATTTAAAGTGATAGCGAGAGGGAGGAGAGAAGAGAGGAGAGGATTTAAGGAGGCTCTGCAGAGCATTAGCTGGGCAGAAAGATATGCAAGGAAGAAAAACGATGGAGCATGTGAAGGGCTCCCCAAAACTCCTCTGCTGGACAGGAAGGGAGAATAAATTAATGCCTGAAAAGGCAGCAAGAGGCAGACGTGTCCCAGGAATTACACATGGACAGCAGGAGACAGGGAAAGTGCGGTTCAGGCAAAGCCAGAAGTGAGGGCAAGGCAGGGCTTGTCCCCATCAGTGGGGGACAGAGCAGAAATCCCTACACAAAGCAGAAATCCCAACAAAGAGCAGAAATCCCTGCACAAATTCCTGCACTCATGGGTCTCAGTGCAGGCAGGAACAGACAGTGGTGACAGAGAACCTGTTCTCAGATGGTAAAACCATCCTGGGTGTGAGAAATGCCTGCAGGAACCCACACAGAGGTGCTGCAGGTTCATTCCTATCACTTCCAGAGCTGAGTAAAAGCTGAAAATCAGGAAAAATCCCAGCTGGTTTTAGATACAGCATCTCTGAGCAGGGCAGACTGTCTGCTGTGATGGGATGTGATCAACCTACCCTTCTCCAGCCACAGTAAGTGAGGAAAATCTCTCATTATTAGAATGAGGAATAGTTAAAAGCCGACAGAAAAGCCTAGAAAGGAATAATTAAATGCATGTGGTTAATTAAACTACTGCATTTAAGAATTTCTAAGTAAGTGAGAAAAGTAATAGACACCTGTATTGAACAATCTTAAACAATATTGAAATCAGTGAAATTTTAAAAATTAAAGAAGTATTTATATAAAAACTAGTGGAAAAGTAATGGATCTGTTTGTCATTGAGTTTTGGGAATATTAGCATAAAAGTAGTAAGCATATTGGAAAACTAGGGAATAATTCCTTAAGGATTGTATGAGGACATTGGGAACATTTGACTTAAGAGTTCTTTGGAATTTGGGGTGGGAAAAAAACCTGGAAAAGATTGCAAAAGTCTCTTTAAGATTTTAGGGTTTCTCTTGGCAAACTTAGAGGAAGGAATATAAAATGTTGTGATCTGCAGCAGGCAGAAATAACTGAGGTTCCTTGTAGGATTATTCTTTCTCTGAGGAACCCAGTGGCTTGGTAGCAAGAAGGAAATGGTGGAGAGGGAAGACTAGGATGCTGACTTTTTAAAAATGAAAATTTGAAACGCTTTGAAAAACTCCTAGAAAGAAAAGGAAGAAATGTGCTTTTGTAGAAGTTGTGCACAATTAGTTACAGAATACATCACAAGGTATAATCTCTAGATAATTTGGCTACAGTGTGACTAGACAGGTTTTTCCACATAAAATGTTTGCTTACAGAATGTATATTCACATCTCTTTCAAGGCAAAATGTTGTGAAGCCGTCATGAGTGTATGAATCCTGCTAATTGCATAATAAACCCAAATCAGAAAAAGAACAAGGTAACAGCAGAGTCCTTTCCCCATGAAGTCAACATCAATATTCTGCTTTTTTACATACATAATGTTGTAGGAGAGAGTGATCTAAATAGAAAAAAAAAAAAAAAAGGGGTACAATCAGACTAAAATAACAGTAGAAAATAATTTGATAACCCTCTCAAAGGCTTGATCCCAATCACAAAATTTTCCAGGAAGTCACCCACCTCATACACTCCAGGGTTTTTCATTAATTTCAAGACTTTTAGATGGGAAAATCACATTACTTTCTGTGCCTCATTGCTGTGTGTGCTCTCTGTTATGAAGAGAGGGATTACCATATTCCCCTCTTTTTCACACTTCCCATCAAACAGCTGTCATTACAAAATACTGATGAATCCTGCTTAATTGGCGCCCTTCAAAGTAATTACATCTCCTTACCTCTCACAATTAATTGGCTCTGGTGCTCCACAGCTGCCGCGTCGTTCCTGGCGATGCAGGTATAATTCCCGTTGTGCATCAGCGAGAGGTTGGAGATCCTCAGGGAGCTGGTGAAGTCGATGTTGTCGATGGTGACCCCGAGGCTGGCGGGGATGGGCCGGCCGTCCTTCTGCCAGGTGATGGTGATGGGCAGGTCCCCCGAGACCACCACGCAGGGGATGAAGACCCTCTGCCCGATGGAGAAGCGTGGGAACTCAAAAGGCTGGATGAAAGGCGGGACTGGAAGGAGAGAGGGAAAGGGGAGCTGTTGAAGGCACGGCTTTGTTTCTGAAAATATCATAGTTTTCAGAATGTGCAGTGTGGAATGTGCAGAATGTACACCTCCAACAGCCACAGAGCATTGTTTAGCGGGAAAAATCACATTTTTGAAAACACCTTTTCATTTCTTGGTCACCTAGGGCATAAGCAGAGATGACAAGCTGTGGGAGTCCCGGCTTCTAGAGACACCAGGCTCTTGCAAGAGGATCAAGCACCTCTTCCAGAAATCACAGCACCTCCGGCTCGAGGGTTTCCAGGGCTGCCAAAAGTGACCTTGCCAGGAGGAGCTCAGCAGCTTTCCAGGTCTGCTGCAAGGGCCTTCCTTAGAGTCACGGAATAGACCTGGAAGAGGGTCCAGCTTTGCCTTTGGGGTGTGATGGAAGTGACTGTGACCTTCTTAGCTGCTTCTAGCACTGATCTCTTAGTGTTTCAAGTCACAATTCTCATTAAGATTGCAGGAAGTGAGACATGTACAGTACTTGTAGGACAGCAAATTAAGGTAAAACTGATTTCTAATCAGAGGGACAGTGCAAGGCATGAATGTTCAAGTTGGCATTTAATTTGTGCTAAGCATATTTGGCCTGAAAAATCTTTTTTCCTTTCATTTTCCTTTTTTTCTTCTAATTCTCTGGGTAAACCAAGAATCATGGAAGAAATTACCCTATTTGCTACCAAAGTAAAGAATACTACTGCTTAAAATAATTTTGGTTTCAGGTATTTTTAATAGAAAAAAATGAAACAGGAGGTTGGATTAAACAGTCATAGAACAATAATGGTGCTGCCCTGTTTTCTTTGGGTTGTGGTAGGAATGTTTACAAAGAAACTGGCAAATTGAGACTCAAATTCTTATCCAGATGAAGGAATCAAAATCTTCTGCCCTTCTCAGGGGAACATTCCAACAGCTAGGGCATTGATCATTGACCTTGATAGGTTTTTATCAATCACTGCTGAAAGGGCTGCACAACCAACTTTCCAAGCAGTACTCACACTCATTTATCAGAAGAGAAGGTTCCTAGAGGTTATGTACCTCAGATACAGGAGTGCATTTTCCTGTTCCTGAGAAATCACTTACACATCATCTGTACTACATTTGAACAGGAAAGATGGAAGGATACCCAGAGCAGAACATTTATAGTGATCTATATGAGTGAGCTCCAGAAGAAAATGGAGTTGGTGGCTTTACCTAATTGTATTTCTTTTGTCCTTTTTCCCTTCAGAAATTCTAAGGTTGTGGTTTCCCCAGAGCTGAAGCAGAAAAAAAATATCTCAGGCAGTTGCAGTGTGTGCCCACTGACCTCGCCAGCAGCATTTTTCCTCTGCCATTGTCCTGTTTCTGGGACACAGGGACAAGAATTGGTGACCCCTGTGTCAGCTCCAGGAATTTCCTTTGATCCATGTGTTGGCTCCTTGTCCAGCAGGGGTAAGAAACTCCATCAACCATGGCCAGCAGGTCAAGGGAGGTGATTCTGCCCCTGTGCCCCTGTGCCCAGGTGAGACCCCACCTGCAGAGCTGCCCCAGCCCTGGGGCCCAGCACAGGAAGGAGCTGGAGCTGCTGGAGAGAGCCCAGAGGAGGCTCCAGGATGAGCAGAGGATGGAGCAGCTCTGCTGGGAGGAAAGGCTGGGAGAGCTGGGATTGTTCAGCCTGGAGAGGAGAAGCTTTGGGCTGAGCTCAGGGTGGCCTTGCAGGGCCTGAAGGAGCCCCAGGAAACATGGAGAGAGACAATTCCCAAGGGCTGGAGGGCCAGGGAATGGCTTCCCAGTGGCAGAGGGCAGGGCTGGGTGGGATCTTGGGAAGGAATTGTTCCCTGGAATGGTGGTGGGGGACTGGGATGGAATTCCCAGAGCAGCTGGGGCTGCCCCTGGATCCCTGGCAGTGCCCAAGGCCAGGTTGGACACTGGGGCTTGGAGCAGCCTGGGACAGTGGGAGGTGTCCCTGCCATGGCAGGGGTGGCACTGGATGAGCTTTAAGGTCCCTTCCAACCCAACCCATTCTGGGATTCCATGATGCCATGATTACAAAGCCCCCAAAGGACTAAGGCCTTGTTCAAAGCCATGTTCAAATGCTTGTGCACACGCACCCTGTGGTGCAAGAGGCTGACACAAATCTGGTATTAATTCCACATTTTCCAGCACAGCCATGGTGCCATTTGATGAGGGGAAGTTATGACCATGCTCAGCTGCCTCAGAGAGGTGACATCAGGGGCAGGATAACATAATTCATCTTTTCAGGGCTTCCCTGGCTTTTCCCAGGAGTATCTCACTGTCTGTGTTTGGGAAAAGTGCCACTGCCATCCATTTTTCCCACAGGCTGTGAGACTTTTTCCTGGATGCCATCTCTGCAATCATTAAAACCTGTCCTGCTGCATTCTGAAAATCTGGTAGGTCAGACAGAGAAAAAAGAAACTCTGTATAAATTACTGTGTTTAGTTGAACTTCGAGCACTGGAAAGTGCCTTCTTGTTCACTTGGGGACTTTTGTTGTCACAAAGTGAGGCAAAATATCTGCAGCCTCTTGGAACTGCCTTAGCCCAGCTAATTCATTCACATGAGATATCTCAGATTTTTTGTACCTCAGCAGAAAAAGGCCGAATTTCTCTTAGCATTTATTGACAGGCAGTTTATAATATAAACAGGAATGAGGAATTATTTGAATGTGTCTGTCAGAAGGTTTTGCAATAAACTTTCCCCTTGATGAGTGGAAATACCCTGCTAAATGCCAAGTCCCCCCCTCACTGTGGTGCCCAGCACATTACTGGAAAGATATGTGAAAATTCACAACAGGGTGGCAAATTGCTGCTGTATTTTCCACCGAGTGTGTAACGGATTTGAGCCAATCTTTCAAGGACAAAATTATATCAAAAGTCAGACAAAATATTGGTCAGGGATTATTATGTGCATCTTCATTCTCCATCTCCCTGATGAAGAAAACAGGGAGGAAGATCATTAGGTGACATTGAAGTGTTTTTCAGAAAATATTGATTTGCAAGGCTGCATTTACCAGCTCTAAAAATATAAGTAGCAGCCTGCAGAGTATTTCAGAAA
The DNA here is from genome assembly GCA_013400915.1 of Pardalotus punctatus. NCBI lineage: Eukaryota > Metazoa > Chordata > Aves > Passeriformes > Pardalotidae > Pardalotus > Pardalotus punctatus. The sequence goes on along the minus strand of VZTX01002270.1, from coordinate 164,013 downwards.
TTGGCTAAAATATTTATAGGCAGCACATTTTCCTTCTACTCAGGTTCTTAAGATACAGAGGAAACCAACATTTCTGCTTCATAAAATATAATGCATATTCAACCTGCAGCAGCTTGCAGCCCTGACAAGGAGCTTATTTTAAAAGCCAGTGTGAAATTTAAAATCAGTGCTTAGAAGAAAGCAAATAGTCTTGCAAAAACTTTGAAGTACTGAAGAATGTTCAACTACAGTGTTCACCAGTTGGAGTTGATAAAGGAAGTTTCTGGTGACCCGTCAGAGGAGGTAAGAGATAAAATTTCTTCCTTCTCATTTGAAGAAGGAAATTATCACACACACAAAAAATACCCCACCCAAAAACAAACAAAACCCCCCCACATATTTAAAATATATTACTGAGGCAATTATTTTCTGAAATATAAATATTTCTGTCTGTATATCTGCAGTAGAAAGTTGAGATATGTCCTTAATAGAAGAAAATATCAAGCTTGATTAACAAACGTGGAGGTCTTCTTGCAAACTAAAGCTGTAGCATTGCCAAACAGCACTAAAAAAAGGGATATTTGGTACCCTGAGAGAGAAAATTTACAGTAGGACAGCTGTATTTAAAATCTGTTTAAAATACCTCAAGGTGTGTTTATGTATTCTTCTTCCCTATATGTAGCTTTAGTTTGAGCGATTTCAGAGATGGAATTTGAGCGGAATTATGCTATTTTATGTATATGTTGTTCCATCTTAACTAGAGAGGGAGCAGTGTGTGTGCTTGGGTACATGGAAGGGATGTTTCTCTCTCTACCCACAACAGGCAGAAGAGTGAAAATCTCTTCTTCATGCAACAAAGTGCTGTGTCCTGGGAATGCTTTATTGATGAGTGCTTGAATTAAGTGTCTATTTAAGAAGAGGAGCATGGGCCAGCCTCATTAGTGCTAATACAGGAAGATTTAAATTATGTTTTTGTGCCCTAGCAAGGTCTTCTGTGCCTCTGGGGGACTGCTGGAAAGGAGGGCAAGGAGGGCTTCCACGCTGCTCTCCATTAGCAGAGGAACATCCTTAATTTCTTGCCCTCCGTTCCATGGGATTTGTGCTGGAAGGAGCTGCTGAGATGATTCACTGAGACAGAGTATCCTGCAGATTGCCTTTTCCTGCAGCAGCCTGCTGAACACGGTGTTCTGCAGAGCAAAATCAAAGTCCTCCCCTGCTTTATCATTATAAACAGTTCCCTGATGGGTTTTCTTGCAGCAGCACTGTTGCAGGGGCTGTGTCTGCAATATAAAATACTTTTGGCAATGAATATTTATGGCTGAGGTAAAATAATAACCACCAAGCTATGCAGTCTCTTAGGGCAGCCCTGTGACCCCAGATTTCATGCACTGGCAGTAAAAAAGCCAAAACTATTTTGTCTCTGCACAAACTCTAGCCATGGTCTATATAAGCAGCTGATTTTATATCATCGTTCTCTTTCCAGTGTGTTGATACTGTATGGTTTTTTGCATTATATGCATTAATTTAAAATTAGGCAAACAAAGTCCAGAGCTGCTCCATCATGTGCACACAGTCTTGCTTTCTGTGTGTATTTATTACATGTCGTAACACACACACAGTGCTAACAGCTCACGCTAACTTGGTGCAGTAAAGTGCTTAATATCTGAAGAGCAATTTTAATGAATATGTAAGTAATTAAAGTAATTAAAATATAATTGACAAAGGAAACACCACGAAAGAGCAAGAACATGTCTTCTTCTAATTCCTAAGTAAATAGACCTGCACTGTACGAGAGAGAAAAGGGCTAACTTTTGATAAACCCATACATAGTATACAGGTACCCTTGAACTCCTTAACTGAGACACATATTCAAGTATTAAGGCTCATTTCACATTTTTTGAATAATTCATAAATAAATGCATCCATACACAGGTATAAACTGTGTTTGAAAAATATAAGATAGAAGATAGAAGATACAAGATAGAAGATAGAAGATACAAGATACAAGACCGTGCACAAATCCAGGGGTTTTAAATTTCCATTTAAGTGAAAAGTTTTATATTTGTGCAGACAAATTCCTTATAATGAAGACTGGGATAGTGGTGAAATGACTTTAACAGACATTTTTGGGTGACCATTTCCTGCAGTGTCAGAGGTGAAGTAGTTAGGAGTGTGCTGGTGCAAAGTAAGACACAACAGCATCATCCACACGACACCTGTGAGATTTTAAAGAATGTAAATCAGCTATTTTAATGCAAGGCTAACCTTGAGTTGCTGTATGTTCAATGGCAAAAAATAAATAAAATTACGCATACCTGTCAAAAATACCAGACTGTTTCATTCTTATTTTCAGGTATTTCCACAGGTTAGACACATATGAGACATCCCTATCAAAGTGCACATTCCCTTAAATCAGGCTCTGCCACTGCGTGCTCCCCAAAACTACTCCCCATCCCATCAAGTGACCTGAAAAGGACTCCTAAGTGCATTTTTCAGGTGCAAAATGGGCACATTCTCATTCACTCTGACCACATGGCCCTGGTGCAATTCCTGTACAACTTCAACCACTTTGGGACATCCAGGTATTTCTTCCCAAGGAAGCTGTGATAAGTTTGAAGGGATCCAAAACCATATGGTGTGGGAGAGTGGAAGAAAAGCAGAAAGTGATGGAATGAAAGAAATATCTGAAAGACGTCAAGGCCAGAAGCTTTTTCTGATTCAATCCATCGGCAAAGTAAGTCAGTAAGACAGATAACATCTGAGATATGTGCATGAAGCTGAACTCACACTTGCCATAATCCATGCTTCCAGGCTGAAGCATGTACAGATTAGCAGATTGATTGATGGCAGAATGCACCACGGTCCCAAGAACCCTGGGAAGATTTCCCCTGATGTTTTTTCCCATTTGTGCCTGCATATTTTCACTCTCTAAACCAGCCCTCCCTGAACTGATTTGCAATGAAAATTCACCAGTAGTATTTTAGATATAAGAAAAAGCTAGGCACTTCCCAGGAAAGGTGAGGAGAATCTATTCAAATAATTGCAACCTGAAGTTATTTGGAAGTAGGCCCTGATTGATTTGCTTGTATTCTAACAGGAAATAAGGCTGGTCCAATTTCTTATCGTGGTTCACAACAGGTGAGGGGCTCATTTAATATAAGGCAACCAGAACCCTTCTAAATCAATGAAATACATAAGCTCTACAAGAAACAGTCCTTTTGAACACCACACTTTTTATTTTAATGATGCTGTACCCTTCCCTCTCAGGGGCTTCTTTTTCAATTAATTCCTGCTGGAGAAGTATGAGTAGCAGCAGGCTGTTTACTTGAGAATGTGTCCCATGGGACTGATGACAAGAAAATCATCACTTACTACTGATGACTTTTACTGTAGCTGGGAAAACTATTACTATAAATTGCATAATAAAAAAATGGAGATGATAACTCACTCCTGTTTTTAAAATGCTCTGAGATCTACTAAAATGTTGTAAAAGAGATGCTACTATAATTATTTTAACATCTTTCCACTTTCATGTGTGTTTTTTTTAAATGGAAATATGAAACTTACAGATGGGGTGGGTAATATAACTTCTTTCTTTGTTTGCCAACACTTCTCATTACAGGACTATTTTCATTTGCTTGCAATTTGACTTTTGTTTGGGTAGCAGTTTTCCAGGCCAGGTGTTTGCCTCAGGCAGAGTCATTTCAGCTGGAAGGTTTCAGCTACAGCTCTTTGGCCATTTCCAAGGATAAGGTGGAAGAGTGGGAAAATTGAGACATGGTAAAGATCAACTTTACTATAAAACAAACAAATGAAAAAAAAAGGTATTGGGAAAACTTCAGAAGTCCCACCTGCCCCATGGGTTGCATGGATTTAGCAGCATGGATTTCAAGTTCAGGCGATGGCAGCAGCATCAGACACTCTTGCTATCCCTATAAAAAGTCACCACAATGGTGCCCAAATTTTGCAGTCTGAGCAAAACCAAGTCAATAACTAAACAAACCCCCCACATGATCATATCCTGAGAGGGCATTTTCCAGTGACAAACAGGGTCCATGCAGCACTGAACTCATCCTAGTCAGTTCCAACCACCGGGGCAGGTGTGGTCTGGTGAGATTTCAGAAATCAGGGCAGCCTTGTCGCTCTGGCGCTTGAATTTGAAGGCTGGCTGAGAGGACTGGAACTGGAGGCTGGGAAAAAGGTTGGGTTATCCAAAGGGGAAAGGGTAGTTTTGAGAACAAAGGAATGTAGAAATGAGAACTGAGATGATAAAGGTGTGGAGGACAGGTGGATTTTGGGACCCAGAGGAGAAGAGCCAGGATGTGGGAAAGGATGAGCTAGAAGAAACCGAGGAAGATACATCATTCTGAGAAGGAATGAACAGAAAACCTGCATCTTTTATGGAATATTCTTCCCTTTAGGATCTCTGGCTTCAATAGTCCTCTGCCACTGGCAGTTGTATACAAACCCCTCTGGCAAATCAAGAGAGCTGGGAGGAGCACAGAGCAAAAAAATGGTGCTGCTAAGAATAATTCTGTTCTTGGCAAGGACCTAAGCAGTATCCTTAGCAAGGCCAATCTCAATTGCCTCTGATGATGTCAGTAACTTCTGTTCCCACTTTGCAGGAGGGAGGGGAAAGGAGTTCAGTTTACTTTACAAAAAAAAGCTAAAAAGAAAATTACACCTAACATAGGCCAAAGCAAAACATGCTGAAAAGGTATTATTACAGTTGCAAATAAAGTGGTCAGCAGGTATGGAACACAGAAATTCAGTGTGTAATTACAGTTGTAGTCTCCCTCTGTTACTTGTGCATTGCAGAGTGGGTAGTTTTCATGGCTTTTTGTCAGAACTCAGAACTGGCCAAATCGTTTGTCTAAATACAAAAAAATATTGCCAAGATGGCTCGATTTCCAAAAAGCTCTGTTAGGACTCAGGCACGGTTCCATTGGTGTTGTACGTGCCAAGCAGAAACCTGCATGCTTTCCTGCCAGCTTATCCACTCAGCTCCCATCCAGCTTTTGGGACTGCTGGCTTCCAAATCCAGATTTTGGGACAGAGACAAGGGGTAGGCAAGAGCTGGGGGGAGAGGGCAAGGCAGGAAAGACAAACCACTTTTCTGTGGGATGGAATTTTTTGGAGTCTGCACTCTTGTATTTGATGACATGCTCAGGGTGTTGCTTGCCTTTATTTAAATAAAATCTCTTTTTTGCAAGTCCTCATTCAATGCAGAGCCAGGATACCTCACATGATGGAGGATTTGGAAAGTGGGAAGTAAATGTGGCAGAGGGCTGCCAACTTTAAAAAGCAGTTTTTTGCCTAATGCAGATAAATGCTGCCCTGTAGAGCCAAATTCTGCATCCGCCTTTGCCACAGATCTCTCAGATAAAGCTAATTAAATTACTTCAGTCTGTTCTTCCCAGGGGGCTAAGCTGGGTGATGTGACTCCTCTGAAGAAGGAAACAGAACTCTTGGGAGCAACTTCATTTCAGTGAAAGCAGAGCTTTGAACATATAAATGCTGTATAACAGCAGGTGAACTGGAAAAATTAAGCTGTAAGCTTCTGAAATTGAATATATATAAAAAAAGTCAATATTTTTAAGTTCAGTCTGTGCTGTATTGCCATTTTTCCTGGTGACCCAGGTGGTTTTTGAAAATGAGCACATTGTTTCTGAAACATTTTGATACCACAGAGATGATAAACTCATGAGGAAATTAATAATTATGTGCTCAAAACAAAACATGGAGGGAAAAAAACACCTAGTAAGTAACAGCTCATTAAGAGTCTATTCTGAATTACCCTTAATGGTGACTGGTTTGAGGTCACCCAGGAAGCTTGAGTAGAACTGAGAGCAAAGCAAAAGACTCATGATATTGAAGATGGACAATAATTCTCCATTTCTCTGGAGAAAAAATAAATATACTGATGGTAGGAGAAGCTGAACTATAATTAAGAATATTTGAGCTCTGATATTAACTCCCATTCCTACACCATATTTCAGAGTACTTTTAACCTCAAGTATTCAAGCTGGGCCATATTTTGTATTTTTTTGGTATCAAATTTAAGTGCTTAAGAACTCATCCCATTAACTTTGGAATCTATAAAATGAAAAGGCAACACACACACACACATTAATAATATTTTAAAGCATCTGCCACTTTTGAGTCTTCTCTAATAAGTTAGATAAAAACATTGTGTAGTTATGGAAAACAATACAAACTCACGAAAAAATCCGCTGTGGCACTGCTGACCTCAAACCACAATGGCAGAACATTGAGAACTGTTCAGGTCTGACCTGAAAACCTCACCTGTGACATTCTGGGCTTAGCATACTAGGTCAGGCTGTTCACTTTGTTTTCAAATAACAGTGTCTTGTCGAGGTTCTGAGCAACCTGGTCTGGTGGGAGGTGTCCCTGCCCAAGGCAGGGGTTGGAGTGAGGGGATTTTTAAGGTCCCTTCCACCCCAAACCATTCTGTGATCACGGGGGCAGCTCAGCCCTCTGTCACTCCTAAAATGTGCTGCATGCCTGTCAAAGTTATCCAGTGTTTCTGCAGTCACTGTTTGAGATTTCTGACCAGTCAATGGCCCTGGAAGCTAAATCTCCTGANTGTCAAAGTTATCCAGTGTTTCTGCAGTCACTGAGATTTCTGACCAGCCAATGGCCCTGGAAGCTGAATCTCCTGGGGTGCAGTAAAAAACACCATCAAGGAAGTCAAACCATTGACAAAAGCTACAGTTCACTCCACATTGATAGAGCTGACACTCTGTTTTCAGTTTCAAAAAATTAAAGTTTTTTTCTTTTTTCCCAATTTGGGAGGAATTGTCAAGTTGGAAACTGTAACCTAATGGAAGAAAAAGTGGTATTTCACCTGAGATACCAGCTAGTGTTCTCAGTGACTGGTATTGTTTTGATCTCAATGCCTGTGACTGCTAGATTTGTTTTGTCTGGCTACATTCATTTTGACAGTCATTTGAAAAATGATATCATTTAAGAGGCAGCTTTTCCCCACCAGAATTACCATGGTGGCCTGTTAGTGCAGCAGCAACAGCGACTGATTTGTCATTCAGTTCCTAAACTCCATCAACAGATACGTGATATCATCGTAATGTCGAGCAAGGCACAACACACATGGAAACGAAAGTGTAGCTTTTTATGCCACAGATTGTGACCAGATGGTCTCAGGTGTGTGAAATGTCTTGCCTTTCAAAGTCAAAATTGTTCATGCCTTAAAGCTAATCTCCTAAACTCTTGAAAAAGAATAACAACTGCATCACTGCAGACTGATAAGGGCAAAACTAACAGAGCAGAGAGAAGTTAATAGATCAGATGTCTATAACAAAGTCATTTTACCTTACTGTTCTCTGCATCTCATGTGAGAATGGATACAAGATTCAACCTCCCTTCCTTCCTCTCCTCTTCGTCCAAAAATAAAAAAATAATAACAAAAAAAAAAAAAAAAAAGCCCAGGAAAAGTTCAGGAACAGTGAAATTATACCTCAATTCTTCCTATGGGTTCACATGAAGTGCAGTATTTAGTGGCCCCATTGCTCAAAACTAGGTGCTACTGCAATCAGGTTTTCTGTCTTTTGTGTCCTTATGAATAGGTCTGAACATTGCCAATGTCAGAATAGTCAGGACACAATGCTAAAAAATTCCTATTCTCAATCTATTGCTCAAGTCTTTCAGGGCCATCTGAACATCCTTGTTTTGGACTATTGGAATAGATTTGAAGCATCCTATTAGAATTTCAAGTCACATTTATTTACAGTGTTACCTTTCTAAGCATGAAGAGCACTCAGATAATCACTTAGTAAGAGGAAAGCAAGGTTAATGCTTTTAATTCCTGTCTCTGCTTAGTGGCAAAAATACAGACATTAAAATTATCATCTCATGTTTTAAAAGCTGCAAAGTCACTGGCTAATGAAAATGGGAACTTTGTTATCCAGCAGAGGAAGAGTCACCAGTGAAACATGGGTGACAAACCATTAATTTCCTGATTTAGTCGTAGTGAAGAATGCTCATAGAAAATTTGCTGCTGCAAGGCCCCCACTTAGAGGCAATAACAACTACAACAAGAAGGCAATACTGGCAAAGGAACTGAACCAAGGAGGGTAAAAGTCAGGAGAGAACAAGACACGGTGACTGATTATCTCTGTGTCATCATTAAAAATAAACACAAATCTGGATTAACCTCCTCAAGCACTCATTATCCGACCGCCAGCACAATCCCACGTGTGCAATTCCACAAATGCCTCAGCAATCAGCCGGGCTCTGCTTCTCCCAGATGCCCTCACCTTTCACTGTCACGTGCACGCTCTGGCTGGTGGACAGCTGGGGCTGGACCAGGACATTGCAGGTGTACTCGCCCTCATCTACCTCCTTCTGCACATCCGAGAGCTTCAGCGTGCCGTTGTTCTCGAACGCCACTTGGCGATGGTTGAAGGGCAGCAGGTTGGAGTTCTTGTACCACTTGATGGAATAATAGGGGTACCCGATCACCCGGCAGTGGATGTAGGTGTCCCGCCCAGCGATGGCCGTGATGTTCTTCATGGGCCGAATGCTCGCTGGCCCTGCCAAGGCGGAAAAAGAAACTCTTGAAGACAATTTAAAGGCACGTTTGGTCAAGGGAAAGTGCGTAATTTTTTTCTGGGTATACAAATGTTAACGGATGCGGCTCATACCACACTTCTTAGCATTTGACAGATTTTTCCTTTTAAGAGCTACTTAAGCAGTTTCCCTAATCTTGGTATGCTCTAGTTTTTCCCTACCCTGCAGCATACATACTAATTATGTGGGGGTATATATTTGTGTTATCCAACACTTGCCTGATAAAATCTTTGCTGTGTTACAAATTAAAAGGCTGAGTGTGATTTAATTAATGTGAAATACTGACACTGATACAAAGCTAGAATCCTGTTACACATGAGAACACTGACACAGTTAGCTTTTTTAATTTGCTATGTATATAAAGTATAATACCATGAGGATGGGTATTATGCCATGTAGAGCCAGAAATTCAAGCTAAAGTTCTCTATACATGAATAATTACAATGAATGTTGGACAAATAAAGGAGGAAAGGAAAAGAAAAAACAAAACATGCACAGCAGGACTAAAGCAAAGAGACTGTGAACTAGTAGAGATGAGTATAGGAAAATTAGACTAAAGGACACAAGGCAAAGGGTTCTTCCAACATTTAACCATACCATACACTTTTTAGATGGGGCTGGAGAGGCAGGGTGGGAAAAGAGAGGGGGGGAGAAAAGGAGAGGAAAAAACAGTAAGTTGGTTTTTGGCATTCCAAGAATCATCTCATCACATGCAACAATCTTCTTCTCCACTACAATGAGTTATGTGTGTTTTTTTTGAGGAGCTGATTTGACAAGCACCTCTTACGTTTATTCGAGCCTGGTACAGGACGACTCCCGCCGAGTTGTTGGCAGTGCAGCGATAAACGCCCCCGTCCCGGACCTGAGTGTTGGAGATGTTCAGGTAACTGACCACGTTGCCCTCGGACGTGATGATCTGGCTGATGCGGTGGCTGCCATCCTTCACGATGGGGTCCTCGTCCAGCGTCCAGGTGATCGTGGGCAGGGGAGTCCCCTTCACGTTGCACATCAGGGACACTGGCTCTCCTGGGCTCACCACTTTCTCGCTGAAGGCAGAGATGATTTTGGGAGTTCCGTCTGTTGAGGGAAAGAAGAGCAGGAAAACAGTGCTTACGTGGTACAAAACTTGTCCCCTTTATCCTGGAGCCTATCCCATCAGGCAAGATCTTTTTTAGAAGCGATGCAAACAATTGTGTTCTAGGATCAAACTCAAATTATTGAGAGAGGGAAACAAATTTTGCTAGTGGAGAACTTAAATTAATCTTTGCTTATGGCAAGTTTCTTTTTCATCTTCTGAGGAACCTGGTAGTGGCTCTGCTGTAGGAAAAACACTTGAATAGATGGATCAGGCATCTCTATGAACTGCTGTGCTCCTGCAGAAAAGTGTTAAAACCATATGCAGTTCATTATAAGACACACGGAAAAACCTCAAGACATTTGGAGATACTCTTTTCCGGTAGATTTTAGCTCCTTGGGAAGTTAAGAAGGAATCCTGTTGCCAAGAACCAGGCAAAACTTGCACAGGTTAATTTCACACAGCAGTTTAGTTCTGACACACAATGCCCCGTTCAGAAAAGTGTTAAATCAAGCTTTTCTGAATACAGATTGCCAGTAACAGCAGTGATGCCAATTTCTTTGTGCGGTCATTTTGTGCTACAGATATATATTTCCCTGAATGACAGCATTCAAATGCTTTATGTTGTGAACTCCCTCCCAAAATACTCAGCCTCTACCAGGCAAATGAATAAAAAAAATGGGTGGGCACAGAAAATTTGTAAGCAGGGTGCAGGATTAAGTATCCCCCTCCTGAGAAATTTCAGCGGGGTAACATTTAGGAGTGCTGACACCCTGCTATTAGTTAGGAAGTCCTTTTCATGGTCATGCAATGCATGTTTGTTTTCCTTTGAAAATGTTACTTTAAAAACAGGGCTGCAAAATTCTCTTGCTTGCCACATGGTAAAAAGATAAGCACTGGCACTCTCAGAATGCTGAAAGGCCTCAGCATCTCTGGAAGAGCATTTGATTTTATTTGATTTCATATTTTTTTCCTCTGCCCCCTCTCTCTTTCATTTCTGTCCCATTGGTTATGTGTCAGAGTTCTAATTTATTTATTTATTTTCATTCCTGACTCTCTTCCTTTCCTTTGTGGTGCGCTGGATGCTGTCACCCCTCAGAAAACAGAACCACAGCAACACAAAAAAAAATGCTTTTTATCCTGAAAGGGAGATGACACAGGACCAATAAATCTGTGAGCGTGCACACTATGTACCTCTGCCACCCCTCCTCCTCTTTTTTCCCCCTTTTTTTAATTCAAGTGACAGGCTTTTTTTGAGATGAAAGCAGACATTATTTTCCCAGTGAGACCTGAGTGTCTTTGAAATCTTCCCTGCTGTTGCTCTCTGATAACCTGCACTCTCCCGACACCATGATAGATTATCAATATGCTCTTTAGGCTTTCCTAGTCACGGGAGATGGTTGCCGAGGTAACTCAGTCCAGGCAGGTAATCTCTTCCTCTTCTACAGAGACTCTAAAAATAGTGTCCATGCCATGCCAGCACCACAGCCTCATTAGTGAGCTGCCTCTGTGCAAATTGATGACTTTCCTCACTTGATTATCATATAGAACATTGTATTGGTTATTTAAGATGATCTCCATGCCTTCAGCCAATACACCCAAGCAGAAGAGCTATGTTTGGATTTGAATAGAGACCAGTGAGAGAAGGATTTTGTTTTCACATCAATTTTTCCATTCTGCAATGAGTGGGGCACAATAAACCCCACTCACATTTCATGAGTACCCTCTTTTTTTTAAGCTCCACTGATGCCAAAATTATTTTTGCTCTTATATATTCTTCATGTATATCCTTAGCTCTGTAGACTATTACTGTATAGCTACATAGTTCCTAGCTAACTCCAGTACTTTTCCTACTCTGACAGACAGAAAAACGAAACACATTCCGAAGGCCCCAGTCCCATCTTGCTTTTTCCCGGGAACCAAAGACAAGCTACCCTCTAAAGATACTTTCTCATAAACAAAATACAGCTAGTACAGCTGGTAACAAGAAAGGGGGGCTCAGGAAGAAGTGGAAGGGGGGAATTACCTCATTATTTGTGGTTCTAACTGGGAATTCTTATCAATTATGCTAATTTGCTAAACTTATCTATCTGTATTTGCCTGATGTGGGGTAGGCGTTTTTCCATATCTGCCCCTGGAGGTCTCCAGTTAAAGACCAGCTTTTATATTACCTCCAATACTAATACAGTCTCAAAAGTGTGTTGTTTTATTTCTAGATCTTTAAGGCACCACCACTCTAAAACGACGGCACAAAAGACACCTTGTGCATTATTTTGGAAACCAGCACTCCCAGGCAGGTAGAGACTGACCTTCCAGCACCACCTGGACATAGTCTTGAGCCGACATCTTGTCCTTGCGCACGAAGCACTGGTAAGCCCCGCCGTCGCTCTTGGCCATGCCGTCCATGATCAGATTCTCGCGGTTGACCCCGGTGATGCGGACGTTGTTGCCGGGGTTGATGATTTCCCCGTTGCGGTACCAGGACAGCTCCTGGTCCTCGGTTCCCGTCACGCTGCAGGACAAGGACACTTGGCTACCGACACTGCTTTTGACTTTGCGTGGGCTGATGGTGGCTTTTAGTGGTTCTGGAGGTTTCAGTTGAAATAAGGGAGAGAGAAAGGGAAATAGAGCATATTCAGTATAAATGTGCATTTATGTGCAAGTAACAAATCAACTGTCAGTTAAGGAGAACAATAAAAATCATAGCCATACCCTTCTTTAAAAAAAATCAAAAAACAACAGGTGACTGTATTACTCTAAAAAAAACCATTTTTGCCACCAACATCCATGACAAAAAAATAGATCTATAGGGATAATCTATTCTGCGCATGATATAACCCCATGCGCAGATGAAGAGTAGGAGCAGATCTACAAGTAACACAGTTAGTGCTGAGGGCTTCAATGTGGAACTACACTTGTTTTGGGTGGGCAGGATGTTATTTCCCATTAGTTCAGTGTGGATCTTTGAGCCTGGTGCATTAAGTGCATTCCTGAAACTCATTTTCTGGTTTAGTTTCCTGTAAAAGGAACCAAATTTACACTTTTCCAAACCACTCCCTGATGTGAACAAGTGCAGTAAATGCCAGTGACAAGATTAGCTTTTGAGGGTGGAAGATGTTAACGCAGGTGCCCCCATGGATATCCATCTGATCTGTCCACATGGACGTGTTTTAGTGTGTGGGCTCACCAGATTTTCTGTTTTGATGTGGGAGGACTACAATATTTTTAAGTCAGCTTTAGAAAACAGTAGGACAGGAGAATGCAAGTTTTGCTTTGCAAAAAAAGAGGATGAACAGTATTGAAGAAAAGTCATAAACATAAATGCAAGGAAGGCAATCTTTATCCTGCCACCTAAGACTTACCAGCATTGCAGAACACAGATTTCATCTCATGCTTTGTATAAATTGGTTTGACTTCCTTATAAAGGTAAGGGACTGCTATCACCACTGATATATCTCTGACACTAAACACAGATCATCCTATTTATTCTTTTAGCAGCCTTCATACAAACACCCATGCACACACATGCAACAAAATGTGCTCAGGTAACTCATTCCCTTTACTAAACATTTTATAACACACAAATTGGAATAAATCTATAGTGGCCCATTAGGAACAGAGGCCTGGAAAAAACCACACAGGTCAGTGGCCTCAGACATTCTGGACTACAGACAAAGATCCAGAGCAATAATTAATCTGTGCTCATATTCATGTTAAAAGTCACTGAATGTCTCTGTGTTTCCTATAAAAAGACCACTAAGGCATAAAACTGGCAACAAGCCATTGAACAAAATAGTCACACTCAAGTGCATGACCAACATCCCAGAGCCCTGCTGATTCAAGTGAGCCACATCCTCCATTGCAGAGGAAGGTAGAACTTCTTTGCCCAACTTTTGTTTCCTGCCAGCCTGATCCAGAGAATTCCCACAGGCTGAGTGCGGAGTCATTAGGGAATAAAAATCACTGGGGACTGGGGATGCGTTTGGTGTCACCAGCAGTACAATTATATCACATCTCTGCAAGTTTTGACTTTGCATCATACAAGGCAGATGGAATTCAGCTCATTTTTGTGAATGTTTAGAGCTAAAGATCCTGAGTTGTAACTCATGAACTGTTGATTTTTTTACCTCAGTTTTATTTTGCCCAACAAATTACGTGCAATTATTTGTGAGGATATCTTTATGGACTGAACCACTCACAAACTTCTCCCTTTTCAGTTTGCTAGTCATGCTGTCTAGGTGGAAACTTTAGTTCACAAAGCATTATTTCTATTGCAGGAAATAATTTTATTTTTTTCTCAAGAATAGTAGAATAACACTTTTCCAGTGTGGTGCTCCTGAAGTAATAATTATCTTTGTAGAATTTGTGAAACATTCAGAATATTCACACATGAATACTCAACTGAGGGGAGGCATGAGTATTCAGTATTACTGAGCACCATGAGTCATGGCAATGAGAGTTTGGCAGCTTTATTTATGAGAACATTTGCAATTTCTTTTCCAGCATCCAATTCATGCTTCTAAATTACATATCCTCCGTGTGATAAATTACAGAGCTACACTGGAAATTGCATCCATTTGCACTTCTGATCGCTCAATTGGCCAACTAACTCATCTCCACAGAGCCTGCTTTGTGTCGTTCCACAACTTTGAGGAGTTTAATCATCGTTGAGATAAATTAAGGAAACAGAAGGTACAGCAAGGTAAGGCAACACCTCGATACTGATGCCCAAATATTTTTACTTTTATGTATGTTTCATATATTTCTAGTTCTGTAGAATACTATTACATGGTTATGTAGCTCCTAGTATTTTTCCTACCCTTTCTCTTGGATTTTAGAACAATAAGCTAACCTTCTAACACATTCCTGAAATACTGTTTAGTCTTACTTTCAAGAAGGGGACCTACAAGAAGAACATTTTTGTTTTCCAAGCAGAATCTGAGAAGACATTATAAAAGAGGGGCAAAGAAGCCCTGGTCCAACTGCAAAAATTACCCAACCAACTGCTCTTCTAATTGGACAATATTTGTTAAGAACGCTAATTTGTTAAACTCATAAAACTGCAGAAATCCAGTGCTGGGTGCATCCATGACCACCGGGACACCTGGAATAAAGGTCTGCTTTTTATTTTATGATTCCAACACTGCTTCAAGGGCTTTTCTCTTTTGCTATCAGGCAACACCACCAACAGCCAACCCACGACTCACGCTTGACGTAGAGGCGCCCGATCATCTCGGCGGTGCCGTAGTTGTTCCACACCTCGCAGACGTAGCTGCCCGAGTCCGAGGGCCGCGTGTTCTCGATGAGCAGCCCCGTGACCGTCTGCCGGAAGCGGCTGTCGGGCTCCCAGGGGACGTTGTCCTTCAGCCAGCGGTACTTTGGTGCCGGGTGCCCTGATGCTTTGCAAGGCAGCTCCACTCGCTGTCCTGCCATGGCTTTGCGGTGGTCAAACCCATCTAGGATAGATGGAGCTGAATTCGCTGGGTCTGAAACAGGAAACAAAGAGAAACTCTTTTCAAAGAGAGCCTTAAAATGAATTCACTAACCAATATGTCAGTATCTTTTCTCTCTGTCTGTGTTTTCTGACTTTCCCAGCCCAGTGTTTTGGGTACTACAGTTTGCTTCTCTGACCCAGCCACCAGTCTCAGTCACAGTGGCTGGGATCCAGCAGCACATGCTGCTGAAGCAACTCATCACTGCTTGGAAATCCTCTCACTGGATTTTTTCCAGGTGGCAAACATTTCGCTAGTCATCCTTCATGTTCCCTGCGAGAGGCACGGAAAGCCAGAAATGTGTTGCCTTAACAATTATTGCTACTTCTTGGCTAGATTGAAGCCAACACATTGTCCCTTCTTCTCGGTGGTCTGAAGGCTTTGAATTAAAGGAGCAATTTATTCCCTTGTCAGGAGAGAAATGGGCAAAGGCACAGGGATTTCTATCTGCAGTCTAACTGACAGACGAGCCTTTTCTTCTTCTCTGGAAAAAGAACTTAATGTGACAAGACCAACTTACAGCTTAATAGTGCATCTTTCTGTGCTCAATTTGCTGACAACTGCAGCTCTCATTCGTGCAGCACCTGGCATGGATTTATGTATCTCACAGATGTCTCACAGGATTGCCTTCACCAGAGGTGCATGTACCCATCAGAAATAGCGCTCAGTTTGTAATTGCAAGTTTGAAAATTTTGCAGACAGAGGTTGACACGATTTAAAGTTTTGTGCAGGCTTTTGTGCAGCCCATCCTGGAGCTATTGCCAACAAAATTACTGAACAAATATTCATCAAAGTATTTTCTCATCACACACATCCGCTTTGCTAAGGTTTCTGTCTCACAAAGAAACTCCGCATGCTGACCAACTCCTATCTGACACAGTGATCTCATTTTGGGTATATCCACATCGTAGTTGACTGGATGTAGGTATGATTGCAACAATTCTGGCATTTTCAAGTGTCATTTTAACTTAGCAAACTCAGGTACTGCTCACAGGGCAGCTGCAGCAGGTTCCTATAAGGAGCTGGAGAGATTAAAGGAGGAGTTCATGCTGAATTCAAGCTGCTCCAAAAGTCATCAGTACGTGACTTAGCTGGTTTAAAACTTGCTTAGATATATCCCCATGAAATGCAGCCACACCTGGGAGGGGACCCATGCGAGCAAACAGCTTAAGGCTATTCAAGCTAAACTATCAATCCAAAAACCAAAAGTGTGATATTAAAAAAATGGAAAAAATAATTATTTTTTTGTGAATACCTAGATAAAACCCCCAAAATGTTCAGTGAAAGGTGATAGCAGAGGTTTTTATGCTTTCTAGGTGCCAGGAAAACACTGAGCCACTGAGGGCAGAGCCACATTCAGCTTGCTGAGTGTCTCATTAGGAAGGCGTCGGCGGTGGTTAAATGAGTGATTTTGGATGAATCAGTGGCCTCGAGGTCCGTATTTGGCACCAAGATGGGACATATTTCTAAGCTCGCCATGCTGTCTGTGTCTGGCTCAGAGAAAGCACAATCTGCCAGGATGCTATTGGGAAGGCCAATGTCAATTTGACTAATTGATCAGCCAGCTCCTCTCTCACTGTTTGGGTCATCAGGCATCCCTGTTTCCAGGGCACAGATCCTTTTGTGAGGAATTAACTGAGTAAAACCACAGGCAGGCAAGAAGTTACAGCTTCTGTCTCTTAAGAAGGTTACATGCACATTAAATCAATTCCTTCAGTTTAAAGCATTAGTTGAATATTTCAATAATAAAAAAGCAGAACTGTCTTTTAGAGGTATTGTCCATGCATTCCTACCCAAGCAGCACAGCAGACTCTGGGTTCTCCATCCCAGCCTGGAGTTCCAGTTGCAGGCCAAAAACTGGGATTTGCCTACATAATGAAGAAGATTTCACCCTGCTACTACAGAGCAGGTTTTTAAAATAAAGTCAGGGATACACAAGATATGATTCCAGTGACCTGCTTTCTTGCACTCTGTACTTATATATTTAACTGGACAGTAAAAGCATTTATTTGGGTTGTCCCTGGAACAGTCTCCTATTTAAAACGCCTACAGTGCATATATTCAAGTTAAGGAAAAAAAAAACCAAACAAAAAACCAAACAAAGCACAAAAGGAATCCCAGGATTCATTTGCAATCACCTGCAATGAGGCAAAAAATAGCAAAGGAACATAACCCACTTCCAATATGTGTTTAGGCTCTTTTGAATTATTATATTACTATGCTTTAACAGTCAGATGCAAATTACTTCCAGCAAGGGCAAGGGTGAAAATCTGAGGCAAAATACTGCTCTAAAATATTCTAGTTTGGACCTTCTTTGAAGCACATAAAAAGAAAATTGTTATGCTATAAAAATCATAAGGATTTTTTGGACTGTGGAGGTTAAAAAGTAGTAATGATTTTGGGAGCTGAGCAGACAAAATTATTGTTGGAAAAAGATGCTATAATGGGTCTTAGAAGTATATTCTGTTGCATATTAATGGCTTTGGTTTTAATTTCATTAAAAGAGACATGATTTCAAGGAGGTGTTCTTACTCCAAATGAAATTTGGAACTTCATTTTGGTCTTAGACACATTTATTATTCAGGTTTTTTAAAATTTTTATTATTTTTAATATATTTGCTATTATCTGCACGTTACCATTCTCACTCTTTCAAAGCAATAATGAAGCTTAACTTGTATTAAATGTGGCCAGGAGATATGAGAAATATCCACCACAAACTATTTCTTCCCTAAAGAAGTGAAGAATATATATGGATGCAAAAGGCAGGCAAAAACTTAGGTTTCATGCAATTAAACCTTACACAACTGTGTTCCTGGATTCTCTGATCTCAATTCTTAAAGGACTCAATCTTGTAAAATATAAATATCAGGAATAAAAAAAGGAAAACTCTTTGGAGAAATGTGAAAAGACAAACTCTGCCCCTAATTGCTGCACTTATTCAGTAGATTAATGGGACTGGAAATCAGAGCCTGCTCTAGCCTTGATCAAGAATAATTAAACCTGTTGAATTAAAAAACCCAGTTATTGCCCACAGGTAAAATTTGCTATTTCAATTTGGTCTGTGCAGGAGAACAGAAAAGGCAACTCCAGACAGAGCACATCTTTTAGGGTTTTCATCCTAAACTTCAAGCAAGACAGAGCTTTAATTTTCCCCCTTTTTTTCAGTGAGATAACTAGAATTTTTCCTGTGGTAACCAAGAGACAAGCCTGATTTTATTTATGTTGCAACTGGCTCAGCCTTAGCATGATTTCATACGGAAGCAGACCATATTATGGAGCCAACTGGAAGGGTAGAACCCTGCCTGTTCCTATAAGACCAAAGCAGGCAAATTCTTGTGCAGGAGAACTTCTTCGTGTGGCTGGGAAAAGCAGAGGCAACAGTTCTACCCACAGGGGACACCTATCAAAGGGAGAAACTCCTGGATCTGGCTGGTAAGTGATTCTAACCTGAACAATCCCACTATTTTTTTTAATCATTACTATATTTAAGTACTGGCCTGTGTGTCCAGAGGGCTCCAAAATACTTCAACCGAGTCCATTTTGGAGGAGGGCAGGAAGAATGCTAATAATGGAAAACCTTGTGCTCACCTCTGTCTCCCTTAGGGCTCTCAAGTTTTATTCTGACAAAAGGACCAAAAGAGGGGAGGACGGAGTGAAAAGGGGAATGATCCCACTGACTGCCAGGCTGGGAAAGTCACCAGATCCTGACTGACCTTTAGGGCAATTTAGCAACAGGGAAAAGGAGAAAAAGCAATGTGGGGCTTTCAGTGGGATGGTGGGCATGATTTCTGTAGGGTAAGGACACAGGGAGACAGTCTGGGTACAGCCTCAGTGAGCTCCAGGGATGTAGGAAAACCACTCTGGATTCGCTCCCGTGCAAAGCCAGGGTGCAGCTGCAGGCAAGCAACAACTGAGGGACAGGAAGGGGACATGGAGAAGGGCTAATCCCACACTGAAATGTTTGACAGCGTGTTCAAGGCTTGGGATCAGCTCCTGCTTCACCTCACCCACAGCTGGCACTGCCTCTTGTTGAGAAAAAATGGGGAAAAAGCTGGATTGGTGCAGCACCACAGACAGGCCTAAGTGTGGGGTGACTGTGTGTGTGAAACCCAGCCGTCCATCACACACACAGCCCTCAGGAGACAATTTAAAACTACAAGGAAAAGTTAAAATAGCCCATCCACCTTCTTGTTTTCTCACCTGCTGCAAAAAGTCATCACCCTGAGACTCAGCCCTGAATTCAGAATCCCCCTGTCTGCCTGCAGCACCCCGGGTGCATTGGCAAGGGTCATGTGCTCCTTCTGCCTGGAAATCCCTTCTGGAAGCAGGGATATCTGCTGTTTTCTCTGGGGTAGGAGTGTGGTGAATGAAAAGGAATGCTGAAACAGACCTCAGCTAAGCCGGGAATCCTGAAGTGGAAATATCTGCAGGTGAGTGAAATGTCCTGAGCTCCTGCTGAGGTCAACAGAGAGAAAAAGGCACCATGGGGCAGTTCATCCCACCCCAAAGCAGGACAGGCAAACTACTCCTAAAAGTGTTCCTCTTTGGTTACACAGTTCAGGTGATTAAATCCTTTCCCTGCACAAGTCTGCTTTTGAAGGGATGAATCCCATCCGCAGTCCTTTCATAAAATTACTCTAAACCGGCAAAAAAATCACCGTGCTGAACGCAGGTGCACCCTACAGGCCTTCAGGAAACAGCGACTTAGAGGCGAAAAACAGAAGAAAAATAAGGGATTTTAAAATGGCCCATTTTATTTTTGCAGCAGCTCGCAGCTCCCCACTTCAATTTGACAGAAACCTGGCTGTTGTTGCACACAAGAACATGCCTTGCCAGCTGAGCACACTAGAGAGAGACACACACGGCATTTCATTTAGCAAGAGACAGAAAAGGAGCACCTGATACAAAAAGTCTTGCGCTGTTGCTTTGTCGTGTTTCTCCAGTGTATCTGTGCCTTGTGATACATCGGTAGTTGTACAGTCCATCTTCATTCTGTACGTCTAAAATATACAAGGCTCCCGTGGATGTGATGAGAAATCTAGGTCCTGAAAGACACAAGAATTTGCAGGGTTTAAAATATCTGCAGGTTGTTGCTGTGTTCTGCTCTCTCGCGCTCAAGGGTGGATGACAAAGGTCCTGAAGATTTTTTTTGGCCAGGTTTAAAGCTGCCAATTCCAAGTGTTCACTCTAAATCTATACAAATGTATTAATTGATGTTTATTTTACTTGCACTTCATGTAGGGATCTATAAGAAAACTGTGAGGAATGAAGGAAAGAAATGTACCATGGTCTGTATCACAATTAACAAGCATACAAGGGGCATGTGAAGTAAAATACTGGGTAAATAACCAGTGCATTTAATCCAGTTTAATTCATTATTTTAGGATGATATGATGCAATTCAGCAGCAGAGCTGGAGGGGTTAGAAAGGCAGTGAAGCTGCTCACACCTGCAAGTTAAACAGCAGCAGTGTCAGGAGCAGTCCCACCCCACCCTGCCCATCAAACTGACAGTTCTCTAAAACCAAACAAGACTGGCATGTTCATGGTCAGAATGTCTCCCAGTGTTCTCTCAAAATAAAAGTATTACCATTTAAATTTTCTTCAAATAGAACTTTTTTATGATTAAACCTAGAAGATGTGGGAAATACCGTGGTGTATATGGTCACATGTGCAGTTTTGATCATTTGACACCTGCAGAAGTGTCTCTGTTCTTTTATAAATGCCCACTCTAAATGCAAGGACACAAAACCCCTTAAAATCTACATGGTACATGTTTGCTCTAATGCAATTTCCATAATGCAATAAATTAAAATAATGTGTTTAAATGCATTGGAAACTTGAGCCTCACCTGGTTAATATTTCCATTTAAAAAAATATTATAGTTTAAGCTGTACATGGTTTCCAAATCTTTTGCACTGAGGTAAATGTTAATATCTTTTCTTTTTCATGTCTGCTAAATTTCTCTAGTAGCTTGTAGCTCTTACAATATTTGTACCTGTTCTTATGTATTATAAAATATATCAGGCTCCAGAATTAGGGGAGAAATACACAAGGGTGAAACCCATTATGAACTAATATTCAGTAATATGCAGTAAGAAAAAATTCCTTTTCTTCAGAGCTCTATTTGAGCAATGACTTTTTAATAATTAAGTGTAGTCAGGATGCTTGCTCACAGATGCATCAGTGGGAAAGCAATCCAACAGAGAGAAGACAGAAAGGAAATGGTATTATTACAGAGGGCAATATCCTTTAAGCCACAGTATAAAAGAAATTGAAAAAAAACCCCAAACCAACCATTTAACGTCACAGGGCAGGACTGACCCTCGGAGCAGAGAACACTAAATAAAGCAACACCAGCCCACCTCTCCCATCCTAAGTATCCAGAATTATTAAATAACCCCAGCAGGTTTAAACAAGTGGTAGGGTTGTTGAGCCTGGAGCAAAGGAGGCTCAGGGGGAACCTTGTGGCTCTGCAGAGCTCCTGACAGGAGGGGACAGCCGGGGATTCGGGCTCTGCTCCCAGGGAACAGGGACAGGAGGAGAGGGAACGGCCTCAGGCTGGGCCAGGGGAGGCTGGGCTTGGCCAGCAGCAGGAATTTCTGCATGGAAAGGGTGCTCAGGCCTTGGCAGGGGCTGCCCAGGGAGCTTTGCAGTGCCCATCCCTGCAGGTGTCCAGGGAATTCCTGGCCGTGGCACTCAGGGCTCTGAGCTGGGGACAAGGTGGGCATCGGGCACAGCTGGGACTTGGTTGTTTTGGAGGCTTTTTCCAACCTCAGTGATCCTGGGATTCTGTGAAAATAAATCACCACAATGGAGGCACAGAAGGTGTTGAGCTCCATTGCTGACAAAGGAGAAGAGCTGAGCAAGGGAAGGTGCGAAGGAGGAGGGAGAACTGGATGGGAAGTTCTCTCTCCTCAGCCATGAGCAACCCTGCATTCCAGCCTGGATGGATTTACAGATTTACAGGCTAGAGAGGCTCTTTCTTATACAGAAGCCATATTGACTTCATCTGCCTCTGAAAACTCAGATTGCTTCCATAGAGAAGACTTAGGAACAAAGGTATTGCGGAGTAGGAAAAGCACCTGAATGCGCAATATTTCAGTTTCACAGCCAGATGTTTGAAACACGGCATCGAAAAGCTTATGTGAAAAGAGCAAAGTTATCTTACGTCTTATATTTTAATATGTTAGCTGTAATGTTTGGATGGAACGATATAGACATTAGTAGCAATAAGCTAAACCAATAAAATATACTGTAACTACTGGATATAATGCACTGTCCTATGCTGAGTGTTTCTTCCTTTTCCTTTCACATTCCCAATTACTCAGAATACTGTTTGCATGACTCAAAACCATTTGTGCCACCCTAGCTCCTCATCACAGTGGTGCTCAACATCTGTACCCTTTAACAAGGTTTGCCTTTGCCCCTAAATTTAGGTAAGGATATTCAAAATTTTGGTGTGTGAAAACCACGGGCTGTTTGACTTCAGTTCACAAGCAGCTTCCGCACTCCTGAAATATTCATAAAGGAAATCTACCTTTGCCAGGGAGCATGTTCTAAGAACTACAGGTAATTGAGGCACAGTTGTCTCCCTTCTGCTCTGTAAGCAGCACAAAATGACAGCTTCAGGAGACAGGAATCACGTTCCCGGGCTTGGCTTGGGGGATGCAGCAAAGACAGCCCCGTTTTGCTTTTGTTTCCAGCTGTGTGAGCATCACCCAGCGCTGCATCCAGACAGCTCAGCGGGTCCAGCCTGTGCCTGCCCACAGCAACGCCCTCAGCCCTGCCTGCTCCACTCACACACATCCTCTGAAAGCCCTGCCTTACAGTAGATTTTTCCAGCTGGGATGTAACTCTGGTACCAAACCGTGCCGGGGCAGGTGTCAGTGGAGAGGCTGCAACCACAGCACAGGACCAGGAACAGATTAAAAGGTGCTAACGGGGTGGCTGGGACTGTTTTGATCCCTCCAGTGCTGTGAATTGTGTCAAGTGAGTGCAGCATAAACAGCTGAGAGGCAGAAATGTGCTCCTCATGCGATGGCTTCCTGTAGCTTTCTTTTCCTGGGGTGCATTTTCACCTCTGCTAAATACGCATAATTCCATTTCTTCAAAGAGACACACCTTTGGACACTAGTAGCATGCACAAGTTTAAGATCCCACAAACGTGGCCAAAGTTTAAAAATAAATTCCTTCCTCTATGCTCTTCTAAAGCTCTCACTGTTTACAGATCCTCTGCACAGTTTTGAGAGAAGGTCTACACAGGGCATCATTAGTAATCAAATTTGTCTCTCTTCTCAGGATAAGCATGAAAAAACTGAGGCAGAAATTAAGTGACAAGATGAAATTCAGAGCTTCTCTTAAAGCAGTTCCCTAGAAAGGAGCTCTGGACTCACAACTGGGGTGTGGATTGTGGATGTGGAGTGGCTGGGTGATGAATATAATAGATTTGTGGGCTCTTTCCAGATCTCATAGTACTGACTGATATTTGCAGGTGAAGCCTTCCCTGCCCAGCCCTGGCAGAGTTTCCTCAGAAGCAGTTACCCTTTTGGCTCTGTGAGAGCAGACACACTTATTAAAAGCCTGCCACTCAGTAAAAGAGGAATGTGAAAGCTCTGCAGAGCCATGGAATTGTTCAGTGTTATCTTACTGTATTTTCTAGAGAAGTTATGAACGCACTCAAGCTATCTAACACTGCTTAGATCATCATCCTGTTGGAAATTACTCAGGCAATCGTACAATAAAACCTTCACTTAAGGCATTATCTAGAGATTTTTGCCTCACCCTCTTCAAAGATAACTAAAAGTAAATAGTTATTGCCACACATCAGATGTTATCCCACATTTCCCACCAACAGACATTGTGCATAATTGCAGGGCTAAAGATTTTCCTTTTTCTCTTTTCTTCTTAACATATTTTGCATACTTATGTAATGCTTTAATAACCAACCCCTCCTTCTCCTGTAGAAAAGCGAGACAGAAAAGATGACAGAGAAATAAAAGGGGAAATGCATGTAATTTCTGTCATCTTCTAAACGGAGAGCATTTTCATTAAACCCGACAGGCTGTCAGCTGTGACAAAGCTGAAGTGTTGAGTGTTCTGCCTTCTGCACTTCAAAAAATGTTTAGAAAGGCACCAGGATGGGACAGACAAGCTCCCCCTGCCCTGTTGATCCAGGAGAAGGCTTTCTTCTTGAGGCACATTTAATTTAATTGCTCTGGCTTTGCTCTAACGAATTCTAATTTTTTTGACTCACCTACTTAATATGCCAAATAAAGACTTTTAGAAGTGAAAAATCCTTTCAGATAAACTGAAGCTTTTTGTTTGTTTGGCTGGTAGCAGGCTTCAAGAGAGGAAGACAGAGAAGCCTCCTTCACAACAATTAAAAAGATCACTGTCAAAATACAGCTCATAATTCCCATTTATTATTCCTCCTCAGTGGTGTTTGTATTAATGCCTTGAATACTTGATTACAATAATTTCAGCATCCGATTTTCAGAGATGTTGAAATCTCTTTTGGTTTTCAATGCTTGATGCCTTTGAAAACCTGGTTAAATATCTGGAATGTGTTTCTCACTCAAAGACTTCAAAGGCTTCCAGGAGCCCTCGCTATCTCTTGCCTTGGTAGTGTGGGCAAGCACAGTAATATATTATCATTTAAGGCAGTACTTAAACTTATTTAAAAATAGAATTTAATCCCAAGGCCAGGTTGGATGGGGGTCTGAGCAACCCGGTCTAGTGAAGAAGTCCCTGCCCATGGCAGGGGATTGGAACGAGATGTTTTTTAAGGTCCCTTCCAACCCAAACATTATGTGATTCTATAAAATTTAAGCACTGTCAGAAATGCTCTCCGAGAGACATGGATTGATGTACAAAAGTCAGCTGGAAAAACAGGGAATGGACTCATAACTTTCTTCAACTTTCAGCATAATCCATAACTTTTGCCTCACTGTGAGACTGAAAACAAAATATATAGATTCAGGTACTAAAAAGACCATTAGAGTAATTCATTTTTACCTTTCATCCTTTTGCCATTAACTCCTGCACAGGTCTGTATCTGGAAGTTACACTATGGGTCTTTTAAAAAGACATTAGTCTTGATTAAAGATTTCATGTAAGTGGAGAGCATGTGATAGCCCTCAGTAAATTATTCCAATTATTCTCACTTCTGAAAATTAGAGTATTGTTTGGTTCCACCTGTCTTTGCCCCAGTTATTGGATCTTACTGTGCCTTCATTAAAGATTTCCTCCACAGTCAGAAATCTTCTCCCCATTTAAGTACTTACAGAACATGAGGAAATTACCTCTTATACCATCTTTCTCCTTAATTAGTTATACAGATTGAACTTCCTAAATCATTTACTGTGAATTATTCATATCTTGAAATATTCCTGTAGTTTTTTGCTCAACACCTGAACAACTTTTTGAAGTTCCCTTTCAAGCTTGGATCATGCCTTTAAGTCCAGTGATAGATCTGGTTGTAGTGAATGTAAAATGTCACCATTTTCCTCTACAAATTTCTTCCACGTAATTGACCCCATCATGGAAAATTGTGATCTCCTTTTCAAAGTTATGGACTTAGAGAAGACATTTGCCTCCTTCTGTGGATGTGACCTCTCACCTGTCCATCCTAAAACTGGAATTATTGGTATCAAAACCTCACTGTCCAAATCAAAGAATTCAATCTCCCCACACAACTCACCAAGCTGTGTCATCTTTTGCCATTACATCTATATTTTAACAGTTGATATATTTTACCAACAGCTTCCTGAACAAAGTTTCATCCCTAATTGAAACTCTAAATTCAAGTCTTCGTCTGGGATATTAAAAACCACTTTGTTTGAAGAAATAAAAACCCTGAAGAGATGGGTCTTACATTCCTAAAGAAAACAAAAGGGAAGAGGTGGAGGAAACCGGGTCCCATCTAGGATTGACCAATCTCAACTGAGGGCCCCAAAACCCGCTACATTTTTAAAACATACCCCTCCTTTTACCATCTGCTGACCAGTGCCCTAAATAACCTACTGACTTCATTAAAGTTGAGAGGCATTCGCAAATCACGCGTTCCTTTCTCCAAGTGAGAAGAGGTCACATGAACAATTATGAAATTGCTCTTATGTAAGGTTTTAATGCTTTCCATTAGACTGTATAATATTAGAGATTAAAATAAAATTCTGTTTAGGTTTCCTGTGTGAGATTGTTCTCATGTTTAATTCATAAGAAAATGTGAACATTTTCCTGTCGAATTAGCGCATCATATTCTTGTATGAAAATGAGAATATTTTAAAATCACAATGTTAATTATTCTTTTATCATGCCCTTTCCCCCCAGCATGCTGGTAGTCTTTAAACAGGGGTAATGTTACCCTCAAGATGATTTAAAAAATCGTATTTGATTTTTCCTTTGTTGGAAACACATCTAAAGGCGTTTTGTTATTGCAGCCTAAATTGGGTTGATCAGAATTAAGAGAACAGATGGCTGTTCTAATCGTGTGCCAAATGATAACACAGAACAAATAAACTTCTCTCAGTGGTACTTGCCACTTCCACTGGATAGAATCGCTTCTGCTAAGCAAGTTTCCACTGTGACCTGTGTGTGAAAGGGGAAAGGACTCCCCATGGAGCCAAAGGGGAGAGAAACCAAAGGGGCACTGCCACAGTATCATCCTTGGACAAACCAATCTGCTGCCCAGGGTGTGGGAGGTGTGCTAGAACCTGCTCAAACTGTGCCCTGCAGTCACAGTCCTGGGGATGCTTTTGGTACCCAAAGCAAAGATTAGAGGAGGAAAGGAGACGTGTAGGGAAAGAGGGAGGCAAGGATTTCACTTTTCCAAGCATTGCTCATTCAGTGTGGTTCATGGGATACCTGGAGAGGCCACCGTGATTCATTTTCTGGGAGAAAAATTCAGGGGCAAAGCTTCTGAAGTGCCACCATAGTACAATGTAACTCATGAGGAATTAAGGTGTTGATATTCCTATTTTTTTCCTGACACAAGGAAAGAAAAAACCATAAAATCCATAGGAATTGTTGGCGAAGATGAAGGAGGCTGCTGTCATATTCTGTCTATAATTCCGGGCTCCTCAAAGCTCACAGACATGTTTATCATCAGACCAAGCTTGTAGGTCTGAAGCTTTCTTCAGTTCCAAAGCAGTTGGTTTTCTC
The DNA here is from genome assembly GCA_013400915.1 of Pardalotus punctatus. Classification (NCBI taxonomy): domain Eukaryota; kingdom Metazoa; phylum Chordata; class Aves; order Passeriformes; family Pardalotidae; genus Pardalotus; species Pardalotus punctatus. Next base: position 136,699 of record VZTX01002270.1, on the reverse strand, counting down.
TTTCCCTTCTGTTTTGTTGTTAGTTGTGGGCTTTTTTTTCCCCACCAGAGTTAAATTTGAGGGTTTATAAAACAAGCCAGCACCCTTACATGAGATCTTCTCTATTTTATTTAGACACATGATCTGTTTAGACTTCAATAAAAAATAACTGAGACTATCTCTCTGCAAAGCTCTCTGCAAAGTGCTAAGGACGTTCATAAATATTTCCAATATTATGACCTCATATGATTCCAGTTGTAACACAGATGGATTCCTAACTTTGCAAAATTTATGCAGAGGTGAGAGCTCAAAACCATGACATTATTTCTTACATCATCATTCTTTGCCCTCCCTCACCACCCCGACCTCAGTTAGAGATAGAAGCACCGGTTTTGGTGGAAGCTCGGTCTGAATCAGGGTATATTATAATTAATCTGTTTCTAATCAATCACTCTGCCCCTCAGTCGGTGGAATTCAGAGCAGCTCAAAGTGTGGGAGGCCCAACCCAACCACCATCACCTCACTTCTAAAATGCCAAGCAAGGCCAGGGAGGAGTTTCCACTTGATTCTTCAAAGTAGAAGATTAAAGAGAAAAACAGTCAACATAAAATTGATTTTATTCTGTCATCTCTGTCTCTAAGGAATATTAAGGACCAGCAATGTCTTTTTGCATGTTTTCAAAGAAAATGGATCTGGGGAAATTTAGATGCTGTGGTGTTGGCTCCATTCCAAAATGGCTGTCCCATAACTAGAGATTTTGTCAGTCATAGTTTCCAGATTTCCCTTGATGTTTTGAATGAATTATTACTACCTAAAAACAAACCTGCCTATTTCTTGCCTATAGAACCATAAGGTGAATAAAATTGGAAAAGGAGACAGAAAGAAAGAAAGAAGAAAGGAAGGAAGAAAGAAAGAGAAAGAAAGAGAGANGGAAGGGAAAAAAAAAAAGAAGGAAGAGAGAAAGTGGAAGAGGGGGCTGAACAAAATGGAATTCCAGTTTTGGCTTTGTAAATTGAGCTGTGAGGGATTATTTGGAGTCAATTACAGCTTTAAATAGGAGCAAGAGTTGTGGTTCCCTGTTGGTTTCTCATTGACACAGGAGGAGGCCTGAGCCCAGTGCTCCAAAATCAGGCAGGTCCTGAATGCGGGGTAGCTGCATTCAGGGTTTTAGCTGCTTTAAATTTAACAGTACCATGAGTTTATCTGTGCTTCTGTAATCCCAGAATAAGGAAAGACATTATGCTTTTATGTGTGCAGTGCTATAATTTTCTGAGTAAATTCGGCCATTTTGAAAATGAGACTATAAATTACCCAAGTCAGAACATATTTTATTGCCCCTTCTGTGTTTCTGAGACGGCAAAAATATATTTCATGCCAATTGTTCACACCATATCCATTTACGTTACGTATACAATCTTCAAGTTTTATAAAGGAGGAATAAACATGTTTGTTTGATTGTTTTGATTGTGAGGTTCTTTTTTTCAAATAAGGCACAGCTAGATTCAGGAGTTGTGTTTTTCTGCACACAGACTGGCTTATCTTAATTGTTGTTATTTTATGATTGAATAGTATAGACCTGACTGGTCACAATATGTCTTTATTCAGTTGTTCCCCCTCTTAATCTTTGATGAATTTATTAGGCATGTGCAGCTACAGTTCTCTACCTGCTGTTGTTAGCTGTCATGCTCCAGGATATTAAATAAAACTGCCATAATCTTTAATACCTCAGTTTTAGATTATTTGGGTACTTGCATACGTTGCTGTAGAAGCTGCTTTCCTCATTGCAGCTGGGAAGCAAGCAGATAATTTTAAATCACCAGCTAGTTTTAGGGGCGCTGATTAAAGAGGATTCGGCTTTGCCCATGATATATGGAGCTGTCTGGAGGATTAAAATCTTCTTCCTCAGGCTTTTACTGGTGCATCCCACATAAATAAATAGCCTGGAGCTGACCAGGGGCTTAGCACAAATAAACTTACGCTCTGCTCTTTATATCATCAAGGAACATAACCCATCTCCCCTCCCATCTGCATGCAAATTTAAACACAAATTGTTAGTTAAAGGGAAAACCTCCATCTCCTCTGGCCAGAACAGCAGCTGGTTTATGTCACCACCATCAAATATGCACCTTAATCGTTTTGGAGCTCTGAAGTCATTGTATTTCCAGAATATAAACTGTTATGGACAATATGATCAGAATAAATCACAGCCATGCACACACAGAATTACAACAGCAGCAGAATTGTTTTGACTTAGAGCAAACAGTCAATATTATCCCGCAGTAATTACAGCAGCTGCAACTCTTGTGGCCCCACATGTTTAACCACATTTATTTTGCAGGTAACTGTGAAAGTAATGGAGCATCTCAACCTGAAGGAACAGTTTTATGAGAAATTTATCGCAGTACCCACTCCCTTGAGATTTTGTCTCTATTCAGAGCATCTATTCAGAGCTTCCCAAGACACCTGAGCAGTCAGAATTTTTATTTAAGGCATGGGGCAGTAGCAGAGACAAAGCTTCACATGGTATCTTCTAGTGTAGTATTTTTATCTATTATTTATCTTGAGAGAGCAAAATGAGGGAAAGTGAAACAGGATAATTTGGTTTTAGGGTAATGACATGGGAAGGAATTAGTACCTTCCTCGCTCAATTTGAAAAAGTTAAACTATGTTTGGATAAAAAATTTATTCAGCATATTCACTGCAGGAGGAAGAATCTCTGCTAGGAATTAGAGATAAAATAAATAACTTTCCCTGGAGACTCTTGGCCAGTCTACTGGGAAAAGAATTCAATGTTCAGTGAATGATTTTTAAAAGGAAGAAAAAGAGCTGCTAATGATGTACATTTCTGTCTTTTTGAACAACACAATAGAGTTAAGTCTACGGAGTCGCTTCTCAACAGCTCTATAAAAATTGAAGTATTTTTCACAATTTCCCCTCAATATACCCATTTTCCCTCTACTTTTCCCTCTCTCATGCACACTAATTTCGATTCTCAACACAACCAGCCATGGCATATGATGGGACCCTACTTCTGTCTCTGCTTTACCTTTCCACATAGGCACAGAGCTTCATGTCAGGCATTTTATGTATGTTCATAATAATATGTATTATTTATGTATTTTCTTTCAGCTCTCACTACCACTCACACACCTACCATTTAAAAAAAATATTATCTCCTGATAAGCTATTCCCATATTTTGGGACTCAATACACATTTTCCTGAGTATGGAAACATAGAAAACCATTTGTAATTAGTGTTGCTTCAGAACAACTGATGAACCGGTGTTTCGAACAGAAAAAATAACAACAGTAAGAGCAGAAGTAGGTAAAGAGTTTTGTGCACCATAAAATGAAACAAAAGAACTCCTGCAGCCCCTGATCCAATGAAATTATACCATAAAGGAATATTAGAAAAACAGCATCTAAGTATTACACAAGTCACATGAATTATCAACATTGCTGGAAGTAAAAAAATAACCCACACTGATTTAAAATTGAAATAACTGCAAGCAATTCCTGTGAATCTGTTTGCAGGCTGAATTCCATCAGCACATGGGGATTTAGCAGACCTCATTTTTTGTAGGTACAAAGTTTTGTAATTCTTGCAACTTTTCAATAAACAGAAACACTTTGAACAGGAGTTATATTATAATAATGTGAACAGATGTGGTTATCACACTATTTATTTTCTGTTTGCTGACATCTTTGTCAAACTAACTTTATAACAATAAAAAGGGTTCAGTAAATATAACTTTTCAGCAAGGAGTAAATTCACAGTGTGATTTATGCTGAGCATCAACTCAAGATTATGGGATATTTCAATTCAACTTCATTTCAAAGATCTATGTGAGATAAAACCAGGAAAGATGTGTAATTCCTTGCCATCTCATAAAGATTACTGTGATTCTGTACTATTACTTTCCTTAGACTGGAAGCACAAAGAAAATATCATTATAAACACAACAAGCATCAGTCCTTTAGAATAAATGCAAGTATTTTAAGGGGTTTTTTATTGCCTTCTCTGAACTGCTCAGAGAATCATGACTTGGAAGCCTGTCCAAATATCAGGATCATCATGCAAATATGCCCAAATACATTCCTAAGATATTTTTTATCATTTGCCAGTTTCTGTTTGATTGGGAAATTGAGGCACAGTGAAGGAAATTGATTTGCCTAACCGCGCCTTGCATGTTCGTGGAAGATTTGGGAATCCCAGTTCTGGGTTTTCAGCATTCAAACATCCTTTCTTACCCCTTGTTTTCCTCGTTGTGCCTGAAGGCCTGCCAGATTGGATTCAATCCTCTATGGAGGTACACAACAAGGGCACAGTTTGGATGTGTAGATCTCTGTGTATGAGCTAAATGTTACTATTTTTGTTCCTTTTCCACTGTCAGAGTGTTCACCAGTGGGCTGTACCTGTTTTGTTTGCATCAGTGCTCATTTTCTGTGAAGGCCTCAGAATAAATTATTTTTAAAATACAGCCTTTAGCCAGATGAATGTTTCAGGCAAGCTGTGTTAAACATTTTTCTACTTTTTTTGAGTTTTCCCTGTACTTACAGATGCAATTAGTTCTACAAATGATTTAAAGCATCTATTTTGGTGATGCTTACTGATTTGTTATCAGGTTACATTGCAGCACTTATTAAGCAAATAGAGTCTATAATGTGTTCTCTTGTGTCTTTTAAATGGTGAATGATAAAGAAACAGGTGTTTTAGGAAAAATAAAGGGCAAACTCATATTCAATATATGGATTGAATGGTCTCTGTTTTGTGTGAAAACATTTTTTCCACTTGTAAAACCTATTTCTTTGAGGAAGCATACAGCACTAGATTACAAGAAACCAACAAAATAAATATGTCCAAGCAGACACAGACTGGCATTGCCTGCGCCCTAAGCAGTTTCCCTCAGCAGTCACCCTCTCTTTCTTTATCTCCACAGGCCATTAATGAACGTGTTGAGTCACAGAGCGACCATATGACATCAGCACAGATGGCCTGGACCATGCTAATGACATTTCTAGATGAAGATCTATACCATTGACATTTCTTGAAATCCCAGAAGCTGCAAGCAGCATAAAGTTGGCTTAACAGGATTGACCTGACAGAAAATCCTACAGCAGGTTCCAGCCACCCAAGGCATTCAGAGCAACATTCCCAGCGTACGTCAGACACATCCATAACCTCTGGCACCACTGGAGATGGAGAACTATGGCCAAAATGTGTGCAGGGAATCACCACCAGGATCATCCAAAGCACTGTGGGAAGCAGGTCCAGGGAGGTGATTTTCCTCTCATAAGATCCCACCTGGAGCGTTGTGCCCAGCTCTGATGTACCAGCAGGAGAAGGACATGGGAATGTTGGAGCAACTCCAGAGGAGGCCATGAACTTGATGAGGGGACTGGGGCACCTCCCCTTTGGAGACAGGATGGGAGAGTTGGGAATGTTCAGCCTGGAGAAGGTTCTGTGGAGACCTCACAGCAACTTCCAGGGTCTGAAGGGGCTACAGGGAAGGTGGAGAGGGACAATTCATCAGGGACTGGAGTGACAGGACAAGGGGGAGTGGCTGCAAAGTGAAACAGGGGAAATTTAGATTAAGATATACGGAAGAAATGCTTTGCTGTGAGGGTGGTGAGGCCCTGGCACAGGTGCCCAGAGAAGCTGGGGCTGGCCCTGGATCCCTGGCAGTGCCCAAGCCCAGGTTGGATGGGGCTTGGAGCAGCCTGGGACAGTGGGAGGGGTCCCTGCCATGGCAGGAGGTGGACTGAGATGATCTTTCAGGTCCCTTCTAACCCAAAACATTCTATGATTACCACAAGGGCATAAAATACACCTTAAAGAAAAGGATCACTATGAACCCTGCGAACCAAATATGTGAGTCTTGTTTAAGCCTTTGGGCCATGGCCTCAAAGGGGTTTTAAATCAGGTACCATTGGTGTGTTCTTATTTGTGCTTTTCAGCTCCCTGAAAAGAGATGTGACTCTGTTCACATGGTCCTTCCAATGCATAAGGCCTGCAAGTACTCTTTTTTTTGGACAAATTTATCTAAAGTAAGGATATTCACACAATTTGCTTCGATGTACTTCTGTCCCCTGAGAAAACACAGCACAGTTTTGACATTTTACATGAGCATTCAAAAAATGCTGGTGTCACTTAGATAAGAACATTTAAAAATAATTATCCCTGTTTTTCAAAACTAGGCAGCAGAAAAGTAATGAAGAAAAAGCTCTGAACTAAAACTACTTTTCTTCCCTTTTCCTGATACTCAGCTTTAATCTGGGTATACTCTTTTATGCAGTCAATGGCTTAGGGATGTGAACAGCCATAAATGAATCTTAAAAAAGAAAATTAACGTGGCAAAATCTGACAGCTGTATGGCATTTATTCTAAGCAAATTCTGCATTGGTTCAATCTCTTGAGCAACTGTTATTTGGGTCAACATTATTGCTTTCATAGTTCCCAGTCTTTATCTCCTGGGAGAAAGCCAATTTTTTTCTTCCCTCCAATCCTCTTAGGCAGAGCCTGTATCACTGACCTGAGGATTTGCATTCTACACCATGTCCATGGTCAGGACACACCACCTCCCTCCCTGGAGCATTTCCATTAAAAAGGTGGAACACACATGCGATCCCTGTAAATTGAGCCTTGTGGACCTTTTTGGTTCTTTGTGGAGCAAAGGGAACATCACGCAAAGCAGAGCACACTGCAGAGCAAAGACGACGGAAGATAGGGGGAGATAAATAAATAAAAAATATCCCAAAGATCCAAAAGTCAATACACCGTGTTTCGTTTCTTTTTCTTTCTGACAGGAGCTCTGGCCCCGGAGCCTGGTCAGGGGCAGCTCAATAATAACGATCTAAGGCTGGGCTTCAATAGAGACTCAACAGCTGACAGCTCTTCTGTTCAAATTGACAGGGGCACAAAGAAAGGCTTGAATAATTAATTGTGAGTGGTTGGATGGGATTTGATTGTGTGACCAACCTGTTACATCGACTTGCTTTCACCTAATCCTTCAAAATGAGATATTAAAGCTGAAACTCTCCTATGCTTTTTTCTTATTACCTGGTTGTCTGTTCCTCTGTGGCAGAGCCTGCAGAATGTGCCCTCCATGAGATGGTGGATGGTGAAGGAGAGCCCCAAAATCACTTGAGTGTGTGTCTAGGACTGCGCTACAAGCCTGCCTGGTCTCTATAAAAAGTGCTTTTAATTTCTATTATGCAGATGGAGCCATGAAAAAAACCAGAAAAACAGGGATGGGAAAACAACATGGCATCAGCAAAGGTAACAGCTATTCACTAATTAACTTCTTCCAACCTAAAAAAAAACCCAAACAAAAAAAATAAACCAAACATAAAAATGCTAGAAAACCTAAAAAAACCCTAAAAACCCAACAAATCAACCAAAAAAAACCTTAAAAAAATAATCAAAACCCCAATACCTTTCTCAATTTCTGAGACACTTTTTAGCTAACTCTCTGTAGACCAATTTCCCACTTAAATAGAAACTGCAGACACCTGAACATTCAGAGCCAAGTTATACAATGAACATAATTTGAAACATAATCTGCATTTATTTTTAATACGGACATAATATGTTAAAATGCATGACTTCAACATTGTCTTCTAGCTCAGATGCTGCTTTCTCAGCAATCCTCAAGTGTAGGTGGCCCAATAAATCTTTATTTAACTCATTCACCACACTTGGGTGACAGAAAGAGTACGTGTCCAGTCATTTCTGATTGCTAAAATTTTTTCAAGGAGAGAAGGAAAGAGCATTTTAAGGTGCCCAAGGTCATAAAATGTGTAGTTAAATGCTGATTCTGATTTGCTGCAGTGAACTGTGGTTACAGTGGTAAACTGCACCTTGGGAAACTAAGATGATAAAATTTTAAATTACCTTAATTCTTCCTTTCAGACAAATAATATTTTGTGGAGAGGCATCACCTGTTTCTTACCGGACTGTACCCTGTTGGTACATATTTGGGTTGCAGAAAAAAGTGTTTTCCAACACTTTTAGGAGCAATATTTCCTTAGACTATAACCTCAGTTAAATATTTATACATTAATCTTTATTTTTATGTAGGAAAATATCCCATATATGCATGTGTGCACATGCATGTCCCCATCATGGAGGTGATAAATAATAGAAGGTCCCTCTTTATGGTAAATTATGGATGAGATGTATAATATATGAATTAAAGTTAACAGCGGGAAAAATCATTCGCACACAAGAAGCTGGGGGAGGAACTAAACCCTGCAAGAGAGAGGGGGCAAACAATTAACATTTCAGTTCAGAAAAGCTGACCTGAGGATTCCATAACTGTGCAGCTTTCTCTGCTCTGTTAATGGAAACATTTTTTACCAAAGGAACTGGGGAAAAAAATTATGACAAAAAAAAAATATCGCTACACAGAATTATGTTGAAAATTTGTCAGGTCCAGGTAAGAGCTGCAGGAATGATTAATTTACAAAGCTCACTTTTACAGTGGTAATCTAACAAACCAAAGACCTTAAGTTAGGAAAAAGGAACTGATAAAGAGAAATGAAAACAGCCTGAAAGATGAGGGAGAAGACTTTTAAATTAGCAGGACTTAACTTCATACCCTATCAGAAGGTGAAAACAGAGTTGATTAATAGGCAGAAGATGGACAATTCAAGCAACAGGGTATTCACAAAAATATCACAGTTCATGCAGAAATTACAAAGTGGATACAGGAACTCTGTGGTAAATTCCAGGCAGAAATGTGGAAGGTCAAAACAGTTTAAAAGGGTGTTTAGAGAAAAAAAAGACAACACAAAAAAAAAAAAAAACCTAACAAAAAAACCAAAAACAAAAAAACCCAGAACATTTGTCTTTCCCATGGGAAATTCCACACAGTGACAAATTTGCACAGAATGAGAATTGCTCTCAACAGGTGCTGGTAGCCCTGATCCAAGCATCACATGAACCAACCTTCAAAATACTTATTTTGAGATTTAGTGGGATCAGGATGAGAAAGTTGATGATGGCAGTTTTACATCCAGATCAGTCTTTCCTCTTAATTTCTGGAATTCCTGGTTTCAGTCTGGGTTAGGACCTAATCTATGTTAGAAAATTAGTAGAGGTACTTATGATTTCCTACAATTTCATTCTTTCAGAGTTAGAAAAGCATACATTCTCTTATTTTTTTTTCAGCTTAAAAGTCATTCTCCTGTAAATATAAAGCTATATATATCTCACTCATTTTTTTCACACTGGTCCTCTTCACTTTTTTTTTTGTGAAGTGGTCACAGATGTCTCTTCAAGAATGTGTGCAAAACCACAACAACAACAAAAAAATTTAAAAAGAGAGTGCTTTGTGCTTAACTTCTTTTCTCTAAAGCATCCTTGATGATTTCTGTGAATATTAATTTCTAGCATTGGCCCAAAACGTGGGAAATGTTAATTTTGAAATGATGAAATCACTCTTTTATTTTTGATTCTTGTCCTGGTGTCATAAATCTGAGAAGGAAAATATTTTGTAATACTGTTTCTAGCTCAGATGTTAAAATTAATCTGAAATTCAGTTTACTATCTATCTCAAGTAACTGAGTGTACAGTGACCATTTTTAAAATGAGGCAGAATTCCATCAGTTTGAAGGGATGGAGAAAGAGAGGACTGTGGATGTTTTGATGGATGGTGGGACAACTCTGAGCTACCAGTGAGACACAGCCCTGAGAGAACCTAATAGGATTCTGAGATAAACATGAAGCAGTAGCATCATTGAATAAGATAAGAGCTCATCTAGAATATCATCTGTAATCCAAGATGGTTTTGTTCACACAGGACATCTCAATCAAAAATTAAAAATCAGATATATAAGTGCTTACAGGAGAAAAAGAGCCTATTTGTTTGAGAGATATTAAAAAAGGTAGTTTATTTCTGCTGCCAAAATAAATATAGCAATAAATGTGTCAATAATAATATTACAGTGAACACCAAAATACATGTTTGGGTGTATATGCCAGAGAGAGAGAATTGTTCAATTTAAAGAGCATTACTGGAATGAGATTTAATGGCTTTGAGTTATCCATTAATAAAACAGTCTAGACAATTGGAGAAGATTAGAAGATTGGAAGATGGAGAGCGTCCCAAACAGAGCACAGGGAAATCTGTTTGTCCCAAGAGGAGCTTGGGACAGAATTGCCAGCGACTGTGTGACACAATCTGAGAGTTTGGGAAGTTTTAGGCATTGAATTCAAGCACAAAAAATTATATTTGTTAACATTTCTTGGGACCTATCATATTTTGCTGATTCTATGATTAAGATCTGATCTTTAATTGTAGGCTTTAGGAAATTTTCTTCCCCCAGGCTCTTGTTTGATGTACCTATGGCCTGAGCACAGAGCAGGCTGCTTGCCCTTGCTGCCAGGTGATGGGCAGAAAACAGCGACATTCCAAGTGCAAAGGCTTAGAAAAACCTAAAGTGCTTAATTGGCATCTGTTGTTTGCATGCCCAGGATTATGAGCCTTCTCTTAATTAGTGAATAATAAAGAATTATGGCACCAACCAGACCGCCAAGGTCCACCAGGCTATTTTACTTTTCTCTGTGCCACTTGGGAGTTTTTTTATGAGATCCCTCCTGCCATGGAATTTATAGGATGTCAGTTTTTCATCCCTCCTCTTCATCGTGTAATATTGTTTTGAGCAGGTGGTTTTGGTTTGTTGTTTCTTGGGTTTGGGGTTTTTTTCCTGAATTTAGATTCTCTACAGCAAAAGTTGCAGGGTTAGTTAAGGGAGTGTTTCAGGAGTGCTTTTCGGTTTCTGGGTTTTTTGGGAGATTAAGAATAGATGTTCTGTGAACTCTTCAGTAGTATATATTTATGTTCATGGAACTGAACTTGATGACCCAGGTCACTCTTTTCCCAAATTCTAATGGAAGCTGCAGTTACTTTTTGCTTTTATATCCCCATTTCAGCTGAGTTTCTGAAAGTTTCACAGCTGGGAATAAAGCAAAAGATCAATTTTCTTTTTTTCTTGTGAGGTTTTTCCTTTTTTTTTTTTCTCCCCAGTCCTGTGCAAGAAATCACAAGGACAAAACCCTTTTGGAACTTGGTTGAGGAGCTCCACTTCCTTACAGAAAAATTGAATGCCTAATTTGACATAGTTCTTGCATTTATTTGCAGTAGATTAAAAAAAAAAAAAAAAAAGGCCTGTACACAGTGAAAACTACTGGTTTTTTTCCAATTTACAGCTTGGGTACTGTGGCTGTTTTAGTCACAGTGTCACTGAAAAAAAATAGCCACCACAATATTTGTTCTGGTCACTGTTCTTAGTATAGATGTCCTGATTTTGGTTAATAATGGCTAATGCCACTGCATCTGCTGGAAATGCAGGGGAATATGAGATGAAGGAGAAGTTAATGCATCTCATCATCAAAATGTGAGTGTGAACCTCGGGAAAATACAAATGCAACAAAACAGAAGTTTGGCTTACAAGTTTTCTTGGAGCTGCAAAGATAGAGAGCACGTGTAAAATATAATATTTTTCCAGACAAACCAATAACACCAAGGGTTAGCATGGGTGATTCTGAAGTTTTATAAGGGATTCCTGGACAATATTTGTTAGTTTTGTCTCACGCCCCAAAAAATATTCACAATCAATTCCCTGAGAACTGAAATCTACACTGGGCCCAGGGAATTTACAGGAGGCCTTTCCTCTGCAAGAAGACACTCCTTCATTCCCAGAATCATCAGAACAAAGTTGCAAAATAAACAAAATGAGTGATCATAAAAAGATTTAAATCCTATAAGTTGCTGGACAGACTTAATATGTGATGTCCCAGCAGTCCATCATCCGAATAAACTGGGGACAATAATAATTCAGAGAGCTCAGTCATCTCCTGCTGATTTTAAAGGCAGAAAATGGGCCCAAGAGTTCACAGCTGAAGGACAATGCTTGAATTTGCTGATCACCCAGAAAATCCTGAATATTAGAAATGTAAATGCTATTACCTGTTGTATTTAATCCCAAAGCTCCTTTGTGCTGGGAGCCTGAGTACTGTTCCCCAAACCATCCCCTACAGGTAATAAAGTACCTGCAAATCTGTAATGTTGCTCCTGGCAACAGGGAACTGAAAAAGTTAAAACTGAGGCTGGGAGAGCAAAGTAAACCATTAAATAGTCATAATGCATACAATTTAGTTGATATCCTGTTGAGCATTATGACTTCTAAAAATCTTGTTTTGAGTATGACAAGTCATCTTGAAGCAGAGGCATTCAGAAGTCATTAATATTTTAAATACTCTTGACCTTGGATCTTCTGGAGAAGCCACTGACCTAGTTTGGTCTGGTTTTTCAGCTACTCCAAGAAGTTTTGTAACTGAATAGAAAAAGAGAAAAAGCTCTTTCCAGATCTCAGGAGAGAGAAGAGGGAAGGTGTGGATCCTACTTTTAAGGGGTGATGGACATCCACAAGCTGTACCGCCTGCTCCTACAGGAGAAGGATATGAAAAATCTTGCAAATTTTGTACCCATGGACAAGAAACAGAAACTGCAGTCTATTCCTCAACACCCTTCTGTGGGTAATACTATTTTGATTGTGTGTTCCTTAATATTAGTAATGAGTTAGGATTTAGCAGGTTTTTATACTTAGCATGGTGAAACCATAAACAGACCTGGATCCTGGAAGAATCCATAAGTAGCATTCAAATCTCAAATCAAAAATTTCAATTAATCCTTGTCTAGATGAAATTTATTCCTTAAATCTGACTTTTTGTTTGTCTTTCTTCTTGGCACTGGGATTATCTTGACTAAGTCTGTGATTCTGTGATTTCTTTTGGGTTTTTTTGGGTAGGTTTTTTTTTTCAATGCTTTGCACTTACTGGGAAGGGGGGAAAGAATATTGGCATCTGCAAAGCGATTGACTGTGCAGCCTGATCATTTGCTAAGCATTATTAAAAGCTCCCTGCAATCACTCCAGTGCTTTGCCCTTTACAAGCCATCAGCCATCAATTCAGACCGTCAAATGCGATTACCAGTGCTCCTCCTGAAGCTACTTCCAAGCCATTAGCCTGATCGAAAAGCTGTGTCTTTCTTTTCCTCCCAAGAGCGTGTAAATCCACCAGACCAGTGCTCCTGTGTTTGTGGGGTTATTCATTACACCTCTGAATAGCATTTCTTGTGTTAAAACTCCAAGACGAGTCAGAATTCATTAAATTTTCAGAAATCGTCCTTATTTAAGGGAACTTTTTCAGAGATAGGCTCCCATGTTCGTCTTTCTTCTCTGTACCTCTATCCATTAGGTATTTAAAATGTTCTGCTGGTATGTGCAAAATACATTTTATGATAGTTGCGTGGAAAAATACAATTAGACTGAAATCAAGTATGCCATGGATATTAACAAACATCCTTTTTTAAGGAGTATATTGTGGCTATTTTGCACTTCTGTCTGAGCAGGAGTGGATGGGATGACTCCTAGGGAAGATACATCCATGGCCTTGTGAAATATTTTGCAGGAAAGTGGTAAATGCTTTGTATTTGCCACAGATTGATTCTGGGAACTCAAGCTCAGCATGTGCATGGTTTTCTGCACAGGGTTATAATTGAAACGAGATGTTGACTCTCCTTCCAGCCCAGCCCTCACTCCAAGAACACAAAATTAAAAATACAAACGACTCACAGAGAAATATCAGCAACTATTGAGCCGAAATAGTTAGGACTGGCCACACAAAAAATGTGAAAACAACAACCCACATCTCCTTAATTTTATATTGTCTAAAAATAAGGAACAGAACACTACATGAATATTCTAACAGAAATTCAGCTCTCAGGCATGTTACTGTCTCCTCCCATCATACAATTGAGCCAATGACAAACTTCTCATTCATTTGTGTGGGCAGTGTCTTCCATGTGGTTTCTCATTCTATAATTGGAACATAATGTGTCCGGATTATTTATCTTCACCTGATTGAGAAACCATAACAAAGCCTCACAAAATGAAGAGGTCCTGCAGCAACAAAAGCAGAAAAAAAGTCATTATAAATGTAAGACAGCAAGATAGACAGGTAACTAGAAGATGCACCATTCCCTGCAAATAATTTATAACAAATCATTTATTTATCCAATTTCACTGTGTTTTCTGCTCACAATGCATTAGCAAAGATCCCAGAGTCCTGGAACTGACTTTTTACTTGAAATTATTCATGATTTTCCCCCTATAAAGATAAAAAGCTTTGTCTTCTCCTTTCTTTTCAAAAAGATTTTACAAGGATTGAAAATTACATAGAATTGAACTAGACAACTTTATTTGAGCTTTAGAGTGCTGGAAACTATCTAGATCTTAATTTTGTGGCACAATTTTTCTTAACTACATTTTTTTTAAGGCTACATTTCCAAGCACGATGCTTCAGTAATGCTATGGAAGTAGTTAAGATTTATTCCACTTTGATTTTGAGCAAATCAAATGTCTGAGTACCATGCATGTATAAGTCAGACCCATTACTCCTTGTCCTATGACTACAGCTCTTGATGAAAAGCCCCTCTCCATCGAAAGTGGAAAACCAGAGATTTTTTTTCCCATTACCGAGTTCTTTTGCTGCTGGTTTGACCAGAAGCTTGTCTTCTTTGCTGAATTCCTTTCCTAATAAGAATAATAATTTCTTCTGCATGTGAACCTTCCTTTGCACAGTGGAATGGCTCTGAGAAACCCAACAGCGGGGCGTCTTCCCTTCTGTTCGACAGCACAGGTGTTTTCCTAAAAGCATGTTTCAAATAAGCAGGGAATTGTTTGGAAGGACTGTGGACATTTGGAATATCCCCAGGGAGGAGACTCCACAGCCTCTGTGGACAATCTGCCCAGGGCTGGGTCACTCACAATAAAGAAGTTGTGCCTCCTGTGCAGGGGGAGCTCCCTGGGCTCGGTCCCTGCCGTTCCTCCGGTGCCATCGCTGGCCCCTGGAGCAGAGCCCGGGCCCTGCTCGGAGCCTCCCTGCAGCCAGGGACAGCCAGGGCTGAGGCCCCTCTGGGCTGGGGCTCCTCTGGAGGCTGAGCAGCCCCAGCTCCCTCAGCCCGAGCTGGGCACGGAGCTGCTCCAGGCCCTTCCTCCCCTGCAGGAGCTCCCTGGCCCTGCTGGGCTGAGGATCCGAGCTGGACACAGCACCCCAGAGGTGCCTCCAGCGCTGGGCACAGGGGTGGGATCCCCCCTGACCTGCTGGGAATGCTCTTCTGATGCACCCAATCCATATTTGTAAGTTCCTTCAGCTGCCGTGTCAGACTCAAGAGACATTCCAGTAGTTACAACACCTGAGTTAGGTGTTGACATAAAGCAACACCAATGAGTTGTATGGATACAAAATCCCCAAATTTAACATCTCAGAACTCACTTATTTCAACACAGCCTTTTGTGTGAAGGGCTGTGTTGAAATAATTTCGTCCCATCTGGACCATGTCACGGAGCACAGAACAGGCACAGCAGAGCTGAAACAAAAGGTTCCCTGCTCTGAAGATTCCCCTGAGAGCTGTGTAATAAAAATGACAAGGGCCGAGGACCTTTAGCAAAAGCTTGATCAGCAGTTTCTTTTATGAAGTCGTGTTAAAATCTGTCGCAAAATTAATGATTCTAGTTCCTCAACAATAGGATACCTTTAATCCTGCCTGTGGCATAAAATATATCTTTTAACATTTTGACTTTCTGTCAGTATTAGAATACATATTAAATGATAGAAAATTCATTATGTGCTGCAATATAAATTAAGGGCAAAACTCCTACAGATCAGCCACCTTGTTCACTCCAATAACAGACAGCACATCCAGAACTATTTCTTATATGATTTTGTGTTATTTAATCTACCCTTAGTGCTTTCCTTTTTCTACTACATATACTAAGCCACATATATTTTACAAAGCACATATTTGCCAGACATAATGCCTTTTCCTCAGAAATGCTGCTCATAAAGAGAAGGTGCATAAAGCACATACTAAATTGACATATGCCACCAAAGGGAAAGAGAAGAGGAAAGCCAGCTGGTCTTCTGAATTTTTACAGTCCTCTGTAATTTTTCATTTATTAGGCAGCAGGACAATATAGCTTTACAAATAAATGAACCAGTGCCACAGTATTTGAAACACTCAAGGATCACACTTTTTTAGAATTGGTACCACAGAATAATTTATTTTTGTGTTGTAAAAAGACTGTCAGGTAGGACAAAAGTTTTAAAGATTGTATCCTGAAAAGCAGCATTAAATGTAAGTAGCATTAATTGCTTTTACATCCTCCTACCAAAAATACTCTCATATTCCAAGTAAACAACAACTGAAAATCTCAGGAAAAAAAGTACAGTCTTACCACCGCAATTAGTTAAGCAGAAATACATAAGGAATGGGATGCTGTGGGAATTTCAGGAGCTTAATATTTTAATTAGAGAAGGTTAAATTTTGGTAAAAATATTTCTGAAGCCATCGCACGGGTGGGAAGACTGAAGCATTAACATGGCGCAACTAGACAATCCATTTTGTTGTTGGGACTGAAAATAACTGAGTTTCTTGATTATTACATTTTGCAAAAGGATCAGGGTGGTATTTATACTGTTTTAATACACATCCATTGCTATGCCATATTTCCATCCATACAAGAATTTAGGAGCAATTGGAAGAACTTGGAGCAATTGGAAGAACTTTAGGAGCAATTGGAAGAACTTGCTATTTCAGTGCCTAACAGCTGGAATGATCTTCCTGTTTTAAAATAAAATTTTAGAACCAAAGGCTGTAGTGCTTCACTTACAATAGTTCTAAACTTGAAATACACACTTACAAGTTGCATTTTTCATACTTGAGGGACTTCAGAGGTGATTTCAGAGCTGGGTTGAAACACAGACCAACTAAATGACTTCAGAGCTAGGAGTCCACCTGCACACAGAAGTGTTACCTATAGCAGAAGACATCTGGACTTCCACTGCCTTTGAACTTGTAGTTGTGCAGTTTTGCTGAGCCTGGAGAAGAAGTTTTGCTGAGTGGTTAAGGATTTTAAATTGGACTCAGCACATATGAGCACAGTAGGTGCTTGGCTTGTGCACAAGAACTCAGTGGCACAATGCCCAATGCATGGGAAAAGAAAGGTCTGGACTACAGAGAATGATAGAATGGTTTGGATTGGAAGGGACATTAAAGATGATTTCATTCCAACCCCACTGCCATGGCAGGGACACCTCCCACTGTCCCAGGCTGCTCCAAGCCCCAGTGTCCAACCTGGCCTTGGGCACTGCCAGGGATCCAGGGGCAGCCCCAGCTGCTCTGGGCACCCTGGGCCAGGGCCTGCCCACCCTCCCAGGGAACAATTCCTTCCTATTATTTAATCTAACCCCACTTTCTGTCAGTTTGAAGCCATTCCCTGGCTCCTGGCCCTCCAGCCCTTGCAAATTGTCTCTCTCCATCTTTCCTGGGGCTCCTTCAGGCCCTGCAAGGCCACCCTGAGCTCAGCCCAAAGCTTCTCCTCTCCAGGCTGAACAATCCCAGCTCTCCCAGCCTTTCCTCCCAGCAGAGCTGCTCCATCCTCTGCTCATCCTGGAGCCTCCTCTGGACTCTCTCCAGCAGCTCCAGCTCCTTCCTGTGCTGGGCCCAGGGCTGGGGCAGCTCTGCAGGTGGGGTCTCACCTGAGCTCAGGGGCACAGGGGCAGAATCACCTCCCCACACTCCAGTTTAGGCAAATATATATATTTTTGTTTATGTCTCTGTGTATATATGTTTTTTGCACTAGTTAAATAGTTTTCTGCAGTGACAAGGAGAACTTTGTGGTTCACTTATTTGAAACTGAAACTTTCACTGTGCTTGAAGATGTACTCCAAAGAGTTTTGCCCTATTGGGCTATTTACACTGAGTATATAAAGCTTCAGAGCTTCTTTCCCTCTCAACACATTTTTGTGTAATTCCAGGTTTATTTCCATGATGAAAACATGTTGTCTACGCATGTACAAGCCTACACAAGACTGCACCTACCTAAATGCAACACTGTGCTTGGCATTCCTTGCAACCTCATTCATAATTCCAGCTGACATAACCAGTGTTCCTAGGTTGATGTATTTCTGATTAATGAGGCATTAGTTCTGTATCAGGTAGCAATTTCAGAATAGTCTATTTCCAATGAGTTATGAATATGACTTGATTATTACCATTTGACCTACTCTTGTGTTGAGATGATTTGTGGCTGCATTTTCCCAGAGGACCCACCAAATGTCATTGCCTTGAAAAACCATGGTTATGTTCCAGTAATTAAATGGAGATTTTAAAAATCACATGGTAACCCTGGAATCTGTGCTGGGTATTCAGCAATCTGGAATATTTGTACACTTAGTAACCACAGAATTTCCTTAACGTGAATGAAAATGAGCCACATAAAAATTCTGCAAGTGTTGACTTAATGCAAAATACAGCTGCTTCTGTCTCCCAGATATTTGGAAGCATCAAGTTCTTTGCCTTACCCAATTGACACGTGGCAGTTAAAAAATACAGCAATCAGCAGGTCCAGTCAACATGGGCTCACAAAGTCTATTCAATCCTCAGTCTATGAAAAGACCAAACCCCAATGTAAATTTAAAAAAAAAAAAACAAAAACAAACAAAACCCAACCAACCAACCAAAAACAACAGAACCCTTTAGCCTTTACGTGGGAATCAATAATAATTTATTATCCTGAGTCGAAGTAAACACTTTACAACATCCCAAATTATAACTTGGCTAGAAAGTCTTTGATAAAGGTTGAAAGAAGCAACAATACACTTATCTACGCCCTGGGAAGGAATTCTTCTGGCATCTCCCACTTCTTGCTAGCTGTGACATAAACTAATTGCCACAATTTTAATGACTGCCTCTGCTTTTTCTGATGATAAGGGGAATGGGTTTGTTATCCTTTATTTATTATATAATAACAAAAATAATGATATTATCCCTTAAGGAGATATTCAGAATTATATAGGCCTGAAAAACACAGAATTCATAAACTACATGGTCAGTTAATGAGATGACCAAGAAATAATACCAACAGCAATCTTGAATTTTTTATATAATGCCATGGTGCAAAATCATAGTTGCACATACATTGTCATGTGCCATCTGTTAAAGAGAAGTCATTCTTCTTTTTAAAACAGTGACAGCAATGAAGGATGCCTTTATTTAAAATTCCCTTTGCCCTGTGACTTGCTGTGCCACTTGTCACACTATTTTTCAGAGTAATCTTTTCCAAAACAGTGTGAGAGTTTGAGTGCTAACTTGGAGGCTACTGAACTTCCCTTTCCTGCCAGTTTGATTATTCCACAACAAAAGATCATCCTTCAATTCACTGCTCTGTTTATTCTCAAGCAGAAGGACACCAAATGAAAACCTGGCACCCCAAATTCAGGAAAAATCAAGCAAACCTGCAAGCTAGAAAGAAACAATTTCATCAGACACCACCAGGCAGAGCAGGAAAACCATAAAGTCAGTTTAAATTCAAACACCTTCAGGGGCAAAGCACATTTTATCAAATTTGTCTGTGACAAGGGGGCCCTGATCACAGAATAGAATCACACAGAATCCCTGAGGCTGGAAAAGCCCTCCCAGCCCATGGAGTCCCAGCTGTGCCCAATGCCCACCTTGTCCCCAGCCCAGAGCCCTGAGTGCCACGGCCAGGAATTCCTTGGACCCCTGCAGGGATGGGCACTGCAAAGCTCCCTGGGCAGCCCCTGCCAAGGCCTGAGCACCCTTTCAGTGATGAAAAACTCAGATATCCCATTGAAACCTCCCCTGGCTGAACTCGGTGCCGTTTTGTCCTGTCCCTGTTCCCTGGGAGCAGAGCCCGAATCCCCGGCTGTCCCCTCCTGTCAGGAGCTCTGCAGAGCCACAAGGTTCCCCCTGAGCCTCCTTTGCTCCAGGCTCAGCCCTTTCCCAGCTCCCTCAGCCGCTCTTCATATTTCTGATTCTCTAATAAAAGAGTGGAACTTCTAAATGCCCTGGAAAATCACAATCTTCACTGTACAGGACTTCCCAGTCCTTTCCAGACAGGGAGAGCTTTGTGTGTTGTTTTGAGCTGATAGAGGAAAATAATACGCACACCACGAGTCTGCAGGGCAGTGGCAGAGAATGGTTTGCATCCTCTGCATTTCCAGTCTGATTTCCATCCTCCCTAGATGATTTTCCTTAATTATTTCTCTGCAGTTGTGTAAAGTCTTTCATTAAACCTTAAACATCAAGTAGCACAATAAGAAGAAAACTGCAGCCATGTGCCCTTCAAAGAATGCAGTTGGCCTAACCTAGAGTTAGGCTACTTTCCACAAATAGACAAGCAAATTTTTTTGGTTGTTTCTTTGGCTTGGGTTTTTTGGTGGTTTTCTTAGTAGGTTTTTGTTTGTTTGTTTGTTTTCTGTTTGATTTTGGGGTTTTTGGTGGTTTTTTTTTTTGTTTTTTCTTGGGGTTTTTTTGTTTGTTTGTTTTGTGGTTTTTGGGTTTTTTTGTGGATTTTTTTGTGGTTTTGGTCTTTATAGCAAGGGCTGTGCAGTTCCACATATATTTAACAGCTTTGCTTCACATGCTCTGAAGGTCCGGCTCGAATTCTTATAAATTAAAATACAGAAACAAGATGAAGCTTCCTCCCCATCCCACACACGGTCCTTGAAGGAAGCAAAATACTGCCTTGGGATGGGGATTGTGGCCGGGGGGCTGCCAGGAGCACCACCAAAAGCAGGGAAAGAGGGAAAGTGATAAACTCCGGCATGAGACGAGGCAATGAGTAAGGAGCGCTGTCATTTAATAAGGTCTATTCTCAGTAATTACAGCGACACAATTTGATCAGCAAGGACTAAGTATCTTCATCTGAAAGGGATCAGATGAAATTAGTGCTGATGTAATAAGTACCATTTGTCACTATTAGGGAGAGAGGTGTTGACAGGTCCCTGCCGTTGCCGTGGCAACGCGGCAGCGCCGCTTCTTCCATCGTGGGCTTGGACTCCAGCGAGTGGCACAAGGCTGGGAGGCAGAGGATGCTCCGCTGGGATAACCTGGTTACCCCCTTCCCCAGCTGGATCTCCTGATGCTCCTGATGCCAGGATTCCTGGAGCTCGATCACGATGCTGTGCCACTCCCCAGCCTCATGGTGCCTCAGTTTCCCTTCCACCAGTGAGCTCAAAGCATCCTTGGGGATGTTCTCCCTGGATCATCCCACCTTGCTGCCAGCTCTCACGCAGGCCCCACAGCAGGTGGGAAATTCCTGCGTTTTCTGGTTATTTTGACATCATCCCTACACACCTGCAGGGTGGTTTTCTCCCTCACAGCCTTACTGCAAGATTTAGAAATGCTGAGGGTTTTATGCTGGCCAAAGTCGAGCTGAAAGGTGTCCTTCCCAGGCAACCACTTTCCACCAGGCAGCCCCAGAAAAGAAATTTTCATTGCAGGCAGAAGCTGAGCTTTGTCTGACACTGAAAGTCCAGACACACGCAGCGAGGTTGTTCACAGGTGGATTATATATTGTTACAATATTTTCCACTGACACATTCCATGATGCGAAATCGAAAGGCAAGATTTGCTGCCAGCAGGGTAAAATGCTAAGTGTGAAATACCACATGAAAGGAAAAAAGAGAGATTCTCTTGATCAGATACTCATAATCAATGCACATAGCCAAAACACAGACTTAATTACTATCAGTGGGTGGAAGTTTCCTGAATGTTAAATTACCTGCAGCAATTATGAACTACTGAGTAACCTGTTTACAGCTTCCTGAAATTATCATCACACAATTTGGCAATCTGCCATATTTTATTTCATTAAAAACTTAATGTACCATAACATAATAGCCATAATAAAGCTGTCAAGATCCACACATTGCTATTTACTTAGATATCATCTGTTTATTATGTCTCAAAAACAACAGCCAAACAGAAAGGAGACCTGGAAACTCAGAGATCAAATGACAAAAGGAGAATTTGAAGAGCTCCCTCTTTCTGCGGTACAGCCCCAGCATCCATCTTGATCCCATTTCTCTCATAGTCAAAATCATGCACAGAAAATACCTAATAACCTGTTTTTTAAGACCTTAAGTGCTTGCTGAAGTATAGATGGGAAAAAACATAATTTGCCAGAACCCAGCAATAATTACCAGTATTTTACACTATAGCTAGCATTAGCAATGCCAATAAAATCATTATGATCTTCAAGCTGTCATCTGGAAGAAGTGCTTCTTCTGCCAGGCTATCTTTAAAATTAAACACTGAAGCATTTTAGAAAACTGCAGTAGCTGGAACCGATGAAAAATCAAGAAGTCAGGAAATGCAAAGCTACTGGATTAGGACAGCAGTGACAACAACAGCTTCACGTGTGAGTAGCAAGAGAACAGCACTAACAGAGCTGAGGTACTCAAAAAAACCCCCACACTTAGTGAATTTAATGCATTGGTTTCCACCATGTTAATTACAAATACTGAAGCAGTTTAACCTACTTGCATGTATGATAAAAGTAGATTTACTGAGTAGCACACTGGTTAGCATATTTTGCCCACTTGGGTGGTTTTTTGGCTTATAAATCAAGAAAATAAATAAAATTTCATTATGTTCCTGTGCATCACTAAGATATTGAAATTGCAATGACAGAGCATTTTATTTGCAAAACATTCAAAGACAATTTCACAAATGGGGCAAATAAACCAAGACACAATGCATTAAGTTTTCAAGCAGTGAGGGATAAATTAACACTGTGTTTCTGAGCTCACAGACAGCTACAAGAAACATTAGTTGATATTATTTAGGTAATTCACAGTTTTAATCTTTGAATTTTCAAGCAAGGGAAGAACTGCTCCATATACTGGATTTACAGGCAGTATTTCTCTGAGTTTTAGATTAATGCATCAAATAGAAGACAATCAACACATACATATGTACTGAAGAAATCTGAAGGGAACCTGTAATAAAATAAAACCCTCGCAGAGAAAAAAGAGCTCTTTTCATTAAAACATTTCTGCCGATATCATTTTACCCCTGGGTTGGGCATTAACCATAAGTGTGATTTACAGTGAGCATTTCTTCTGCTTGCAAGTGCTGCACAACACACATTTCCAAGGGTGAGCAGGAAAACAAGTACATTTCCCTCAGTTTCAGGCTCAGAACAGCTGCTTGTGCCATGGCGTCTTTATCACAGAATATTAGCTACAAATGAAAAGCAAATACTCATTTGACTTTCAAATTCGTATCCAGATGTATCCTCGCAAAAAAACCAAAACCAACCCTGTCATAAGTCTTATAAAAAAACCTCCACAGTGCTTCAGTTGCACTCTGAGATCATAGAATCATTAAGGTTGGAAAGATCTTCAAGATCATCAAGTCCAACCTTTGACCAAACATGATCCACACCAGTGATTTCTCCAACTTTTCTGCAGGTTGTCCCACTTTGCCTCTGGGTGCATCCAGAAAGTGAAAAGGAAGGGGGAAGAGCAGAAGCTCTGCTCTTATCCTCAGTTTGAAGCACCCCACAGACAGAATAAATGAGTAGGAACAGCAAAAGTCAGGAGTCCTGCACTTGAATTAGGGAACAAAATCTGAAAAGTAAAATTTGAGGTTTATGCTAAAAAAAGTTACAAGCTAAAATAAGTATAGAAGGGACCTTAAATGCCAGTTCTCACAAGTCACTGGAATTACTGGAACAACTCAAATTCAGTCAAATGGGTTTGAAAAAAGGAAAACTCTCTGGTTACCCGAGTGGAAATTAGGCAATGACAGTACTTAATCACAGCTGAATCCAGTTACTTGCCTATAGTTTCAAACTAAAATAAAACGTTAAACCTGAAATTTAACTGACTCATCTTTGAGGCTCGAATTCTCTCTTTCCTTTTAATATATTTCCTCTTCTGCCTAGATGGACCTGTTGTGATCTATGTTACTGCATCTATAAATTGTAAATATTCTCTGTCCATTTTCCTTGTAGTTCTCTTCAGGCCCTGCAAGGCCACCCTGAGCTCAGCCCAAAGCTTCTCCTCTCCAGGCTGAACAATCCCAGCTCTCCCAGCCTTTCCTCCCAGCAGAGCTGCTCCCTTCACCATCAAAGTTCTTCATGATAGAAAATTTCCTTGGTGTGGGGAAGGCCAGGAGGCTTCAAATGCTCCAGTGCCATCAGAAATGTGCGACAACTGTTGCCCCAACCTAAATTTCTCTGCTTTTGTTTTGTTATTCTAATGATGCCACGAACAACCTCCTTGAGAGGTTTTCACAACACTTAGTCAAGATCTGTTTCATTATTTTCAGCTTTTTTTTTTCATCAAAAGATTTGTAACCAACTTATTGAAATGCATCCTAAGAGTGAGTTCAGGAATGATTACATCATCCTGTCCTTCATGCTGTTATCATTAGAAGGGATGTGCTATCATTACTGCCTGAAATTTCTAAAAAGGCTTTAAAAAAAAAAATACAAAAGAACATCAACACTGCTGAACATGCTTTGGCAATAATTTCAGCTTTTACAAAGGCTTTATTTAATCTGAAACTTGTACTTAAAGGGAAAAGGCTCAAAATAGTAGCTGCTCACAGCACAGCAGATGGTCCAGACAATAAAAAAGGCAGAACTATTTGAGGAACGTGAGTTGTTCACTGATATAGACAGAACCAGTTAACAACTGTGCAGTGAAAATGGTATTTCACTGGAATAAACTGATTTGGAAACGTATGGATTAATTCTTACTTTTGTTTTCCTGCTTTAAAAAAAAAAAATTAAAAAGTATTCTGAGCCTGTCCAAACAGTCCATTTTTAAACTGATATCTGTGTTTCAAAATGCTATTTCATTTTAAAATCTGGAATAAGTTCAGTAACTTCTTCAAATATTGTGTGGGGAAACCTTGGGATGATATACACATTTCAAGCCAGGGTAGGTTCAGATCTATATCTTAGAGATAAGTTAATGCAGGATGAGAGAAGAAATTTTAAATTGCATTTTTTCTAGGACAAAAGAAATCATTACCTATTTCAAATGAGTGTTTCATGTGGCCACGGAAAGGGAGAAAATAATCATGACAAAGCAAAAAACCCAACTCGAAAATTATAGCTAAATATTGAAATTACCTGATTAAAAACTTGGGGTTTTATTAGCACACAAAGCTATAATGCATGTCAATAAGTCCTTTAAAAAGCCACCTCAAGGTGGAAACATTTAAGTAATTTCCTAAATTTTCAGTAGCTGTAGAGTTCACCCATTAATTAATGATATAATCTACATGTACTGAGTTTCCCACTATTTCACTTACTTTAAATAGTAAATTAACTCTTGAACTTTACCATGCTCTTCCTTGCAGTTAAAATAAAGAAAATGTGCTATTTAACCTAAATTACCTCTGGTCACCTTACTGTGCGCTTTCATTCAGGTCACACAAGAGTTCTTCAAAGATTATTTAGAAGAATGTAGAAGTTGAAGGGATTTTCTTGCATAACCCACCACGGACTTCTGCTTTAGTAGGAAAACAGGATTTAAACTTTTTGATAGACACAGGAAGCATCACACAGGTCTATTCTGCATCCACACTGCTTTCTCTTGAAAGGCAGTATCAGAACTTAGTTTCTGCTGATGCCTGGAAGCTTTCTTCCATTTTCCAGGCTAAATGTGTTTGGGATCAATTGGTATTGATGTTTTCCTTTATTTTTAACAGCCTTTCACCCTTGCTGATGTGTTCATATTATCTCCTTCAATGGTATTTCCCCCTTCCCTGGCATATTTATTCTAATGAATTGAACCAACCACACTCTTTTAGCATTGCTTCCTAAGAAATTTTCTTTATCCCTAATTCCTGTCAGCCGGCCTCCTCTACACTTGCTCCAGTGTAATTTATCTCAGTGGATGACCATCCATGAGGGAAAATGCTCCAAATGAAGGGTTCAATTTATTTGGATAACAATGCTAAGGCTTCCACCTCTCTTACAGAAATACAGCCCCTACCAACTATTCCCTTTGGATGATATTTTTATTGATTTTCTGGATTCTAGCAACTTAGGCCATCCAATATCTGGAATTCATAGGCTTTCTGGAGCTAAGAAAAAAAAGAGATTTATTTTTACTGGAATATTATTCCCTATGGAGTTGAATGGCCTTGTACCATCAGAAGCCTGGAAATTGTTTTCACGTCTCCTCTCTCGTGACTGCCTGTTAGTTACTGGAAAATATTTTTACTCCTTCTACAAATTGAATTGGGACAGAAGTCACCAATTTCCACAATTTTAAAGGAAACTTCAGTGTCACGTGGCTCCCAAGGTTTGGCTAGCAGCTAAAACACCCCATAATTCATGCTGCTAATGAGAAAGCAATCACTGGGACAAAGAATTTCAATGCTTCCACATTAACAATTACCATTATATGCTAATCACATTTTAATTGCTAACCAGCCGCCACCAGAAAAGAACAGGCTACAAAAGCAGAAAATAAAATTCATGAAGCAGAAGCTTCAGTTTCCCTCTGCTTTCATGTTTAATTTCCTTTAGTTCCTATCTGACCTGCATCTGTGAGAAGTACGTTCGTTTACAGAGGGCTCAGAACCCTTGGATCAGGTAATTCTATGAAAAATTAATCTGACAAATATTTCTTTTTCAGTTTAAGCCAAAACTTTGGATTTTCACACTTCCAATCAGATTTGGGGTGGATTTAAAAAAAAAAAAATTGTTCCCTATTGCTCTCAGTTTAAGGTCTCCGAAGTTGACTGGGTCCAACCCGGGCTTGTTATCACAGCCAAACCACCAACCCAATGCCACTGCATGACTCCCAGATGTGGAGAAGAGGAGGTTTTCGAACCCTGGCACAGCTCTGGTGGAATTCACTGAGTCCTAAGGACCAGAAATTCACCCCTCACCAGAAATTCATCCAGTGGTGCAACCCCCTGTTCCTGAGTAATCCTACAGAGGGAAGAAGTTTTCAGGAGGATAAAGAAAAACAATCAATAAAACAGAAACCCTGTCCTTTTTACCCAGTTGCAAGTTATTTCTACCCAAAGACAGATTATATATTTTATATCTGAGCTCTTGAGAGCTCCTCTGGTCCACAGAAGCTTTGGAAAGGTCTTTCATTTCAACCTGTTAGCAAGCTCAGAAATGTTTCTCTTTCAGTGCTCAGCAAAATACAGTGGAGAATGGCAATTACTGGAAGGCAGGTGAGGAGCAAAGTCCTGTGGTCCCTCAGAAGAGGAAAAAAGCCCTTCAGGACAAAGGATCCTGTAGGGGGAGGATCAAGGAAGGTGGTGAGGACAGAGGTTGACCTTGTCGCAGGTGTTGCACCAGAGAAGGTTCAGGTTGGACATCAGGAGGAATTTCTGCATGGGAAAGGTTGGGAAACCTCAGCAGGGGCTGCCCAGGGAGCTTTGCAGTGCCCATCCCTGCAGGTGTCCAAGGAATTCCTGGCCGTGGCACTCAGGGCTCTGGGCTGGGGACAAGGTGGGCATCGGGCACAGCTGGAACTCTGTGACCTTGGAGGTCTTTTCCAACCTAAAATACTCAGAGTTCCTTTGATTCCACTGAGGGTCTATGGCCTTTGGGTTTCTTATGGCCAACTACCCTGAGGGAAAGAGGAAGAGAATAACTCAGATATTCTACAGGAAACAGGAACAGACTGGCATTCCTAATCAACACATTTCTCTGCCTTTGGTGCCTGCTTTTCAATTTTTTATATGCATCTAGTATGTATTTTTCCAACAGGAGGATTTTTCCAAGACTCATCGCTTTTGCCAATAAAGACCTCACTTACAGTAAGAGGGTGCAGTTTTTTTATATTTCAGTTTTAAAGAATTTCCAAATCTAATTCCTGAAACAGTTAGTAAAGCTAAAAATCATTTACAAATAGACTTGTCTGGGGAGGCACAGCAGTTGAGCTGTGAACTTTTTGCTATGGCTCTAAATGTGCTACGATTTTTCAAAATACAACTTCATAGAAAAACTGAAACAAAGTAAACAGGAAAAACACCAGAACTTGAAGTTATGTAAGTTATTCTGATATGAAAGAAAATCCTGTAAAATTACTCATTTTTGCTATTAGTTACAGGCTAACTATTAGTGGTAATAGTTCTTAAATAGTTCTTAAATAAATAGCCCTGTGAAACAGAGATACAACACTTTCAGGCAGATGCAACTCTCACTCTCAGGGTGAGATTTTGGGGTGTCCTGGGCAGGGACAAGAGTTGGGCTTTGATGATCGTTGTGGGTCCCTCCCAACTCAAAATATTCCATGACTCTCTGAACATCTCTGCCTTGTCACCTTCCCCTGGCAATTGTCACCAAATGTCCATTCCACTGATCCATTAGGTGGGGTTTGAGTACATTTTTTAACTTCTACAAAACAAAAATTTTGCCCACATCAGAGATGGGCACATTATGACCAAGCAACAAAACCAGAGAAAATGATTTTTCACACTCATGACCAGGAAAGAAACATCTATGAACAGACATCAGGAGTCAAACCAGATGCCCCCTTCATCTTTCACTGACTACAAAAACAGCCTCACACTTGTATTTATAAGCAACATTTCTATGGCATTTTCATGTTCAGTTGTGCTGGAAGAGGACATTAATGATTTCTCCAGCCCTACATTAAAGATCTATATTTTAATTTCACTTGTAAGCAGTCCATCCCTCTCTCTCTCTCTCTCTCTCTCTCTCTCTCTGATTCTTACTGGCATCTAGTGGTACAGTAGGATTTTTGTCTAAAAAAGCAAATTCTCTTCTGGTCAAAGAAGGAATTGTCCAGGAATCAAATACAGATCCTGGACTCTAGAGGGTTAAGAGAACTGGAGTTTATAGGTCTGATGGTGTCACTAGGCAACAAGTAACTTGCTGCAGCCAGCTCTTTTCAATGTCCCTGCTTCCTAATGAAGTCTGGTCTGCAGGCTGGGTTAGAGACAATAATAACAAAAAGCATGTTTATTCCCTAGACTGATGCTGGAAATGCGGGTGTACCATGGTGGAAGCAGTTAAAAACACAGATTTTTGTTAAGGTAGGTTGTGGACCTCCTGTGTTACTGGCATGTTTCAAGAAAGGGGCTGTAGCTGTAAGTCCAGGGAAAAAAACAAACAAAAAAAAAAAAAACCAAAAAAAAAAACCCAAACAAAACAAAAAAAAAAAAGGGGAAAAATAAAGAAAAAGGGAAAAATTAAAGAAAATGCCATCTATCTATTTTGAACAATTTAGAGCTTGTAATTACAAAACAGTGCTGTTTCAAAGACCCATTAAAATACAAATCAAACCATTTTATGTCTTTTTTAATTGGAAATCTAGTGACAGTATTTTTTCTGTGGCTTGGCTGATCATCTCAGGCATTCTTACCTGTTCTAAGGGATTAAAACATGAGCCCAGTTTAAACAGATAGTTCTGTACAGTTGTCTTCTATACATAATACTATTTTCAGTAAAACAGAAATATTCAAGACACTGATAAATTGGAGTAAATCTCATGATAGGCTATTTTGCAAACCATTTGTTTAACCACAAAAAACTTCCTACAAGCAAGGAAAGAGCAAATGATGCTCGAATTCCACAGGAATTTTACAGAACTTGAGTACAGTGCAAGGATAATAAATCAGTGCTATGCAATCGTGAGGGCATATTTTGGTTTCTGCATTTAAACAAAATAACATCGCATATTTATTTACGTGGTCCAAGAGATTACATGTTCTTGCATTCAACACTTACAGTTCTTTATCACAGATCTGAATTCAGCACCGATGCAACACCAACATTTCTGACAAGCTGAGCCATTTGTTTTATTTGCAGATGGATCCTTGTACATTTGGCAAACTTAGTATGTCATGGCAAGTACAGAAATAGAAGCATATTGCATTTTAGTGCCAGAACAGCAGCCCTGTGTAGTTTGGAATACACACACCATGACCTGTGCCCTACTAACTTGCAATTGCAGCATATTTCCCCCAGAGGTAAAATTCAGACACACTAAACCTAATTTCACACTTCATGTAAAACCAGTCACTCTGTTGGCCTGGCTGGGATACAACATGATTCTTTTTGGTTTTTACAAAGCATATTATGGATTTAATTAATACAGCCGCTCTCAGCATAGAGATTGAAAGCTTTTTCCACCGAGGTCCTAATTCTGCTCTCTGTTCAGTGTTTCCTGCAGGCTGTGCATTACAGAGTGAGATCAGAACTGCAGGGGTTTTACTGAAAGTAGGTTTTAATTTTTGCAGAAAATAAACCTTATTTCCTCCCTTGCAATAACTTTTCAGATAGTACTTTCATGCCCACTGTCTTTCAGGTCTACAGCCCTCCCTTCTTTTTCTGCACAAGCAACAAATTCTTAATTTTCATCTGCTCCCTACAATAAGTGCCCACACACTCAGTAAAAATTAATTTCAGACACAAAGAAATGTATTCCCAGACTGGTGATCTCTTCTGACAGCTTGAAAACAATCATGGAATCATGGAAACACAGAATCATGGAATTCTTTGGGTTGGAAGGGACCTTAAAGCTCCTCCAGCTCCACCCCCTGCCATAGCAGGGACACCTCCCACTGTCCCAGGCTGCTCCAAGCCCCAAATCCAACCTGGCCTTGGGCACTGCCAGGGATCCAGGGGCAGCCCCAGCTGCTCTGGGCACCCTGGGCCAGGGCCTGCCCACCCTCCCAGGGAACAATTCCTTCCTAAACCTACTCTAACCTAATCAGGTTTACAGAGAATTAATAACTTCAATGATTTAGTAAGGATGAGGTTATAAAGCTCTCTAATATCTTTTTAAGATCAAGAAAGCACAGCAAGTCAAATTATTAGGTTCTAGATCAGTCACCCACCTAAAAATCTCGGATAACTCCTTGAGAGAAATCTAGAAAATAAATTAAACCTGTTTCAGAGGTGCAGTTTCTAATCAAGGCAGCTCAGCTCATGCAGGAGTCAGGACACTGATTTTCAGAGCAGCAAAAATCCTTTCGGTGGCCAACAATAAATCTGAGCCCAAGGAGAGCATTTCATAAGAACACAACCCATAAATATCGTAAGCTGGAGGTGCTAGAGCTGTGCTTTGCCAAGGAATGGTGACATCCCACATGCCCCAGCGAGGAGAACATCAGAGACCATGGAGCACTCTGTGTTTCAGCCCCAGGGGAAGTGATTTACAGCCAAAACATCACCACGTGGACGGTCCAGCTCTCAGTGTTCCTCCCAGCACTGAGCTACCCCAAGAGAGGGGGAGATGCAGCCCCTCACACCTCATGTACCAACTGCAAGAAGTGTCCTGGTTTGAGGATGGAACTGATGCCCAAAGTTTTTAGCTTTTACATGTTTTCATGTTTGTAGCTTTGGAGATTGCTAATACATGGTTGTAGCTTCTTGTACTTTTCCTACCCTTTTCTCCCTACATTTTAGAACAATAAGCTAACCTAACACATCCCTGAAATGCTGTTTAGTCTTATTTCAGGAAGAGAACCAACAACAAGGACATTTTGTTTACTGACCAGAATCTTAGATGACATGAAAAGAAATGGGATAGAGAAGCCCCTGGGCCAAATCCAATGGGGCAGTAGCCAGGGGAAGATTGCCTAACCAACTGCACTTCTAAACTGGACAATATTTGATAGGTATTCTAATAACTAACCATATAAAATTGCAAAAATACCATATCACACGTGCATATTGCCATCTTGTGCACCTTGAAGGCCTTTCAGTTAAAGATTTGCTTTATATGCTTCTCAGAGACCCGCAGTAATTAAGGATAAACAGCAACTTAGATGTATCTTACTTTATTTGCAACACTGAAAGCTTCAATTTTCTTTCACTGAGGGGGAACAATGTGTTTCTTTCCAGTAGGAAGAAAATTGTTCTGTGATTATAATGACATCATGCTGCCTCTCACGGGTTGCTGCAAGCCTAAAAGCTTGAAAAAAGGAAGGGCACAGGAAGTACAGTACAGCCTTTCAGATGTTTAAGTACAAATTCCTATACATATGCATGTACAAAAAGTAAGGAGTAAGTGAACTTTTTTTTTTTCCTTTTACTCTGAACTTTAGCTGAAACACTTATAAAAATTGGGATTGGAAGAAATGTATGTGATTTTCAGTTTGATTTTCCTCTGGAAAGGAGAAATAAGCCAAAATGAGGAGCCAAGTACCTCTGACAGCAAATGAGAATTGCAGTTATGTTCAAATTTTACGGTGCAATTTCATTGCCATATTTTTTTCCACATTTTATACTAGAAAGTATTTTATTACTTTCAGTCCAAGTTACATTATAATGAGTGAAAATTGCTTTCATGTCACTTGTAAAATTAAAATACTAAACTGACAAAGCATGAATTTGTTTCCAACAGTTAAGTCTGCACTGTGAAAAATTAGAATTGCTACATTCAACTCTGCTTCACGGTTGAGCACTAATATTAGTAAAATCTATTTACATCTTAGGGTCTTTGGGACCAAGACCATAATATTCATACATTTCAACTCCTGTTTAATGCAAAACAGTGGATGTTCATAATTTTTGCTAAAAAATGCTTACTGAGTGCTGCCAATCTTCATGTTGGGGAGTGCAGGGAGACCACTCACAGGGAAACCTCTGTGGTGCATGGACCAACCTTGATCTGCCTCCTCCCCTGCTGCAGCCAGACCTGGTTTGGGACCTCTGAGGTCGCCTGCCCCTTTCTTCCACCTCTCATCACTTCTTGTGATTCAGGCCCCTCATCTTTAGAGCAGCAGAATTCAGTTCTGCTCGCTTTGCTGCCGTGCCTAAAGCTTCCTCCAAGCTATGGCAACACACAAAGGAGTGGCTGCTTTTGAGCTCTTTTTTCCTGGGAGTCTGGCAGCCTTGTTGTCATTCTCAAACTTGGAGCATAAAACTCCCTTACAAAAGACCGAAGCAAAGCCTCAGCCACTGAGGAATTGCTGGATATCATTACTCAAAACAGCGCTGCAGAAAGCAGCACGTTGCTTCTCTGCACTTCACTGTTATTTGGGAAATGCTTTTATTACAGAGAAATGAAACAGTACATATGTATTTCGTGAAACTCTGCTTATGCAGTACCAAAGAGATTACTTTCATGACTGAAATTTTAACATTTGCAAGGAAAAAAAAGGAAGAGTTTTGTCTGGTAGTAGCTGCCTAACGGTTGTGGATAGAGGAAAATAGATCCCTGAGAGCATGGTAAGGTTATTATTGGCCAAGATGTGCTTTTGCAGAATCCATCATGCAATGGCAGTTCTTAATTCCAGTTTCTATCATGAGTTTTACAACTGCACAGACTGTCTTGGTAATAATTGCAGACATGCCATAAGATACTACCTGAGTTCACTTTTTCATTTTCTAGCTCTCCCTTGTCCAAACTCAGAAACGTACTAGGGAAAAATCTCATTTTTATGAATGACAGTGCAAATGTAGCATTCTGTTGTTAGGCTGAGAGAACTGGGATTGTTGACCTGACAAAAAACTGGAAAAAAATGGCATTGCATTTTCCAACTCTGCAGGCAGGAAGCTACAACTGCATCAGCCATTTGAAATCCCAAATCCTGCTCAAAATTCCTATCCAAGTCCTGAGGCAGCTGAGGCTTAGATGAGCACAGAGGAGCTGAATTAGGAGAGAAAGCTGGACCCTTCTCACCAGGCAGAGTGCAACTCGTTCTTATAAATCATCCCAGGTCTAATCAAACCCTGCACTTGCAAATCTAACACTCCACGTGCTGCTGGGCTTCTTCACAGAGGGCTAAAAACATTTTTTCAGTCCTGCTTTGGGCTGTCAGGGCTGTTGGGGTGGCGAGGTTTAGGGCTTGGTTTGCTCATCTTCCAAGAGCAAGTTTCCCCTGAATTAGTGGTGTGGGAAAACACAGACTTTATTCAGCAGCTGCTCTGAGGACCTGATGAAAATGAAAAATGGGAGAGGTGTTGTTTGATGTTATTGTGAGCTCCGTACAGGCACCAATGTAAAAACATATTTTTTAATGGTATTGCTGCAACCTGTCCCACAAACACCCCTATTCAGAGCACGGCCATCTGCAAAGGGTGCGATAAAAATTCCTGGAAGGGTTTCTTGATGGTCCTGACAGGCATGAAATTTCTTAACAAACTGGAGAGAACATACCTATGGATACTCAAACTATTAAATAATATTAGCCTTTCTGCCCACTGTTGCAAGCACAGAAAGGAAGAAAAAAATAATAAATCACCTCAAGAAGCTCTTCCTGGCAATGGCTCCCACCAGTCTTTCCTCATCTGCAGCTCAGGCTGTGGCATCCAATGGACTGAGATCAATCAGCCCACTGAGATCTGCCTTCAGGATCCCAGAACATCTATTCCTGAAATCAAGTTTTCTGCAGCAGATCCAGCCTTCTGTGACTTCCTGCTGAGCCACTGCTGAGTAATTTCAATTCAGTGCAATTTTTTATAAACACAGAGGCTTTTCTGTTTCTCCAGAGTGTACCCTTGAATTCAAAATAAAGCAGAATCTATACTGAAACGCAGATGCTGATGTTAAAATGCAGAAAAACAAAGGATATGTTTTAAAAAATGTATCTAGCCAAGCCTAGTTGAAATAAGGCAAATTGCTCAACTCATAAAGCAACCCAAATTCACTATATTTCTGAGGTTTTTATTGTAAACTACCATACCACAGTTCAAATTCCAATCAAGATCATTAAACCTACTCCCTTTAAGGCCTGCAAATTATTTGCTACACTTGCAAAGGGTTCTTTTT
This sequence comes from Pardalotus punctatus, assembly GCA_013400915.1. NCBI lineage: Eukaryota > Metazoa > Chordata > Aves > Passeriformes > Pardalotidae > Pardalotus > Pardalotus punctatus. The sequence goes on along the minus strand of VZTX01002270.1, from coordinate 102,111 downwards.
GGTGTTTTTAAAAGCTCCTCTAGTCAGCCTGCTATAATTACAGGATGAATAAGGATAAACATGCAGGAAGGCACCCCTCCTTGCAAATCAGCTGGAAGCCAGTTGTTATGATTTAAAAACATTTCCATGCTTCTGCTCTGGCAATGTTTAAGCATTTTCAAATATCCCAAAATGCTGTGTAGGAAGGGAAGTGCTAGCAGGTACAGGGAGCACAGAATGAAAATTTCAGCCAAAGGGCTGGTGAAAAGAAGTTGGGGTTGAACTGGAGGATCTTCAAAGGTCTCTTCCAACCCAAAACATTCAATGGTTCTATGGAAATGGCATCACTGTACACTTGGGAAAAACTGTTGGAATTTCCTAGGGTGTCCCTGCCCACAGCAGGGGGGTCGGAACGAGATGATCTCTGCAGTTTTTTCCAACACAAACCATTCTATGATTCTATGAAATGGGCACTGATGAAAACACCAGCAATAAGATCAGATCGTTCTTGTCTTCTCTGGAAGCTAAACTTTAAAAATTTATTTTTGTTTTTTTAATGGGAACTGGGATGAGTTTTGATCTTGGTGAGAAAATTAATTTCATAGTCCAAGCTAAGTTTGGAAAACAGTAGCAAACACTATCAAGGTGTCTCTGCTTTATCTGTTTGCATCCAGACATTTGACAACACAAAAGGCATCTGTGCATGAATTATGAACTATTTTTATATTGACTAAAGAAATGGCCATAGTGGTAATAGTAATCATGGATAAAAAATGACTGCCTGCCTGTTTCATTTAGAGCACAAATAATTTATTAAAACTTTTTAAATTTTAACCTTGTTCTGCTGTGCATTACATCAAGATGAACAACATGGAAAATGAAATACCAAATCAAGGGTCTTCTTCATGCCACAGTTTCAGTGCTACTGTTTTGAAAAGAGCAACAAAAAAATTGAAAAATCATTAATGGAATTCCCCGTAATCTGTTATCTGTAATTCTGTTCAGAGCCAACAGTGACACATATGAAAGGTGATTTCATGGAATAATAGAAACACTGAATGGTTCAGGTTGGAAGGGACTTAAAAGTCTAATTCCAACCTCCCTGCCATGGAGAGGGACACCTCCACGAGACCAAGTTTCACCCTTTTATGACAATTTTAGCCATTCTGGGTGCCTCTGGAAAGGAATTTGTTATTTGCACAGTCCCTGTCCTTCTGTGCTCTCACAGTCACCACCTGCAGACTGGAGCTGGAATGGGGCATTTTCACTTCCTTTGCATTTGTCAGAGGCACAGTGATAACTGCACAAAGCATCTGAGTGACATCCCAAACCAGCCCTGACATTTCAAGTTTGTGCTTGTCACCTAATGTTAAAGCACCACGACTTGTTTTGCCACTTTATTTCAATTTTATAGTTTTGGGTTTTGTTGTTGTTTTTTTTAAAAAACGAAATTATAACGCACAAGCTGCTTTGCTGCATGACCTTTCCCTTCAGAGTGGTCACTGAATCATCAAGCAATGAATATCCCATTCCCCCATTTTCTTCTTCAGGATGCCAGCACTTTTGAGAAGGTGAAAGGGAAGCATTAGGAAAGCTTGGCGCTGTCCTGTCATGTTGTCTTAGCGTGACATGAAATTCTGTGACATGTGACATTAAAAAAGGTCACTGTGACAACCTGACTACTGGAATGCCAGCATATTGTTCACTATTGCTGGCAAATGAATGGCAAATCATGTAATATCTGCAACTAACAATAAAAATATTTCCTGTTTTCCTTGCATTTTATTGAGTTTTATGACCTCATGGAGTTTTAAAATACTATGGAAGTCCACCAGCTTCCCTCTAGTTTTCTGATTTCTTTCCTATAGAATTTCCTTAGTTGTAATGAGGTTTTTTTTTTGTTTATTTTTAGAGGATTTATTTAATCTTTTGATGATTTTCATATTCCTTCTTATTATACTTCCCAGACAAAGAAGTAAAATTGTATTTTTAGTACTATCTTTCAAATTTAAGAGGAAGAAAGCCAAGAAATAGATGTAAGAAAGGCTCATATCTTGCCTTTGAAGAATTATCAGAATTTTTATGGATCATCTGGAAGCCATTCTGATCTAACAAAGGCTCTAATCAATACCACAACAGCCAAACATATATATAATATATAAATATATATATATATATAAGTGGCATTGTAACTTTGCCATGAACATTAATAGATCATAAAATCCAAAGGATGTCTGGCTCACAATAAAAGCGTAGTTTTCATATCCCAAACATCTTAGAGGTGTGCAGAGCTGATTATCAGGCACAAGGACAAATAAAGGATTATGTGAAATTCAACATTCTCAGAAGTCAAGGTATCATAATTTTTTTAATATGTTGTTATTAAATATCTTAACTGAGTTCTCAGAGGTGTAAAACAGAAAAGCACTGATGCTCAGCCACCATTCTAGGGAATGAGTGTAACAAGTTCCCTTCATCCCCTGTGTTCAAAAACCAAACTGAGTGAAGAGTTTGCACTAAGATGTGTCCTGGAAGGGACATTTCTGAAAGAATTGAGCCAAATGGCACCGCAAGCCCCAAAAAGGAAAAAGTTTCCTGAATTCCAGAATCTATTCCTCACATTTATATTCAGCTCACTGCTCCAGCACATTTTTTTTAATCTGTTCCTTAGACTTTCACCGAGACAATTCATAATTGTTAACATAACTGCCTAAAGCCTTTTAGGTGTAAATCAGTAAGCAATGAAGTGAGGTGGAAAAGCAGCTTCCCTGCAACAGATGCATGCTTGAAAATGAGGTGATAATAGGTAAAAAGGTATTAGGAAGACTAATGACATACAATAACAAGCCTGTCTAATTGTGAAGATTTAATTAAAGCAGAGCTGCTGTGATGCTGATGCAGTTGTTAAGAGACTATCTGGATTTCTGTGTCAGACCAAGATGTTGTTTCAGAACAATATAATCTAGACCTTTCAAAAGCTTTTAAAAAGGTCTAGATCTCAGCATGTCATATAAATGTTTTAATCTATGTATTTGCTTCAGGTTGAAGTGGAGCTGAGAAAAAAAATGGTATTTCTGAGGTGCTTCAGTAGCACAATATTTGTTAAGTCCTTGCCATTCTGCAACACATTTATTGTCTGAAATTTTTGTAAACAAGATAAAAAAGCTGGATGAGTGACAAGCTGCAAAACACACAACAACATCTTATTATAAGGTTAGGTGGCTCGTGACAACTCTAAAGGTGCTCTCAGCTCTTTCTCACTGAATTATATTTGCAACTGCAGCTGGCACCATATGCTATTTGGCACGAGCCAAGATGTGTTAGACACCAGAACCCATCTTCTGGGAGAGGAACGGAGAAAGCAGATTTCTCCTGAGGCTCCTTGAGCCATCACTGAAAACCCACACGCTCCTTTCAGTGATTTCTAATAATTTAGAGCAGGGCCCATGGTGAATTATCTGGAGCCGCAGGAGCAGCTGAGGGAGCTGGGAAAGGGCTGAGCCTGGAGCAAAGGGGGCTCAGGGGGAACCTTGTGGCTCTGCAGAGCTCCTGACAGGAGGGGACAGCCGGGGATTCGGGCTCTGCTCCCAGGGAGCAGGGACAGGAGGAGAGGGAACGGCCTCAGGCTGGGCCAGGGGAGGCTGGGCTTGGCCAGCAGCAGGAATTTCTGCATGGAAAGGGTGCTCAGGCCTTGGCAGGGGCTGCCCAGGGAGCTTTGCAGTGCCCATCCCTGCAGGTGTCCAAGGAATTCCTGGCCGTGGCACTCAGGGCTCTGGGCTGGGGACAAGGTGGGCATCGGGCACAGCCTGGACTCCATGATCTTGGAAATCTTTTCCAACCTCAATGATTCTGTGATTCCATTCTATGATCTTATCTTAGGAAACCCTGAGGTAAATGACAAGAATTCCTCATTGTTCCTCCTTTCAGTCCAGTCCCAATGTCCAAGCTTCCCCGGGGGGCTCATATATAAAACATGGGATTGGAAGGAGAGATAAATGGCCAACATCAATCCCCAGAAATCTTTGCTTGGAATTTGTTAGCCAAGTCACACGAAACATTTTTCTTGTACCTGTTGTCACCTCGATCTATCTGCCCTTCGTGTCTATTCCAGCACTTGTGCTTTCTCCTTTTTATCCCCTTTTCAACATCCATTTACTGCCTTGGTTTCCACTTCATGCCGTGCTCAAGGAACCCACTCGGCATCTCCCTTTGGAAAGTGTTAAAACATGCAAGATCCCCTTCCTGGGACTCAGAAGTCCTAACATGACCCTTTCCTTTCCCTCCACCAATTTCCTTATTTACAGCAAGCAGATTTTTGCACCCTGTCCAAGCCCATCAATACCATTGTGCCATGGGGGATTTTGACTGCCAATCAAACCCTCATTCAAGATTGTTCTGAAAAGTGGGGTAATTCAGGAATTACTGACACAGGCAGCTCTGCACTTCTGCCCAACAGGAGAGACCAATCCTTGGTCCAAAAATCTCACATCGTCTGCATAGATTGGTGGTGGAAGAGCAAAGAGAGCACAGCCCACCACATCATCTCCTCTGTTTAATAATCTTATAAATTTTATTTTCACCTTAATGCTGCTCTACAGGTGGACTATCAGCAAAAAAATATGGAAAGGAAGCAGAATCCTGGGGAATAACAGGTCTGTGCCCACACTCATTCCTGCTACGCCCCTTGTGAGGCAGGGACATCGTCTCTGCTTTGCTTTGCAGTATTTCACAGAATGGCCCAGAAACTTGAAGGACAAAATAGGGCTTTAAAAAAATACCTCAGAGGGATGGGTTTAATGTATCCCAAATGCAACTATTTAGAGATATTATAAATTCTATCATTGTCCAAGTCAAATTAGGCAAAATTCAAGCAGAAGGAAATCTTCTTTTCCCTAGTCCCTCCACAAAGCAACAACAAAAAATTAACAGCAGATGGTTTGTAAACTATTAGTCATTTCAAAAGTCATTCAAAGTCTATTTTAATCCTTTCACATATGATTTGCATCATTTTTCCTTCCAGTCAGAGTTGTATCTTTCCTAGTTATTTCAGCATTTCCCATTTCAGCTAGTAACCAGAAGTGAACACACAACTGTGGTCCTGACTTGTACAGAAGGTTTGGTTCAGATTGATTGCTATGAAAACAATAAAATTTATAGCCAAGGAGGGGAAGGGACAAACACAACATTTTACTAAGGCCAGAGAAGCAATTTAAAACTGTTTTTCTATATTTAGAGTTACAGGATTAAGATAGCAGCCTACAGGTAATGGGATTCATGCCTCCTAACCAGTGATTCCACCCCAACAAACTGGTTTGATATTTTCTGTTTACTCTGGGTTTGTATTAATTGATCCCCCATATTAGAAAGAAAATCCTCCTAAGGTTTCCTCCTTTTTCAGCTTGTCAAACATTGTTCGGCCTTCACACACACTCTTCTCACCCCTTCAACACTTTACACAAGGCCTGTACATCCCAATTTATTCTAGCACTGTGTAATGTTAAAACATCTTGTTTTCAGCATCGGTAATGATATCTCCAAGGAGAGCATGATTTAAAGACTGTTTTGTGCATGAAAAGATTGCACAAATTAAGTTTCATGAGCCTCAGAAAAGCTGAATTAGTTTTCAACAGTTGAATTAAACAGAAATTACAAAAAAGGAGTCCTTAATTGCTCATGTTTTACAAAAATCTTCCTCTTGCACCGCTAAGTGTCTTTTAAACATGTACACTCCAAAGTTGAATGAAATCTCAATTTATTCACCCTCAAACTTTCTTTTTGCATCTTGCTTTCCTCCTTTCCAGCTCACTTGTTCTTCTGTAAATAGGTCTGAGCTCTTTCAAAATCAAAAATATGGTTGAAAATATTGGAAGTTATCAAAACTCCCAGAAGACATCACTGGCAATCTATGAATCAAGAAAGGGCTGGGGGATTCACACAAACTTTACAACTTATTTGATGTCAGAGGGCATCAAACTCCAGGACATCTCTAATGGGAAGCAAATTTTTTTACTCCCCTAAGAGTTGAGGAGGAAAGTCAGTCATGATTTGATTAAACCAAAGGAAAACAGGGAACTCTTAGAAAACTTTGGGTTTATCTCTGTTGTATTTGCAAAAGGAAGATATCTTTTTAAAAAACCCTACTTCTCCTTACAGGTAAAATCACAATGTAATTTAAAATTTCAAAAAGAATTCAGGATGAAATCTGAACCTTTCTGTTTCAGATGACTGAAAAAAAGATTCCTATCACTTTACTTCCCTTTTCCAAATGTAAATGACTGTGTTTCCAGGAAAAGAAAGGAAATAATCACCTCTGTACAGTCTGGAGATGGAGAAAAATGAGAGATATGCAGAATAAGTGAATGGAGAAATTGCAGTTGTATTTTTTTATTCTTCTTTTGTTTTTTGTGGGTTTTTTGTTTGTTTTTTTTTTGTTGTTTTTTTTTGGGGGGGTTTTGTTTGGTTTTTTTTTTTTTTTTTTGGTTTTTGGTTTTTTTTTTTTTTTGGTTGGGTTTTTTTGGTTTGGTTTGGTATTTTTGGTTTGGCTTGGTTTTTTTGATGTTTGTTTGTTTGTGGGGTTTTTTTGTTGGGTTTTTTTTTTGTTTGGTTTTTGTTGGTTTCTTTGGGTTTTTTTGGTTCTATGAAGCAAATTGCTCAGTAAAAGACAGTTTGTCCAAACATAACTTTTATGTTATGTCTGTTATCAAATTTGCTCCACTGCATTCTTTATCTGTAGGAAAAGGGATAGACATTCTCATTGCAAGGTAGAAATATGGTCTCTTTGATAGAAATGGCTAAACTCCCAATAAATTTAGAAGCATGAATCCTCATCCAAGGTTCTACCATTTCTCAGTATTTAGCTGTAGTTAAGCTAATTCAGGAAGAAATTCTTTATGGAAAGGTTTGTCAGGTAGGTGGAACCAGAATCCCTGGAGGTCAGTCTAAGGTTGAACTCAATGATCTTAAAGGTCTTTTCTAACCTAAACGATTCTGTGACTCTGTAATTACTTGATCCTGCAAATTTTCACGTGGGCAAGTGACTGTACTCGCTGTGAGACAGATAAATAACAATCCCACTTGTAGGATTTGGAAACCAGGAGGCAAAATGCCCCTTGGGACAGCACTGCCATGGCAGGAAACCATCCTACAACTGGTATTACTTGTGAGCTCTGCAATCTTAGAGCCCAGTCTGACGTTTGACGCCAGAGAGGGATCTGATCCAAAGGGCAGCCCCAGAGGCCCCTGGTGTAAAAACAGTTTTTGTGTGCAGTAAATGCAGCGGAGGAGAGAAATCTTTGCATGCTTTCACAGTTTCCAATTATGGCTCCAGGCCAGAGTCGGTTGAGAACTTGCCAAGTGACCAACCAAAGGTAAAATTCAAATTTAAATTCCTGAGGAAATCATGGATGGCCCACACATAGGAAATGCTGGGTATTTTTTTAATTTGGCCACATTAGACAACTCATTAAATCATTGCTGTATACAGAGCAATGGCCTTTTACTTCTGTGTCATGCCAGGACTTTGGGTTTGTTTTCCTTCTTCCAGCCCTATGGTGAATCATGTCTTTTTGTTTTTATTTATTAAGGTTACATTTATTGCTGTCATAGTTTAACAATAAATGAAACTTCAGACCAGTCTTGATTCCAGGGATCTCTTATTAATTTCTGCACATCCTTAAAGGACTGGAATCATAATAGAGACTCCAAACATAAAACCCCACCGTGTTTATAAAGATATCAGATGCATTAAAGTGTTTACTCAAAGTCTAATTTTCTTTCAGTTGCTTTATGTACTGGTGATTGTACTGTAGTTACCAAATAAAATCCAGTTGATGGAAAGAAAATAATTTATTGACAATTATAAAACTCTTATAATTCAAGAAATTCAAGCTCTAGCTTTAAGAGGTAAAATTATTTCTTTGCCTTGTCTTCCACTGGAGGATTTCCTGCTTCTCCACATCTATCTCAACAGCTGAATTCTAGCTGTGGCCTCACCAGCACCAGCTAGAGGAGGAAAATAACCTCCTTCCCTCTGCTGACCATGATCCTCCTAACATAACTCAAAATTTGCTCTTCTTTATTCACAGTGGAAGCTCAGTTTGGAGTTCAAGTCTTTATATTAGGAAAGAATGCATTTCATTGTGTCCATTTCAGTAAATACTCTATGGTTAAAAAGTCATACAGTATAAAATCTTTTTCATGCTTCCTTTTCATTGACTTCTGATTTTTTTTTTCTTTTTTCATTATTGGAGTGGATTTAGAAACATAATTATTGGTAATGATGGTTTCCCTGGCACAGAGACACTGCTGTGCACCATAACTCGGCTTTAACAGCCCCTGGGCAAGCATCAAACAAAAAAGATTGTCCATAACAGAATTTAATTGAACTTCAGGATTTTGCTTCACAGTTCCATACTGGTCATTCTCAATCACCTTATTCTGACTTTTCATGCCCAGATTCACTGATTTTCTGTAATATAATGGACTTAGACCCTGTAACATCAGCTCTAACACAAAGTCTTTCCTTTGGTCAGATAGTTTATAGTGTCAGTTCATTGGTCTTTTGCACGACTTAGGAGTCTGTTTTCCTCAGTAAAATTAGTCCTCATTTAAGAAAAAAATTGCAGAATAGTGCATCACTGGACCAGGTTTTCCAAGCAGGTTATGAAATCCCAACCTTCAATCATCAGCCATTTGCAGATTTATTCCTTTGGAAAAGTGTCCTTAGGGTTCTTTGCAGTAAGCACAATAAAAATAATTTTCATTTTCTTGTAAGTCGGTACAATTCCCTTTTATGGCATAGAAAATTTCAATGTTCAAGAAGCATTTTGCAGAAAACTAATTTGCAATTATAATTTATCCCCATATTGCCATACAAGATTGCACTTAGGAAGACAAATAGAACAGAATGTACTATAAATTTCCCTCCTCATTATGAATGATCAGGATCCTGCAAAGGCTTTATGCCCGATATAAATATGTGAAATATGGGCTTTCACTAGCGAATTTAAGTAAGTTTGGTTTTATAAAAATTGAGCTCAAAATATTTTTGTGATCATGGAAGATCTCAAGTCTTGCTGTGAGGGAGAAAATGGCCAGGATGGAAAAAAATATAAGAGTAACAGCACTTCTTGAGAAGTATTGCTGACCACCTGCAGTCCTGAATGGGTGAGAAACAAGCTGTACAAAACCCAGCATATTTCACACTTGTTTTGTTTGGGCCTTTTGTCTTCTTTTTACTTCTGCAAATGAAGGGAAATAAAACATTCTAAAAGAGCATTTACACTAACAAAAAAATAATTACGGCCTCTGAAACATTTTTAAATTGAGCTAATTGCTTTGTATGACCTGCTGCTGACTATGATTCTACTCATGTTTTTCTCTTTTTTTTCCTCAAAGTATCTTCTTACTCCATTTTGGAGTTTTCGTTCAACAGACATCAAAAATTTGAAGCATTTTGTATTTTTGTATCGTAAGTATTGAGCTTATATCACCATTGTTATTGAATTAAGAATAGCCACATGTTGTTTAATCACATTTTTATGTGAATATTGAAGCTGAGTGATTCCCATTCCCTTCCTTTACAGAAGGATATTCTGGCAATGTTCTTTCCAAGGAGGACTCTCTGAGGGTCATGTATATAAATTTAACACTTCCCTTTGGACAAACACCCTACAAATGTTTTCAAAACCAGATTTTAAAAGCTTTTCTTTATAGTGCTTGAAAGATAAGTTAGAGTGAGATATCCAGAGAGGGTTCTAGTTTGACTGAAACTTATGCGTGAGAAATTTGCTATCAACATCAAGGCAGCTGGCTTGTCATCATTAAGAATAAATTTATGAAATGAAAAAGAATTAAAATAATCCAAAAGGCTGCAGAAACTTATGCTACACAGGGTGCTAGGAGGTTTTAGGACCCCCAGGCTTTTATAAACCTGCAGATACATCAAGTGGCACAGGAGAGAGTGCCATGACTATTAAATTTCCCGTGTGCCTTTTTTTCTCTCCACCTGCCTTAGATATTACTACTTTGGGCCTCAAGAAAACAATTTATTATCTCCTTATTTTTTACTATATCCAGCATGGCTGCATTGTAACAGCTTTTTGTGGGGGGAAAAAAATCAGCTCACACTTATTTTTGTAAATTCTAAAAATGTAAGAAAGCAAAACATCAGTATTTATAACAGGATAGCTCCCAGGCATTGCAGGAGCCGTGCAGGGCACTGTTACCATCCACATTGCATAAATATACACACAGCCTGTCACAGAACCTTATCCAGAGTCTCTAAATGGGCAATATAAATGGAGAAGACAGAGGGAAATAGAGAGAAAAGTGAATTACCCAGAAGACGACCTGTCCAAGGTCACACTGCAGCTGCCTGGAGTCACAGTGTTGACACAACAGAGCCACAGTGGCAGCACTACTCAAAGTTTATTTTTTATCCTTTAACTACAACTTTATCCATGGGACCACACTGCTCATCAACTTTTAAATTCACTGAAAGTGAATTTAAACATGGAGTAGGTTTAGTTATTGGAAGCAAAGGGGGGAGCAGCTCCTGCAATTTAATTATTATTATTCTAGTCTGGCAATTTACTGAAGAAACAGGAGGTGTTTAAATGCTACAGAATAGTATTAACTCTTTCAGAACTCAGATTCAAAAAATTGATTTATTTCAAGCCATAAGAGACTCATTCACAACTCCTCTGAAGAAAGGCTCAAAAAATTGGAAGGGGTAGGATTAAAGGAAAAGCAGTAAAAATCTTATCTCCAATACCTAATGGTCAAAAGAGTGAAGCAGGGAAAAACATCTAAATATGCTGCAAGAAAACTGATAGCAATTGCAACATGACAGCAAGATGCAAAAAGTGATAATTTTTATATTATTATAATCATCACATGAGACATTCAGAGCCCTCAACTAACACATTTCAGATGGAATATGATTTCTAGCAAAATACTTTTACAAAAATGTGTTGAAATAACCACAACAATATGATATCAAATTGAGGTCAATTAAACAGAAGAACTAGAAATTCTTTACTGCATCAATAAAAAGTTGCCTCAAAATAATTGCTTCCAACATATTCTGCTAGTTATCTAAAGAAGATGGAAGCATGGATTGTGAAACACAGTTTGTTGCCTCAAGTCTACAAAAGCAAGAGGAAACAATGTTGTCAGCCATGTGATTTTAGATAACACCACACAAAAAACTCAAGGGAAGCATTAATAGATTGAGAAAGGGAAAAGAATTGTGTCTGCTGTCTAGAAAAGTTACTGCAAACATAAAGATTCACATATAAAACAGCAACAATGGCATTTCTAACAGGCTCTTCTGTTACAGATCAACAGGATGAGCAGAGAAGGAAAGCCCTTGATTTTATGGAATGTTGTAGATAAGGTTCATGTGTGCTGGTTTAAGATGAAAAATCCAACCTCTTAATTACAGGAATGTCCTGCCTGATACAATTAACTTGTAATAAATGTGACCTATGCTTTGGAATACCCAGATCATAAATATTATCAATTCAGATTCTGAAAAAGCTTCAAAAATCCCCTCACTCTCTCTGACTTTAAACGTAACACGTTTCTTCTCTGAATGCTACAATGGGAAATGCAACTTCACATGAGAACAGAAAGGAATATATGTCCATAGGGAATTTATGGTCATTATTATTTCTCCAGGTTACAGAAACTGCAGTTGAAGCCAACTCCTGTACAGAATGAATTAGAATTCGAACGTATCCTTTCCAATAAAAAGTTAAAATTGTAAATCATAGATAATCCTGTCAACAGCAGTTGTTTTCTACAGACACATCCTTTTTCCTTGATAGAACACAAGCCTGAATAAAGAAATACAAAGACCCCAAGAATGCAATGCAGATGTAGAGACAAACATTCAACAATATATTAGGGTAAGTACTGGGAAATTACCAATGAAAGGGAGTTCATTTCAAACATATAATGCAGAGGATATGGGAATAAAAATCACGGCCGGCAATTAATAAGGCAGGGCCAGCAGTTCAATGTGCTTCCTGCAAAACACACAGTCTGTTTTCTTAGCCACAACCTGGGAAATGAGATGTTTCACATTTTGGGTAGTTATTTCCCCTTTTTTTGGGTAGTTATTTTCCCCTTTGGAACAATGCATTAATATGGGAGTGATCATTTCATCCCCCTTCATAAACCTGGTCGTCAGTTTCTTGCCAATACCCCTAAAATATATTCCATAAGGAGCCATACACCCCAAAGTTCCTATCATGTAAATTGGTTGTGTGAAACAACGGCATGTCTTTCTTTGTTTTCCTTCCTTTTTTCTTTACCACCAACCTTCCCCATCTCCCTCTATCCCAGGAAAAATGACTTTTCAGATTGGTGTGGGCAATCTAAGCTTGTGTGTCTGTGTTTTCATCCAGCTGGAGCTGAATTGGGTACAGTTTGAGGGATGTCTACCCACGTTAAGTGTAAAATCCTAGAAACAAGAGGTTTTGACAGGGACTTTGGATGCAGATCTCTTTAGTGTGTTATCCAGTCTCAGGACAACAGGAAATCAGACTTTAAAGATGAAGCTTAAAAGGAATGTTTTATAAAAAAACCTCTCTCTGCATCTGTTAAAAGGCACAGTGCCCAAGCCTGGGCTAAAGCAAAGTACAGAGCTTCTAAACAGCTTAAGAATTTACAACATTAGATAATTTAGTCCATCTGGAGGTACATAAATACCAGAAACTGCCAAACTATTGCTCCTAACTTGTATTTCTTTAAATGTGGAGGTTCATCACCTGTCAATGTCAAAACCAAGGTACTTCTGACAACACATGATTCTGAATATCTCAAAATCTTTAATTAGAGTCACACTGAATAAATTTAACTACAGTAACTTTTGTGCATGTCATAATACGCTCTGCTATTTGTGCTACTCTGTTCCATTAAATGATCACTCCAAAACCATGATATTGTTCCTACCATCCATAGAGCAGTGGCACATAAAAACATGAGACTGTGTCCAAAAATTTGTGATGCTTCTATTTCCATCTTCTCAGCAGTCAATACTTAGTACATCTCTATTAAGGCAAGGCCTTAAGCATCACTTATAAGGAAACACTGATTTTGCTTCTTAATCCTATGACCAGATGTAAAAGTCAGATATTGCAAACAGAAATTAGATCACCTGTTATCTCTTTATCCTTTTTCTACCACAGCCTAATGACTTGTTTGCATTGTTCCCTACTGCTGGGCACCGTCTTGATTATTTCAATGATTTCTCCACAAAAATCAACACTTGTTTCCTCATCACTGTACTGGATGATTGGTTTCCTTTTTCCCAGACTAATTATTTTACATATTTCTATACCACACTCTTCACCATCTGTTGACCCAATTACCTAAATGATCCAAATCCTCCTCAGTCTGGTTGCAGTTTCTCATTATTCCCTTTAAATTCCATTTCAGTAACATCCATAAGCCATGAGGGCTTTTTTCCCATTCTTTCTACGTACCAGTAGATCTTAAGACTGCAATCTAGGAGGTCAGATCCCACTGGAGAATGGTCCAAATCTGATGCACAAGACACTTATTTCTTCAAATGGTATAAAAATCGATACTAACCAAGATGGAGAGGGACAATTTACAAGAGGATGCAGGGACAGGACAAGAGGGAATGGCTTCGAACTGAAAGAGGGCCGGGTTAGATTAAATATTAGAAAAAAATTCTTCCCTATGAGGGTGGGGAGGCCCTGGCACAGGCTGCCCAGAGAAGCTGTGGATGTCTCATCTCTGGAAGTGTCCAAGGCCAGGTTGGATGGGGCTTGGAGCAGCCTGGGACAGTGGAAGGTGTCCCCACCCTTGGCAGGGGTGGAATGGGATGATCTTTAAGGTCCCATCCAACCCAAACCATTCTGTGGTTCCATATATGAAACTTCTCATTTACTTTCAAGTTTAGATCCAAATGATCATTCATCTGCTCAGCCTATTCCAAACTTCCAAGGATTTCAGAGATATTTCAGAAGTATGGAGCTATCACTGCACACATAAATCATTTGCTTCTCAGCTTTGCTGTGTTTATCTAACACTAACTAACCACTAAATAACAGAAAGGAGGCCAACACACCACTGGCTGCTCATGTCCTCAGATGCCCCTGACAACTTGAGTTGTTTTTCTGATATTCTGCAAGGATTAAACATTGCACTTGCTACGGATGAAAGTGGGTTTCTGAATTATGTCTCACTTTTCATTTGAGAATGGCTGTGATACCAACTCGAGATGCTACAGGAAGCTTCACTAAGCAGCAGCGGCTTTGAATTTTGCAAGAGAAGATACCAATACTGTTTCTTGAGAAGGAGAAGGATGGAGGAGGGTTTCCAAGAGATGGTAAAAAGCCTTTTCTCACTGTGAGTTTTAAATAAGTGGGAGGAATCAGAAGGGAATGGCGTATGCACAGAGAGAGTTAAAATGCTGGAGGGTTTTTAGGGCAAGGGCTTTGCAGTTTGCTCTAATTGCCTGCTTATTCCTTCATTATGGTTGAAGGGTTCTTGTAATTCACCATTATTAAATATTCAAGGTCTGGTCTGGAGGAAGCATTCTTCAGGGATTGCTCTCATCACTCCAGTGCCAGTTAAAAGTCCTGCTTTGTGCCTGCCCATGTGTACAAGTAAAGCTCTGCTTTTCCTTTTTTTATTGACTCCCTTCACTAAAAAAGACTCCAAGCACTGTGGTAATGAGAGATTATTTAGGAAATTAACACTTGAGCATCTTTGATGGAACTTTTCTCATATTTGCAAGAACAGTGTGTTGGCTTTTTGGGAGAAAAGAGTAAAAATGTTCTTCCCCCTGAGTAGAACATTCGCATGTCCACACGGCCTCCACTCCCACAGTGCTTTTACTCTCTCCTACCTTCATTTTCCTCACCCACAGACCTCATAACATGGAAAGTCCTTTCTCTTAATTCCTTGTCAAGGTGAACCGGTACAAACACACAATCGTAAGTTACAAAGTAGTTTCAAGTCACTTGAAGAACAAAATGTCAGTTGTGCTGTGGAACCTTTACACTGCTGGAAGGGCTCCATCAGCACCAGGACCATCAATAAAAGGAAGCATTTCCATGTGCAGGGATCAAACATCCTTTCTCCAAGTCTACAGAACAAAGAGGTGCAAAATACCTTCTTCTACTGAGTAGAGATGAATAGTACTACAAAAACCTGAGAAGATTTCTTGGCTATTGCAGAGTCTTGGTAATGTTCTTATTGAGGCCTGAGTGCTGTGGTGGGAGTGAAAGAGAAAGTCATAGAGCCATGGGTTGGGTTGGAATAGATCTGAAAGATCATCTCATTCCACACCCTGCCATGGGCAGGGACACCTCCCACTGCCCCAGGCTGCTCCAAGCCCCAACGTCCAACCTGGCCTTGGACACTTCCAGGGATCCAGGGACAACCACAGCTTCTCTGGGCTCAGCCTCAGCACCCTCTGAGTAAAGAATTTCTTCCTGACACCTAATCTAACCTGTCTTTCAGCTTGAACACATTCCCCATTGTCCTGTCGCTCCAGCTCCTGATGAATTGCCCTTCTTCCATCTTTCCTGTAGCCCCTTCAGGCACTGGAAGGTGCTGCAAGGTCCCCACAAAACCTTCTCCTCTCCAGGCTGAACAATCCCAGCTCTCCCAGCCTTTCCTCCCAGCACAGCTGCTCCATCCTCTGCTCATCCTGGAGCCTCCTCTGGACGCTCTCCAGCAGCTCCAGCTCCTTCCTGAGCTGGGCGCCAGGGCTGGGGCAGCTCTGCAGGTGGGGTCTCACCTGAGCAGGGCAGAGGGACAGAATTCCCCCCCTAACCTGCTTCCCACTCTGGGTGCAGAAATCCTTCAAACAGTACAGGAAGCACCTTCCAAGAAGGCTGAAAGCCCCTCCTGGAACTGCCATGACAATCCATGATGTCAGCACTTCCATGTTCAGCTCTGTAAATGAGTTTTCATTTCAGCAGTGTCCACTGAAAACCTAACACCATATTTCAAATTCAAATATTATGCATTGCTACAAAGAAAATTACAGAGGACTGGAATATCCTTTCTCAGAGCCGTATGTATGATTCCATACCAAACTTGACTTGGCATGGATTGTGGTGGATTTTGTTCTGGCTAACCTTGGAGAGTCAAAACAGCTATGGCCAATATCCAGTGTCCCGGATTATGCTGAGATTTTTTTCATCAAAAATTACATGTAAATTATCTTTTGCCTGAAGCCAAATTGTGCTTTCATTTATATTTCAACAACTTAAGACACAATGCAAAGAAAAGTAACAACACCTTGCATTGATCATACAGAAACAAACAAAACCCCCTTGGCAACCTGATGGCGAATTTCAAACTGCAGGATCAGTATTAAAGTGATAATTCATAATCCTGAGGGTTACTCACTCCTGCTGTTTATATCACTGAAAATTTTAGATGCAAATTTTCTGTGTCGTTATTACAACTTTACCAAAGGAGTTTAACGCAACTTTGTTTTGGAATTCCTGATGGAAATGGGAAAACTTAGATTTGCCCTCTAATCCAAATAAAATAAGCGAGATTTTTTCTTTCTGGAACCACTGAATAAGAAAATTCTGAATAGATCTAAGCAAGGATTTTCCGAAAATGCTATGTTTGGCAAAGAAAAGCCAATCTGGTTAGACTCAACTTGGCTGCAAATTTGATTGAAATTCACCAAAAATCTTCACATAAATGAGAAAACAAAAGAGTTAAAAGCTGATTTTCACAGAGTTGTGGTTTAGTGATTTGAGCACTTCAATACACAGATGATGGATTTCTGCCTAAATAAGCTCAAAACACAAAACTTCCCCTCCTTGGAGAGTACCTTGACTAGCAGCCTGTAAGCATATTTGGGTTTTTTTCTCTGCTTTGCATAACTGATTGAATGAAGGTGATAATTCTTTCATATCTGCAATAAGTATCCTGTCCATTGCTGCTGGGTTTTTTTTTGGGGTATTTTTTTAAGGTGGCTCTGACTTTATACTTGTCTTAAAATATTAAAGTAGCAACTGAAGCAGAGAGGGGAGAAGGAAGGTGGAATTCTCTGTTATAGTGGCTTCAAAAATTATTTAGGAGGATTCAGTGGTTCCAGAATGCTCATTACTGAACACTTTCTTACTTATATAACTTGAGAGTCAACAGAGGAGACAAAAAAATTCCTTTACAATCGTATAAACCTAAATAACCTATACCTGTGACTATGGGTTTCCACCTGAACAGGTAAAAAATATGGGATTGATTCTCTTCTAACAGGGAATGACCTGGACCTGTGTCTCCTGCATGTTTGATATTTGATCTACTGCATAAAGGTGCTCCTTTACTCAGCAATTTCGGGAAAAAAAATTAAAACCATAATAAAAGCCAGACTTTACATTAAAATAAAATATATCTATTTTGTGTATATATATATACACATTCACCATCAGAGACTAGATGATCTTTTTAATATATATATTCATTTTTAATAATATACATATTATATATAAATAGATATACTATATAATGTACTATATATTATATATTACATATTCTATATTACATATTATATATTATATATGTATATTATTTAATATGAATATATATTTTAAAGATCATGCAGTCTCTGATGGTGAGTGCTGGTGGATGGCCCAATAAATTCTGTAAGAACAGGGCAAGCACATACTGATATTCCAGAATACTTTCCCATTTTCCAGCAGTCTGTAGCTGAGAGGCCTCCTGAGCTTCTGATGACATCTCTGCATTAAATAGTCCCCAGTGAGATGTTTCCTGCCATGAATTTGTCCAAGCATTTTCTAAATCCATGTAAATTTGTAGTGCCTGTGACATTCTGTGCAATAAGGTTCTCAGCTTAATTATGCGAGGTGTGAGGATGTGCATCCCATTGCTCATTCCAATCTACCACCAGATAATGCAATCTGATAGCTCATTCTTTTGGGGGGGAAAAGGAGGGAGAAAGAGAATATTAATTTGTTACCACATCTTCCATGGCACCTGGGATTTTGTCATCTCCTGTCTGCACTACATTAATTAAGTTTTACACTATAGGATAATTCTGTACGCACAGGCAGACCCATAAGAACCATTTGTATCCCATTTCTCTGAAACTACCCTGAGCCTCTGTCACCTCACCCTTCACAGCTCCACTCATGCTGGTGACTTCCCAAAGAAGTCTCTTGAAACTGTGACCTGCTTCTTAGATTGATGCCTTAAGATTTTTAGCTTCTACAATTTTCGTGTATCTGTAATTTTAGTGTATAACTCAGGACTCCATAGAGGGTGCTAAAGCTGCCATTTCCAGCCTTTTAGACAAAACAATTCCTGTCAGTTGGAAAATCCAAGGATGCTTCGCTGCTTCCAAAATATGTAACCAACAGTGAATTGGGGGGAGCAGGCTTGGGGTGGTTGCCATCACCTGAAGGTTTAATTTGAGAACTGAGGCTTGATATGTTAATAGACAGAACTTATAAAATGTGATGAACTCGTGACTCACTGTCCATTTTGGGTGTAGCCTCTCGAGTGGGCTCTTGTCTGCCCTGAATGCATCTGAATGCCTTTAATAAATTTATTTGCTTTTTATTCTCCTAACTTTGTCTGGCCTCTGTTTCAGGTATGCCCTGTTCAGGCATCAAGACAGGTTTTCATAAAGGTACAGAACTCTTCTTCCTCAACACTGTTGGGTTTCTCTTGGTGCCTTTTGGCACTTCTTGTGTTATCATGGGGTGTTTTTTTTCTGATATTTGAGTGCTTTTGAGTGTCTGGTTGGTAATATTCATTTCACCTATTTGTTTCAGAGACCTCTTCTTTGGCAACTGATCCTTTGTGGGTTTTTTGGTACAGCCTTATCTTCTCTTAGCAGCCCTTTCACACATTCCTAATCTATTGGCCCTCTGTACACTCTGGCAGTTTTATTTCTGTTGTGTCTGGAAATAAATGCATTCTTTCCTCGATACCTTTTCAAATTGTTTCTAAAAATCTTTGTGGCCTGACATGTTATGTTTCCACGCAATAAAAACTACTAGAGGTTAATTTATTCCCTGTTTCCTGGTTTTGGACATAACGTTGAATTTCTGAAGGATGATTTCTTTCTTTTGTTATCCTTCCTTAGCCTCTTGTTTGACCACAGCAGCATTTGATAGATGATAGCTTTGTAACAGATGACATCGTCTCCAATATGTGATCTTTCAGCTGGAGCCATGACACCTGCAAAGATTTTCAGCTAATCCTTTTAGCTTCTATTTCTAAGGTACTTCTTCGTTTTCCTGGGGAGTTCCCTTTTTGCTATCAAGTGTGTGTGAAGTGATCACTGCCCTCTGTCACTCCTGTCCTGCTCTTCTTGGCACTGGCGAGGCCACACGTCAGGTGTCCAGTTTTGGGCCCCTCATTTCTAAAAGGACATTGAGTGGCTGGAGCGTGTCCAGGGAAGGGAACAGAGCTGGGAAGGGGCTGGAGCCTCAGGAGTGGCTGAGGGAGCTGGGAAAGGGCTCAGCTTGAAGAAAAGGAAGTGCAGGGGATCCTCATTGCTCTCCACAACTCCTGACAGGAGAGGCAGAGAGGGGGGTTGGGCTGTGCTGTCGTGTCCCAAGGGAAAGGACAAGAGGAAATGGCCTCAAATTGCATCAGGGAAGGTTCAGATTGGAGACTGGAAAAAAACGTCACTGCAAGAGTGGTCAGGCATCGGCATGAGTTTGCCCAGGTGGTGGTGGTGCAGTCCCTGTCTCTGGGAGTGTTCAGGAGGAGTCTGGATGTGGCCCTTGGGGACAGGGTTTGGGGTGATGCTGCTGCTGCTGGGGTGGCACTGGATGATCCCAAAGGTCTCTTCCCACCTTGCTGATTATGGGATTCTGTGATGGAAGGGTCACCTGGTCACTGCCAGGGAGCCCCTCAGTGCCCCCAGCACTCTGGGCATTGTGCACCCCTCGGGACCAGGGCAAGGCTGACACTGCCTCTCCCTGGTTTTCCTCCATGAATTTGTTTTCTCCCTGCAGCAGGGAAACCTTGCCATTCCCAGCCAGGTCTGCGATTCCAATCCCTGCTGTTTCACTTACTTTAGTGATGTCAGTTAACACTAAGTTTCTCTAACACTCATGCCCACGTGGCCTGTTTTACAACTTCAAGCTTCAGAGGGTTTGGGAAAGGAGGTGTCTCACTTTATTCACTCTGCTACTCCAGTGCAAGTCCGACAGATCATTTTCTAAGTTTCATTTCAGTAGGGGATCTTTTCCTCTTCCATTTTTAAGTTTGCAGCCAAGCCAAGAGATAGCTATTCCCCAGCCCAAATTTCAGCAGTTACCATGGAAGAAACTAAAATTTTTCCTTCTTTCAGTGTTTTTCCACTTGACCATTATTTATTACTGTTGGTTAGACTTGGGTATATTTGCATCTATATGCATAGAACAGAAAATGTAAATTCAAACAATTACACTGAAATATGAGACGAAATATAATTATTATCTCAACTTTAATAGTGTCAAGGAAACAAACATATTTCAATACTTGAGTTAAACTGTAGTTATCAAAATCTGCAACAAATTATATGGCATATGCTATCCAGAAAGGCAAACTGGATAATAATTTATTCCTTCCAACTTTACTATTTCTACAAGTCCTCTCACATATCATAATATCTAATTGCTTTTTCTCATTCCTTTTTTTTTTTTCCCCTTTTCTCTGTCTTTTTTGGTCCTGAAGGCTTACATCAGAACATCAATAACTTACTATAGAAATTATTTTGACTTGATCTACCTCTGTATTACTGCAGACACAGCAGCCTCGGCTGGGAGTACAACTTTGACAGGCAAATTCCAGTTACTTTAGTCATCAACCATTCTGAATTACCAAAGGAAAACTATTAACAAATTTCTGACATGAAAGTGCTGCCTCTTATCACTGTCATGCAATAATTAGAATAAGCAAGCAAGCAAGTGCTCATTTTCTCATTGAGCTGACACATGTTTAGTCTTACCCAGCAGAGCTTTGATACTTAGCATGTCACATACCTACAAAAACCATGAAATTTAAAGTGGAAAACTTTTCTAAAGAAAGTTCCAATTCAGTTGAAAACCCTGTGATGTTCTACACTTGCAGAAATGGCATTTTGGAGACACTGAAGAGGTGAAAACAGTAGGAGAAGAAACGTTTTGTGGTTGAACCTCTTGTCCTTTAATTACTGTTCCAAAACTGAAAGCAAATCAAATCTTGAGACATTGCAAGGCTTGAGACATCATAGTCCAAATAAAAACAATGTCAGCAGAACTTCCCCAGGGACTTATACCCAAATACACTGAAGTGCTCCTGTATCTGCCTAAATTTATTTCTGTAATGTCATGGATGTCCCTTTAAAACAATGAGTTTTTCTTCAGCTTAATCCAAGGACTTTATCTCACTTTTGGTGAATAAACCAGTGAAGAGAAAGGAAGGCAGGTGCTCATTTTTCATAACATGGGTACTGTCTTTTTCTAATCTCCTCATCCCTGGTTTCCAAAAGTTGTGTCACTCATCCAGCTACAAACTAAGAAGACTTTCATATCACAGAACTTTTTCTCTGTCCTGCCCATGATGAACATTTATGTCTGTGTGCACAGGGATTCCCCAAACACTGTTAGTAGTGTTAGAGCTGGTTTGGTGACAAATCTAGCTGTATAATTGTATATTATCTGTCAACTCCAGGAAAGAGACCAGAGTTTTGCTATTCTTATTATTTTGAAAATACGCTTTTAGAGTGATATTCATTGGTGATAAGTGCAGGTTTGAGAATGTAACATCAATGATTGAAATCAGTATTCTTTCTGAAATGAACTTCTTTTCAAAAGAAGAAAAATCACATCTTCGAGCAACAAAAAAAGCCTATTGCACTTGCATTATGTATTTTTTTTTATCTTTAAAACTAGGTAGAGGGTTTGAGTAGAATCCCTTAGAAACCATGGAAAATATTGAGCTTCAATTAAAGTTGTGGAGATTTCACCTCTTTAATTTTTAAAAGTTGCTTACTGCTATGATACTTTGCAGAAATCCTTTGGGCAAGAAGAAGTGGTAGCTCTTTCCCCAAGCTATTAATGAATTTCACACTAAATACTTTGTAATCTTTAGAAACAAGGGACTTAACCTAAATTGCTTTTCCATCATTTTGAAAAGACGGCAGTCTTCCCAACTGTAACATCTGCTTTTTTTTTCTTTCTTTTTTTTTTTTTCTTTTCTTCTTTTTTTCTGCTGGCGCTCTAATTCACAGTGCTAAAATCTGACACTGATGGCGCTGTCCTGGTTGAGTTTCCCTCATTTCACTCCTCCTTGCAGCACTCACAGCAGCCTGTGCTGGTGATCAACCAGCCCCATGCACAGACGGTGGGCAGAGAGTAACTTTCAGTTTCCAATACTCCAATTAAACTCTTCCCCTGGGACTTCCACCCACCAGACAAGGTCACTTGGGGCCTGCCCAGTGACAGTGACAAACAGTGCTTATAATTAAGGACACCCAAAACCCTCTTAGTGCCATTTGCAGTATCTCAGGGACCAGCAGGAAAAATATTTTTAACATCCCATTTTGCTGATTATTAAGAGATAAACATATATTTGCAATTAACGAGTATAAGCAATAATAAACATTTGGCCTTGATTTCATTCAAGTGCATGGCAACACACGATGATATAAATTAGGACAACTGGTGACAGGCTCTCAGGGTGAATGGAAACAACCACACTCAAAGGACTTGTGCTGCAGCAAAGCATCTTTTCAGGCTGCTGGAGGAACATTCATTACCGTGTACCACACTCGTGTTTCATTAATGCATAACCAAGGCGCAGAATTGCTCCGTTAATCTTGAAGATGAATTACTCCTGTCAGAGCTTTGTTACAGACTTATCTCTACCACCAACACCCGTGCACTGAGACAATAACAGCAACACTCCACTTGCTCTTGAGGAAGGGGAAAAAGAATATTCCAAGTAATTAAGAATACTCAATTTAGACAGTTGATCTTATATTCCAGGAGCTGGACCTGCACGTTTCACTAATGAGACATTGCAAGTGCCAAACACCAGTGCTAACCTACACATTCTTAACCTGAAGGAAAAGCAATTAATGGAACTGTGTGATTGTGGGATTTTGAGCAGTTTCTTTATCATCTTACTTTCAGCCAGAAACAAATGTACAAAAATGTCAAGAGATGAAAAGGTCAAAGGTCAAGGAAGATTCAGCTGTAATTAACTTCTGAGTGCATCGCTCTGCAGAGAACTTGGTTTAATGGCCATGTTGATATGCTCGGACTTTTTTTATTTTCAGTTCGACTCCTTGTCAGACCAGATAAATGTGCACCTAAAATGATGGCTCTGCAAAACAGGACAAAAAGAAAAGGAAAGTCTTGCAGATTGCATTTGAGTTCTTGTGATTGTCCTGTCACAAACTCCCATTTCTCTGCTTCACTCTCCACCAGGGATGTGTCAAAGACCAGGATGGGCTGGGCCAACACCAAATGGGCTCCATTCAACCCCACAGGAAGGAAACTAAGACCCCAAAACTCTCTCTGCTGGGACTGTAGGGAACTGAATCCTTCAGGGAACACATTTCACAGTCCACAAGTCCAGCCTTGCTTCACAGTGAGGAAAAGTTATCAACCTCTCATAGACTTAATTAACACAAATTTTAATGTGGGATGTGTGTCCACATCAGGTGAAAGCAGTGAACACAGTCCTGTTAATTGAGCACTTGGGAGATGGAGGGAATTGGGTCTAGGAACCATTGTTTTAGCAAGTCATAGATTACCAGGATATTCATTTTATAAAAGAAAATGACCTTTTCATTTTTTCTGCAGTCAAAAAGGGAATGAAAAGTAGATTCCAAAGAAAAACATATTTCATTCTGTTCTGAAGAAGGATGGCTATATTGGAAAGTATAATAGAAACATAACATTAAATCAGTTACACAACCACTGTTTTTCCTATGAATCTAATCTATTACTGCAATCACTTTTTCAGTAGAATTTTTTTAGAAGTCTGATTTCTGTTAATAGTGAATGCTGTAGTTCAATACATTTTCCCTTATCTTCCCTATGATCACTCTTCCTATGTTGAAATTAAACTGTTCTCTTGTTTTGCAGAACGTGTATTATTACCATGATTTTGCTATGATGATTTTATTATATCCCATGGGAAAAACATGACATGTTAGTTTGGCAACAATTAGGCTATCCCTGAGAAAAAAAAAGAAAACTTTAAAAGAAACACCAGTCAAAATTAAATGTTTTCTGAGGGGAAATGAGGGGCTTGGTAGAGAATATAGAACACTACATATTTTGGGTTCCTAAGACCTATGTACTTAAAATTGCTGTTCAGGTTTATTAAGGCAAACATATTTAAATTTGCTGCTTGGGTTTATTTCTTAAGCAAATGGCACATTTGCTAGGGCAATTCTTTTTGGAAAAGTTCCTATCTCTATAGGTCCATTCTATCTTATGTCTAACATCTCATCACCTGGCATAAAATTACATTTTCATGTATTGCTAAATTGTATCCTTTTACCCATCCGTTAACCCATGTTTCTAATCCATTAATTCCATTAAAACAATTTATAACTTACACCGACCTGGGATGTTTATTTTCTTGCCTGTATTTGGAGGAGACAGAACTACTCAGTGGCAGAGAAACAAGGAGATAAAAATGGCTTTGCAGCGTTGTGGGTTGGAGATTAGAGAAATTCAGACTGACATTCTGCCTCAGAGAAGATGGGATCTGTGGCCTGGGGAGGGAGGATGAGGTTACAACCTTTAAGCCATGCCATGCAAGAAGATCCACAGGAAAATCTAGGTCAGTCACTCACTGAAGATTGCAAACTGCTCAGCAGTAGTGGCAATCTATATTTGGCCTTTGTGTGAGAGAGCGGCAGAAGATCCTCACTCGACCCCAGCACAGCTCCAGCCACGGGGTGAACATGTTATGGGGGCTGAATCTCCATGAGGTGCCCCACTTCCAAGTATTCCATGTGTGAATTCCTTCCTAACTAATTCCTGTCACTGGTAACTGGTAACAGAGAGCTCTTTCCTTTTTTTTTTTTTTTTTTTTTTAAAATTTTTTNTTCTTTTTTTTTTTTTTTTTAAAATGCATGTTAATATCTGCAGTTGACTTCCATTTTGAATTGCTTAAACATTTATGAAGGAAATTAATAATTTCTGGCAGAGTTCATGGCTCACCTCTACTTCTCAGAACACTGAAAGGCTAAATATCAGTACTCAATAGACAAAACACAGTGAGGCCCCTCAAATAAATAAGATAAAAATTTCTATGGAAAACAGAAAGAACAATAAAAATACTTTGGTTTCACAGAAACCAAAGAATGAGAAGCTACAGCTTTCTGAGCATCCTGCAGAACTAAATTTACTTCTGCTTAAGGAGTCAGGCACCAACACTCTTCTTGACAAGGTTGTTTTTCCTCAGAATGACCAGAGATGCATCACATTGTGTTTCCTAATGAAAACGAGGTGAATGAACGGCCCTGCTGTTTTCCCTATTATTCTTCTTTCTGCGTTTTAATAGCACATTACCAAAATGTGAGCGGCCTTCTCTGAATTCCTCCTGTATTTACAGATGCCATTAAAATCATCCAGGTTGCACTGATGTGTGTTCTAATGGTTGATGGCAGCATCTAACGGTGTGAACAAGATGGGAACTGCCTGATGTTCCTTTGAACAGAAGAGGGGTGAGTTACAGGTCCTGGAAACGAGAACTGCCAGCAGTCGGGATTCCCTGGAAATGTTTATGCCTTCTTTGCATATTATTCTCATGTGCTGTGCTTGGGAGTTTGATGAAAGCTCATCACCCTTGGGCAATGGGGAGAGCATTCCAGGATTATCCCAGTGGATTGCCCACTGGAAGGGCTGTGTTGAAGGCGTGTCTCCCCTCACATCACAAAATAAATAAAAGATCTATATGAAAAAATCCATAACACGCTCCCAGAAACACAGGCCACAAGTAAAATTCATAATAATAATTTTTAAACCCACAGTCATTGTATATATTAGCTCTAAAACCAAAATAAGCCACTCTAGTACTCCTGGATGAATTCCCAAGGTGTGTGTGAGAAGAGTTTTGAAGGCAGAATTCCCAAAGGAATGCACTCACTGAAAGATAATGCCAGTGCAGAAGATTCCCCAGGGAATTGTGTTTAAGTGGAAACATTTGCAATATCTTCAAATCATCAAAGTGGGTGTTCCACTCTTTGCTGTGTTATAGGTGAAAGTTAAAATAAACTCAAATTGGCCAAAAGTGAATTAATCATTATTACAAATGAAAAATTACATTATCAAAACCAACATGCATTATTAACCAACAAGCATTAGTGAGAAATCCAAAAGCCAAGATGAAAAATACACCTTGAATACGCTACTCTACTAGAAATCACTCCTAACAGATTAAATACACCCTACAATATTGTGATATCATCCAACAGAAGTGATGAACACATAAAAAAGTTTAAAATAATATAGGGCTCCTTTTTCATGCCTGTATGTAAACAATATTTTCTTCTGCACCTTTGGAACATTTCAGTCTGTGAATGTGGCCTTTTAACTATCTGAGCATACTCACAGTGCTTCAAATTGAAGGGAAGAATGATGCATAAATCTGTTAAAATCAGCAGAGAGGTTTTCAAATCCTAATTCCAACATAACCCTAAATTAGCTTGTTTTGTGGGCCTAAATCTAACTTTTACCCAAGTTCAACTCATCTGGCATGGTCAGCTACTTCATGAAGCAAGAACTCACCAATAACCTCAACTGGACCTCTGGTCTGCAGAGATGATAAACAAAGGTAGAATCTCTCTTTCAAAAAAATACTGTAATTAATTTAAATTGCTTCTTTTTTTAATTTTAGTTATACTGATTGAAACCGCTGGCCTTCAGAAATCCTTTCATTTCTATCCAGGTTTAAGTGGTAAAATTCACACTTTTTCCCTCCAGCTTGAGCTGATTTTCACTTTCCCAAGACAACCATTAAAAAAAACATCACACCAATTCCTTCCTGATGGCCTATTTGCACAGGTTTCTGAAAAATCAACTCAGGATTGTCTGTCTCAGTTTTTAATTAAGTTAATCAGTTGTAATTACAGGTCTAAACACTTCCTCTGCACTTGCCAAAAAAAGCCTTACTTTTTTTTCTCACTGCCTCCTCTCAAACACTCCTGTGAAGAGCTCGTGCAACACCTGCTGCACATTAAGATCTCCTGAAGACAGGTAACAGTGATACCAATTTTAGTATCAGGTGGTGATATCTAATTACTGACAGAACATCATCATAAAACGGTTATGAAAGTAATAATTTTGTTCTTCCTCAGAAAACACCGTCACGAAGTCTAAGAGAAACTGATTTACTTCCATTAGAATTAATTTCAAGGAGCTGCCTAGTTTTGCCACCATAACTTCAAAAAATGCTAATTAATTCTAAATCAGAATGTATGTAATTATAACAGTTTTCTGCTGAAAAACAAATTACCTTATGCCCTTGGGGTGAATGAGAGTGAAGATATTTCATATTCCTTTCACCAGCGTAAATATTTTACATTTTAGGCCATGAAAATAATGTGCCAACCATAAACATCCCATCTTTTCCCTCTCAAATGTTTAGAGACTGTTTTCTTCCTCCTAGCATGGAGACACTAAACGAGTTGACAGTCTGCTTGCCAGTCAGTTTAATCTCACTCTCTCTCTGGGTTTGTGGGAAAACTGTGGCATGCCAAGTTATTTTTGGCCAAATGTTACAGTATGAAGAGCCTTCAGGAGTATTCCTTTAGTGAGGGGAATAACTGGCAGCTGTTCTACCTGCAGAATGGGAATTGATGTTGCCATGGAAATAGAATAACTTTTTCCTTTTTTAAATTTTTTTTTCTGTCTTTGTGTATTTGGGTTTGCCCAAGTACAGGAATCAGTTCGAGAACAGTTTCCAAAAGCAGAATGAAAGGCAAGGAGGACTCTTGGAAGGAGCTCAAAAGCTATTTGCATCTATTTCAGACAATGGTAATTTATGGACAAACCACTTGAGTTTCTCTTCCTAAATGGGAAGTAGGTGCAAAATAAAATCCACATTTCATCTTTGTCTGTTGTTGACTGCCATGAATTTTCCATTGCATGTTTTATACTGATCAAACTCCTCAAAAATGGGCCTCTTTCAACAGGGACAGTTCTGTTTGCTTTCATCAACATTTTCATTAACACAATCTGCAGTGTAGAAGAACATAATAAATGCAGAGAAGGCTTCCAAATAGGCAATAAATGAATTTATGCTCCTGCACATGCTGCAGAACATATGGTGGGACTCTCTGGCTGCATGACAACGGGAGCCCAAGCACTGAAATTTATGTGCCCTGAGATGATGCAGAGACCTCTCCACCACAGCCTGTCTCCATCTTCAAAAAAATACCAAGGAGACGTTTCCACCCAGTCATGTAATCATTGTCCTTTCATGAGACAGCGCCTTAACCTTGCACTCTTCAAACTGTGTGAGGATGAAGTCACTGGAAGTGCTGCAAATCATGTTTTCACAGAGGGAGGGTTTCGCGAGCGGGTGGTGTCAGTGACACAGGCAGTCACGCTGATTTGCCGTGCTCCTTCAGACTTCTGCCAAAAGCAAAGGAGCTGAAAACCTCGGAATTTAGCTCAGTTTGACAAAAAGCTGAGAATTCCTGAGGTCTGTGAAGCAGGACCACGCTCCTTGCAGACAGACAAACCACAAGAAGAAGTTAAAGACCCCCGGGTTAAGTACAAGTGATCTCTGCACTAAGAGGGATGTTGGTGAGAGACAAATCCTCAGCAGGTTGGGATTTTCATCAGCACAGATTAGAAGCACAAGCCTTACCAGAAGCCAGTAGGGTTTGTGTCCTTTTTATAAGAACTTAAAAACTGATAAGCGCTTTGTGGCAGAGCATGTAGGATTTTTGGGGGGTTGCTCGTCTGGATTTTTTTTTATTATTGTAGTTGAGTTCACAGGTTTTTATATTGTGGTAATTTCATCTCCCTCTCAAACCTCAGGGGAGAGGAAAATCTTCCAATATACTGTAACAGTTACACTTAAACAGCTGCAAACCAATCAAGGAAAAAAAAATTAGTCTTTTTCTCCTTGCTGAAATTCTTCAGATTTAGATAAATGTAAACACTATTGCCCCTCTAGGTCCTCACATTTTCTTTACCTTTCCTCATTTAGTTCCACATCTACTTTAATAAATATTTAACCACATGCACCAGCACTTCCCATTTACTCTCTCCTTAGCTTAAAGATTAATGTAGATATCTGAGGAAACATCTTAGCTTAAAACCATGGAAAAATCATTTTGTTCATACATGCATTTAGGCAGACCCATGTTTACCTGATTTGCTTAATGGGATAGAAGATTTCACAACTGCATATCAGTCTGAGAGTCAGGAAATATTGAAAGAAGGATGAGGAAAGGCTATATCCCTGTAAAAACTTTTTATGGACTCATTTGTGATTTTGATTGGAATTTTGTCACGCTGGCATCAACAGGAAAACCACCACAGTCTGCAGCAGAACAAGAATTTCATTCCTGTTCTAATTATTGCTTTTATTTTTTTCCCCCATAAATGAGCGATCCTGCTGGGTTCTATAATTTTCTTTTATATTCCCAGTGCAAAATATGAAACCACAATTTAATATGTGAATGAGGCCTAAATTTTCTATCAGACATATGAAGGACAAAGAAAGCCCTGTACCTTCATTTACCCTGCACAAACTCGCAGTTTATGTTTTTTTTTTCTACTCTAATACTGCAGATAAGAGGTTTTGCTTCCTACAAAGGCTCAGGAGGGGCCATATCTGTAACTCACTCTTGATCAGACCTTGCAGGACCCTGGGCCATTTCAGCACATTATGTACAAGAAGAAATTGCATTTATCACATCTATGTAATATTCAGATTATTTCAGGCCTTGACAATAGCCATCCTACCTCCAATTTATTTATCAACAAGGTCACTTTTTTCCCCCAGATCAGCCTAAATGTTTTGCTTCGGTTCTAGAACTGTGGCCTGTAAACTCAATCTGACATTTACCCACACCCCTTGTTGCTTTTGACTGATTCAGGGCCAAAATAATCTTATGGTAAATTCACCAGCTCTAGTGGAGCTCTGTGGTGATGAGCTTCAATCCAGCCTCCTGTTTTTAATACAATATGAACATGAAGGACTAATAAATAGCAAGAAACCCCTAAGAGAAAACTGTATTTCAAACATTCTACTTGTACTTAATGACTTTTAGCTCTGCATTTTTAAATGACACCCTATTTAGGCTGTGGAATTGCATCCATAAATGCAATGTAGTGCCAATAAATATTTCTCTGGTGACATTCAGTGCAGGATTCTCACCACATCCATACATCACAGCTTTTGTCAACCCAGCAGCCTGTCTGACTGCAAGTTAATACATCTGTTTCTGCTTGCATTTATAACCTTAAGAGTGTCTTACTCGGGCTTTGCTTATTCTGCATGAATCCCTTGGAATTTTCTGAAAAGTGTCACGTATTTTTATCTAGAATGCTTATTAGCTATTGATATTTAATAAATGCACATTAAAAATGAACAGTGACTCTAATAATGCCTATTTTTCTTCTATCTTCTCAGTTTAACAACTCCATATCTCCTTATCCCACTTCATTCTGTTGTGAGTTCTACAGCAGTTGAAGCTACATCAAACACTTCAACTTCTGTTGTGAAAAGATCTTGGATTACAGCAACCTGAGTTTCAAACCCTCCTCATGCTTTTCAGAGGAGAAAAAAAGGACATAAATGCCCAATTTTTTAGCTCCTTAAGATGTGTTTGGAAAATTTGGGGCAGTACCAAATGAAGGCAGGGCTGCAGAAGTTGCTGTGACCATGAGGAAGGACAGTCACTGCCACAGCTGTGGGCACTGGCTGCAGCTGCATTTTCACCGTGCACAGAAAAGCACAAAGTCACAGCCAGCACCAAATGCCCTTGTCATTTCAGAGCCCTGCTCCAGATTTCACTGATTTCCATACTCTTCATCTAATGATCAGCATGAAATAATTCTTTACCCACCCTCCTAAGGATAATTCTCCAATCCCGTACGCACTCACTAACACTGGATGCGTGCTGCTTGAGAAGTTTAGCGAAATAAACAATTGTGAATCACAGGTCCTTGAAGATTATTCCTTTTGCTTTAAAAAGGAAACATAAAAAAAAAAAGAAATACCAATAATTTGTAAATGGCAATATTTCAGATTCATTTCTTGCCTGCTGTTCTTCCAACAGCATCTCTCTTCCTCTAGGGAAAATGTGCCATAAAATGCTTAAAGGGTATCCATTTATTAACCCAGAAAGGCTGCTTCCCAAACCTCCTTGAATGCAATTTTCCAAGTAGCTTTCCCACACACTAGGGAATATCAAACACCATTCCACAGGCCTGACTCAAGGCCAGCGAAGTCAAAACACAGCCACTGCTTCTAATGACCAGAGATCCCTCTGCCAGAGGACTTTATTGCACAAGCAGATATCCAGATAGGGAAAATTAAAAAGCAATCATCTCCTGCTGAGACTAGAACAATTCCAAACTGCAGCCAAGGTTTTTTGAGGGATTTTTTTTTGGTGGATGTGTGCAGGTTTTGTAGATGAAATGCCAAAAGCAGAGAATCTGATTGCAGTGACCTTATTATTGCTCTGAAGATCCTTCAGTGGACAGTAAATGTGATGAGCTGCTAAATAATTGATTATTTCAAGAACTTAATGCTGAGTGCTTTTCACGCATCAGTACAACATATTATTTTATAGGTGTTGGTGTGTCAGCAAAACTCGGAACCACTCACCTACAGCTCTCGCGGAGTAGAAAAAGAAAAGGAAAAAAGTGGCAGTCAGATGCAATTCCCTTGAAAGTTGAAAAGCATGGATTGCCATCAGCCTCTTCAAAGAGGAACTGCAGTAAAGTTTTGCTTCATCTCTTTGCACTTAAATGCAAAAATCTAAAATCAGGATTGCTGTGCAGGTGATGTTATTTGTCTATGGCAATAAAGCTGCAAATCCTCATATGCTTGGAGGATTTAATGGAAATTTTCCCAGCAGGTAAAAAGCTTTACTCCACCCACACACAGTGTGTTGCTGTGTGACAACAGATTTTGCTCCTGGACATGGAGCAAATACAATGCAACTTATCTTAATTTTTCCTTCTCAGATGACCTTGTAGCTTGCCAGGTCAATAAAAGTCAAGAGAGGTTCCCAAAGTGTTAGGAAAGAGGGAACTTTGTATTCTCTCTGTGTCACAGAATACACAGACACTGGAGCTCTACGTTTTTGAAGGTCTGCTATGGCAAGACCATTATTTTTTGGGGTTTTTTTCCACGAGGAAGGTAAAATACTGGAAGAGAGGCCCCGGGAAGTTGTGGGACCTCTGTCCTCAGAGGTGTTCCAGATTTGACCAGTCATGGCCCTGAGAAACCTGATCTAAATTAGATCTTTTCTGAACAGGGGGTAGAATTGGATTGGCTTCTGGATGAGCCCTTAAATGCAATTTATGATACTGTGAGACATGAGTAGGAGGGAAATACTTGGCATCTCTAACCTAATTTCCAAACTAATAGAGAGATAGAGAGATCTGTATCTGAAATATTACCCATTTAAAAAGAAATGCACTTTGTCACGACAGGAAAAACCTCTGGTTCAAAGTTTAAAGTTGTTATGAACATTAGCATTACTAAAAGGGACTTACACATAAAACCGTCTTGAATACTTAAACTATTTAAATCTGAACAGGAAAAAAGGGAATAAATAGGTAATTGATCTACTTGGGTTTTCTTCCCCCTAATCTTCGCCATCTTTACTTGTACCACACCTAAATATTCCCCTCCTCTGCAATAAGCTTCATTTTCCCTAAAATGCCATCATATCTGGGAGGCATTTAGGAGCAAGCTTGACATTCTGAAATCATATGCATTCACAAGTGAAAGAGAAACAAATAATAGTGACAAGCAAGCTGTGAATAGCTATTAGCATCTCTGGATATTGTGAACTCTCTTCAGACAAGTCTGAACGTGAACACGTTTGGTGTTTCAGTTGTTTAGCTACTCTCAGTTTTCCTCAATTCTGGCACTGTTACACCCCAGTGATATCACTTGACTCTGAATAAACTCAATTTGCTGTAATTTGCACCTATAGCAAAAAAGCATTGGTTTTAGCTGCCACTAAAACATGACATCTAAAAGAAAAATTGGAGCTAAACAGGATACATGAAGATATAAATTAATACTCTAATAAAAGCATTTAGAGATACAGGTGCAAAACACAACCTTGGTGCAAATTAATTATCAACATTTGCCCAACAGATTTACTGATAGGAACCATTTCCTTTTTTAATGCTGTCTCCTATCTAGATTCTTTGACTCTCCTTTACTTGACAGCCTTATTTATTTAATCTGACTGGATGGCCTAAAATGATAGTTACTCTGAGAACCAAAGACAGTTAGAACAGCAAGGAATCAGCAACAAGACCAGAATGCAGGAACAAAGAAATTAAATGGGAGAACACAAGATTTGGTTCAGCTCTTCTTTCTCTCCCTCACTGATTCGTCTTTCTCTTGATTTTGCAATACATTCCGCTCACACACTCTCTTCATAAGTTTTGAAGTAGAAAGGTAACTCCAAGACTGAATATTTGTGTATATGCAACAAAAAAGCAAGAAAATATCCTGCAATTGTTTGCTGTTTGGGTTTTTTTAAAGTCTTTTTTTGTGCTGTGTACATGTCCCTACCAATGTGCCAGCAAATATGGAACAGCGGTGCCACGAGGAAACAGAAAGATGGTTTTAGGGTGTGGAAACACAGCAATAACTTCTCTGCAAATATGAAAACTCACAAGAAAGGGAGAGTATATTGCAATAAGATTGCTTCTGGATTGCTATTTACAATTTTACCTTTGTCACTGAAGAGAAATTTTCCTAGTCTGTACTCAAATCAAAATAGTCATATCTGTGATCAATAGAAGTTAGTGACAAACTAACTCCAGTACTCAAAATATCCTGGGTGTTCTGTAATCTGGGGGCAAACAGAGAAATTCCTGTGGCTGCTCAGGTCACTGGTATTTCTCTGTGCTCCAATTCCAGAGATGTGGGAGTAAAGAGAAAAACAGCCAAGCTGGATAGAGAGGTCGGAGGAACAAAAGGTCTCATAGAAGGTGGATCATCTAAAGGGCACCAGCAAAAAGAAAACAGGACAAAATACAGCAAAATCAGAAAATAAACAGGGATGGAAAATGTCTAAAACCAGTTGAGAAATGTCTTTCTCTGAACTTGAATATACCTTCAGATTCTTCTCTGAAGTGATTGGTACACAGAATTTTCTTAATGCCCAGCTATTGCTGAAGCCCAATAAACATAAAATATCCTTTTCCTGACACCTTTTCTTCCAAGGCCAATGGTAGATGTCCAAAACCCAGCTGAGAATTCATGGAGGACCTAAAGTGATGCATGTGATAAAGATACTATTTAAGCATTCTTTTCTATGTAGGAAAATGCACTTAAAATTTCATATTCATATTCAATTTATTTGACTTACAAAAATAAGCAGGCAACCAGAAGTTGGACAATGCCAGACAAAATGGATGGTGTGAATTTGTCCTTTCTTTTTCACCCATGTCCAAGTTCTAACAAGCAAGGATCTAATAATAATATTCATGCATTTCCCTCCACCTCATCCTATTTTCTGCGCCTGTTAGTGGCTCTACACGTTTGGAAGAAGCCAGTCTCTGTCTCCTTGGAATGTGTGCCTCATTTAAATGCAGAATAAAGGAGATGTTTCATGTTTTCTTTCTTGCATGTTAATTGCACTGATTGATATGACACTGGTCTTCGTGCTTTGTACTTTCTTTTATTACCTCCTATAAGCAGGGGAACTCAATTTAAAAAAGCCCTGAGATAAGACCACGGTAACATTACAGAGAACAAAATATCTGCAAATAATACCCTGGCTCTGGGCAAAAGGTGGTGGGAGTTTTTTATTTCAGTGTAACTTCTTGTTCAGTCTAGTCCAGACATCCCTGATAGTAATGACTATACTGCTATATTTTATCTTTAGTCAATGTGAAATATAAAACAGGCTGACAGTCATTGTTATGCAGAAATCTTGGTTATTAGATAAAGCCAATATCCTCATTACTATTAAGAATAATATTAGGTATTATCAATAAGATGAAATAATCAACAACTTTTAAGAAGTAAGTTTTTTTTTCTCAGAGAGGTATTCCATTTCCCTCTTATTTTATATATGAACTCATGTACATGGATAATATATATGTCTAAAACTCTTTTATTTAATGGGTTCTCTAAAAATTCAGGTGAGGAATTCAGCAAATTCTCAAATAAGTATCTCAGATACTTATCTGAGATTACAGGCAACATTTTGCCATTGCCAAAGATCCTTCCACGCCTTTAAAAGACCTTTTGTATTCCTCCCCTCCCATACTCTTAATTTAAATTTAAACACAGGGACCAAGACTGTGGCCCTAATTTCACAGGAATACTTAAAGCACCTGTTGGAAATATGATCCCAATAAAAAGCTGGATGAAATGCTGGCTCTACAATCTGAAAATAGATAATTTTTTAGCTCCCACACCCCTGAGAAGCTCCAGTGCAGGACTGTGGCTCTGAAAGCCAATGGCCCAAAGCCTCTACTAATCAATGGGAAACTTTTCAGAGACTCCGTTGTATTATTGGATTGGGCTCAAAAAGCTTAATTTAAAGGTATCTCATGATGAAATTTCACTCCAGTGACAGCATTATCCCAAATTCTGCTGTTCCCCAAAGCATCAGTGCAATACATATTTAAACACCAGAGTTGATGTTAACTGCTGCAAATTTCAATTCCAGAATATAGGGATTGTCCCACCTGGCAAATGCGGATTATTATTCTCATCTCCAAAGAAAAGTTCTATATATAGAAAGGGAAAACAGTTATTTTCATACTGATTATTGAGTCACGGTAATTACATTTCATATGGGAAATATTTGAGATCTAATTCAGGTTGTGAACAATTATGTGCACCATGCCAATTATTAGTTAGGATGTGCATCAGTTAGGATGGGCTCCTGATGCATCACACACTTCATATAGACATATTTAAACTGAAAAAATAAATAAATCTAACAAAAATATCCCGCTTTTGATGAGAAATTATCACATTTCAGCATCTGCTAATTTTGTATGGAGACTAAAAGCTGATGTGTCTATGTTCTTCACTGAACATGGAAAACAAGTTCCAGATTTTGAAATATGTCATTTTAAGGTCCCATTTTAGCATTCCCAAAACTTTTTTCTCTTTTTTTGTTTTGTTTTTTTTTGGGGGGGCTGGGGAGGATGATGCTAAACTCTTGGGGGTTTGTCTGTTCAAAAATTATTACGGAAGCTGAGGTTTGAACTATCATTTTCACCAACAGACCAATTCCTTGAAGATTTGCACTTCCCAGAGGGAATTGTAACTATTGTTCTAGCAGGACCCACATGTTACCTTGTGGGGACTGAAAGCTGAGAGCTGAATGACAATATTACTATTACTATTATTATTATTATTATTAATAATAATAATAATTTCCTGTGCACAGCTTTTTAATTGAGCTGCACCTGCTGCAATGCAATAGCTGACCAGAACAAATCTTTGCTGTCTTCTGTGAAATGTGGATGTCAAACAAACCTGACCTGTGGGGAAACATCCAGGCTGTGATCCCAAGGAGGCCATGCTGAGCTGGGGAACTGTGTCTTGCTTAACTGCTTGGAAAAAGAAAAAATATCTGGGAAAAAAATGGAACTGAAAGTTATTTCAGGGGAACCAGCCTCAAAAGTCAAACCTGCACACAGAGTCTTGGATGGGGAGGATCCTGGGATTTGCTGACATGCGATATCCATGATTTAGTCCAACAGTTAGGGCCATAATTATTCCTCGAGGCTGTGGCAGGGCATGCTGGGCAGCTGAGAAATGCAAAAAATGAGAGGGAGCTCATCTTTAGATTGCCTTGCCCTGGGCCAGTTTGCCAGGGTGGGTTAGATCAGTCTCTGGTGACAGATGGCTGCAGCCCCTGCAGGGCCAAGAACCCGAGCCAAAAGTTCACAGAAGTCCGGGGAAGGTTTGCGCCGCATCCATCGCGTGCCGCGGGTCGGGGCAGCTGCGCTCCGGAGGGACAGCGAGGGCAAGGAGCCTGGAAACTGCTCCCGAGAGGTCCAGGCTGAAGAACGGCCTTCCCTGCATCCCAAAATCCAGCCCTAACAGGAGCTCTAACAATTTGGGAGAATTACAGCGGTGAAAGAGGAAAATGACCGTTTATTTCTGCAGACTATTGATTGCCACCCTGCGACCAAGTCTAGACCTACACAGCAGCTGAATCCAAAATATGTCTGGTGTCTTACAGGAGATGCTCTTTCCATCCTGTGTTCTACATCCTTTTTTTTTTTTTTGGGACACACCCACCAAGAAAGAGAAAAGGAAAGATGTCTGCTTGTAGGATTCTTGTTACATTCCCAGCCACTCCACAGTTTCTGAAGGCTGTAGTAATTTTACTGCTGCTGCTTCTAGAAATTTTGATCCACTGGCAGTTTTTAAAATCTAACATTAGCACAGCTACATCTGGTAATGCTGCCTGGCCAAAATCAACACCCACGTGGAAATAACCCTCCAAAGACAGCAGTTACAGGGATGTATGATAAAAATACCTCTGCAGAGAGGCAAGCGGGAAATACCTACAGCAATCATTTGGATCAACTGTTTCTCAAGAGTCTCTTGTAAATATATCAACAATTCTGTACAGGCCAATAACTAGATGGTGCTGAGAGGAATTGCCTTAAAACTTTCAGAAAAGAAAATACATAATTTCATTATTTGAAAAGATATGTGGTAGCTCAACAGAATATGCTGTGAAAAACGAAAAAAAAGAACACTCAGCACAACATTGACATAATTATAATTTGCTTTTTAATGCTGTACTCTCACACAAACACAGCATGTTCTCAGCTAAGTATAGAAGTATGTTGAAAATAAAAGTACATCTGATTTCCTAATAAATTAGAAGAATAAGCAACTCCTTTAGGAAAAAAAAAAATCAACAGAAAAAAGACCTTGCAGTCACTCTTAGATGTCAAATACCATTAAATACAACTTTGTCTGTTGCTAGAGAAGATAAAAGCTGTATTTAAAAGCCTTGCCAAAAATGTCCTTTTCAGTACTAATTAGCATCAATGGTCAAAGCCGCTAGAGCAAAAGAAGAACAGAGAAAGGGAGGACAAGAGAAATAAGTACCATCACTGACACTAACAGGATTTTTTTAAGCTTTGTTTCATGATACATTAAAGGATATTTTTCTTTTAATATAATGTCCTAAGCTTACAAGTGCTATGAGCAGATGCCCTTCTCAATCTGCATTAAAATCAAGTCTAAAGGCACACAAAGAACAGCCACAGCAGAAACTGCCTCTTCCCACTGTTTACCCAGATGAGAAATTAGCAGTTCTACAGTGTAAAATGAAGCTGAGACCTCCTTGTCGTGTTGAGAGCACTTTGGTTCCTACTTCAGGACTTTTCAGCCCATTCTCTGGATCAACAGGAAAAGACTGAAGCACAGTTGAAGAGACCGAGTCCACCTGACTGTGTGGATTTTGCCTTAATATTTTTTACAGCCACATGAGTTTTACAGAGTCAAAAAATGGGCCATTTGACTGTTTCAGCAATGATATTCATCGGGAATTGCAATGGGTTTGCCTTTTCCATCCTTGGCTGTGCAAAACAGCCCCTTGTTGACAATGAAAGCCGCAGAGGTCAAGAGATGCAGGAGTTTCTCGTGGATCAGAGTGGAAAGTAGGTCATCAGGTCTGTTCTGCCACAAAACCAGCTTGGTCTTATCTTTTCAAAGTGCTGGGGGCCAACTTGTGCATTTGTCTTCCTTTTTCCTGCTATTTCCAATGCACCTGGCACAGCTTAAAAAAAAACCAAACTAACCAACAAAAGAAAAAAACCCACCAAAAAACCAGACAAACAAAACAAACCCCCTCCCAAAACCCTGAGTCTTTTCACTTGCATGAGCACCTGCATTTCATTCATACCCACAGCTTAATTTCTTTCAAAATTACGGTCAACGGTTACTTCTAATCCACACAGAGTTAAGTCTGGAGCAACTGTGGAGGTGCTGCAGTTCCATGGGTACAATCAGACATGAGAATTCCTCTATTCCATAATTACTGCTAACTCAAAATATGGGTCAGAGCCTAAAAACTGATTAGCCCCTTGAGCTCCTCATGTCTCTTCTTGTCATGAGTGGCATGACAGGGGAAGGAGAATAAACAACCCTCCCCCTCACACTCAGCACAGAGCCAGCCTGGGGCACTGAATCCCTCGATGCACAGGCTGGGAACAGCGTTGGCATAATAGAGACACCAGCTTCCCAAATCTAACCTGTCATTCTGCTTCAGTCCTTTCCATGAGGGGGTCTTCTTTCGCGTTCCTTTCAGGCTGACCGTGCCCCAAATTCTATGAATCAGTGCTGAATGCTTGAACCGAACTTCATGAAGTTGAAAGCCTGGTTTGTCCTCAGCATCCTGCCAATATTTGATTTATTACTGGAAAAATTGTCACGAGTGCAAGCCACGTAGTAGATCTTAGACCTGGGCATCTTTTCATTATGGACAGGATCATTTCAGACTGCTCACCTCATACTGAATAGATGGAATTTGTTTTGCTCCCAATCAGTCTTGCATGAGAATTGATGAGTTAATGATGGGTTGTTCAACCATTGAGTCACTCTGTGTTTGGTATTTCAACTGCAGGGATGTTCATGCAAAGAAAAGGGTGGTTTTCTTTGCATTCTGTAAAAAGGTGCTCCAAAGGCCCGAGGGACTGCTTTTAGGAAATAATTTTCCATGTATGAAGTGTAATGAAGCCAATCTCTTTCCATGAAATAAACACTAGAAGTGGCCAACATCAGCATTTCCACAACAAACAGGCACAGTGAGGCACAGCAGGTGAACAGGAAAATATTTCAGGATGCATTATGTTGCTGAAGAGGAAGTTTACTTGCACATACTATACATACTGATTACATCTTCCACTCAACACCAGACACAAAAATCAAAATGATGTGGGGGAAAAAAAAAAAAGTTGAAATTAGGGTTGTTTTGTTCAGACAGAAAAAGTGACTTTTACCTCAAAACAGAAAAATGCCACTTGAATGGAAGTCTGTGGTATCCCTTATTTATTTTAAGTCATTGATCTCTGCAACTGGCATGACAGGAAATTAGATTTTTGCTTGATGTTCATATTCACTTAATTATTAATGCCATTCCACAGGACACCCCCTGCTCATCCCAGGAGGCACAGGTACAAGGAATCCAAATTGCTGCTTAGCACAGTGAATGCCCCATCCAGATCTCCACAGAAATCAAGCTTCTCCATCAGAAGCAGAGCCTCAAATTGCTGCAGGTTAGTTTGTATAAGCAATTCCAACCCACATGGGATGAGGAGAAGATGAAAGTCAGCAAAGAATCCCCAGTTCTTCCTGTGTAAACGCTTTTTGGTTCACATCTAAAGTTCTCCAGGAAGGGCTTGATGCAGCACAAGAGGAGGAATCAGGAAGGCAACACGAGATTTTTGTTTCCAGCGTGTCTCATGCAGCCTCAGAAATGCTTTCTGACAGCTCCTCATGTGCTGAGGAGCAATTCTTCAATGTGCAATCAGCAAGGGGGTCTCTGTAGATGCAGGTTGGCATATGGTATCTCAAATTTCTCAGTGACAAGTGGCATGTTAGCAGAGCAACAGAGTAGCAGGGAAAAAGACGTTTTGCTAATCACTCCCTGTTGCCCACACCCTCAGGCAGAATCATATTGCTTTATGCAGATGAGCTCATAACAGTTTCTTCAATTTAGCTTTTATATCAAAAAGTGCCAGCTCCTAACGCTGTGTCAACAGGCACCCGAGGGCCTTCCACTTTACATTGCAAGTGTATTACTATTTAAAGATGAGCTTTTAGCTTAACATCATTGCTTGCCTTCAGAGTTTAATTACCGCCCTCCCCATGAGGCCCAGTGAACCATCCACTCCTCCCACGGGAGTTCTGCCTGGCAATGATCTTTAACTAAATAAGTAAATGCCAAATAAGCACTTCTTAAAGATGCAGTGGCTTGTTTCCTGCCCGGCTCTGAAGCCTGGAGAAGCCAGGATCTGGTTTGGATCTCCCTGTCAGCAAGCCGTGTTGAATTTAGAGCTCTCAGTTATAAATCTAATCTCTCTGATATAAACTAGAATGGGGATTTTTAAAATGGACAACTTTTTATCCTTTGCTGTGTCTTGTGCTCAATTATCCTACATCATTCCCTATAGGCAGGCATAAATCACTGAAACAGGAGATTCTTGTACCCACTTACACTGAGAGTCACAACACTCTGTACAATCTGTATTTCCTACAATCGTCCTCCAAATTATTTTCCCACATTTCTTTCTGCCACCTCTATCTGCAGGATTAGAATATTAGAATTACAAAGCAATTCATTCCCTGGAAATAAATATCTACAACTTAAAATGGGTCAACATAGATGCTGCTAATTCTGTAACAATTCAAGCTACTGGGCAGGACAGAAGCCAAAGATTCAAAGTGTCCACTGAAAGAGGATTTTAAACAGAGGTTTCTCTTTTTAGAAAAAGCAAATAACAAAAATCAGCACAAGCAGGTGTGGTTTCAGAGATGTGGGAGTATTACAAAGCAGCTGCAGTAAAGATGAGCCCAGACCTTAGAATCCTATACCCAGATCGTGCCATCTGTGCTTCAGGACAGCGCACACAGCTTGGGCAGCGCTGGAAAGGAGCAGAGCAGGGGATGTGTCTCGCCTGACTTCTCTGCTAACAGGAAAATCACCCATTTTGGGCATATCCCACCAGAGCAGGAATCACAGCACCAGACACTGGCTGTGCTTTCCAGGGCACTGCACAACACACGTTGCAAATGGTCATAAAATCGTATTGTGAATGTGCCTCTTGGACTTGTAAAACAAAATTCAGGCCAGAGTGGCTTTAAAGAACAGTGGGGCTGAAATGAAAATGAAACTTTCCATCATATAATTATGTAAACATAATTAGGTTTTTGGTAAAAGTTGCAAGAAATCACTTTCTTCCTCTGTGTTTCAGAATATAAAATCTCTAATCGGAATATTCTGGACCAAATAAAAGTACTTCCATTTAACCTAGAGAGGGCAAAATACTGGGTTTTTGTGCATCAGGTTGGAAAAACATGCAAGCATCAAGTAAACAGAGTGCACAACATCACCATCTTCAGAAGAGAGCAGAAAGCTGCAGTTTCTTGCAGGCTCCCTATGAATTATGGATGTGGCAGCAGGCCTCTGGCAACATTTTGCTATAATGTTAATTTTTCTTTTTTGGATTTCTGTTATTTGTATTTATAAGG
Organism: Pardalotus punctatus; assembly: GCA_013400915.1. Classification (NCBI taxonomy): domain Eukaryota; kingdom Metazoa; phylum Chordata; class Aves; order Passeriformes; family Pardalotidae; genus Pardalotus; species Pardalotus punctatus. The sequence goes on along the minus strand of VZTX01002270.1, from coordinate 59,697 downwards.
AAAGCTGTCAAGCATCAAAACCCAGGAATGTTCTTAAAATATTTACTCGGTCTCTGAAGGTGTGAACTGCAGTTTCATGAAACCGGTGCTTCCTCATCTTTAAGCTTTTCTTTTTATATTGTTTTCCTTGCCAGGGCACCTGAATGTTTTACAAACATGACCACTCCTTCCTTTGAAAACAATAACTAAAATGAAAACTAAACACACGTTTCTCTACCTGTCAACTCCTGTGCATGTTGCAGGGTTTGTGTAGCTACTGCGGCAAAGCAAAGCCAGGTAAGTGATTTCCCTTTTTTGTTTCTTTTTCCTTACACAAAATAATTCAGAATAATAGAAATTGATGTGGCTACCACTCTCTGTATGCATTTTAAGCCCTGAAGGTGTTTATTTAAAGGAATTTTGTCTAAACACTGACTTTGCCCTTTGCTTTGAGAAGATCCTTCAGCGGCAGATTTGGAGAATGACATCGCAACAGGTGCTGTGCTACCAGAACCCTTCTTTGAACAAGGCTGCAAATACTGACAAATATATCCAGGTACAGGGATCCTGGACTCAGACCAGGCATTGCTGATGTCCTCCATGATAGTCAGCTTTTGAATAAAAAATATAATAAAAACAATTCCCCCCACACATTGTCATTTAGGGATTCTGTTCAATTCTGTTCCCAAGGCATTAATTTCTGCGGGTTTTATCTCTGATGGTTTGCCCATGGCTGAAATCAAAGGCTCTTAAAGCCTGCACTCTTGACTTCAAGGGAGTGGGATGAGAGTGAAAGGCTGGAAAACCTGCTGGAAGTGAGGAGTAAGTAGATGCTTGTGGAGACAGAAGTGACAGACATCCCTACTGCCATGATTACGAAGGGAAAGGTGAATTTCCTCACTTTGCACATGTTCAAATCCAGAGTTGAGGAACAGGTCCCTGCTCCCCTCATCCAGAGGCACTCAAAGGGCTAATTGGGTTTTGCATGTTATTAAATCACTGGTGTCAAAGAACTTAGAAAAGCACCACAAAATTCCTCTTGGATCAACACTGCAAGTTAACAAAGAAGAGTAAATCCACATCAAATAGTGCCTTAAAATGTCCAAGCATTAAAGAATAAGACCTTCAATTAATAAGAAACAACATTGCTGTCTTTAGCTAAAAAACCTTTTGCTTCGTCAGAAAAGATGGTCTTCAACACCTCTACCAAAGGGCACCAAAAGAATGTTTTGAACAGGAAAACTAATTCAGCATCAGCTTTTACTATCTTAGGCAGTTTATACCTTCTCACATGGTGCCCATCAGGCCCAAACAAAATTACCAGCTCAGCTACAAATAAAAACCAAGCCAAGAGTATTTGTTGAAAGAAGGTGAAGGGGGATAGGACTGTCTACAGCCAGAGGAGCAAATAATGCCATAGAAGTGCTATTGTCTATAGAAACTAAGTGCTTTTACCAGCTTAAAATGTCTTATTTATAAACTCATGGCAAAGGTGAGTTTTGAACCCCACCAGGAGCTCCCATCCTGCTGTGACACAGCTAAAAGTGTTTCACAGTCTTAAGACTTCTGCATTTGCTCATGTCTGTGTTTTCAGAACAGAAAGACAGAACTTCCTAAAAAGATGTTGGCAAGTGAATCATTCTGGGAGTGTTCAGCTATTGTTCTCCACATTAAATAATCAAACTGAAGAGTTCCCCACATGTTCCCCAGTTCCTTTACAGTGGTGTTCCAGCTGTAAAATCAAACCTCCCCTGTGGCAGGACGCTTTTTGCATTGTTAAATTAAAGCAGCAAGTCATGCCATGAGTAGCACAGACTGAAGAGCTGGACGCTGCTGCAGAGCCTCCTCACAGATTCATTCCTGCTCTAAATATGATAATAGTATTATTTCATGCACATACTGTAATCACTGAAATATGTCAGTGATCTGTAAACGAGCATTAAAGATCAGATAAAACCAGATTTCTTATGTTTCAGACATGGATTACTGTTCAAATCCAACCCGGAAATTAAGCAATCCTAAGCATTTTTTTTTAATTTTTTTTTTTTTTTTATCAGCATTACCGCTCCAAGCCATCTGTACTTAATTGTAAGACAACAAATTGTCTAAAAACCAGCGAGGATTAAAAGGACAAATCTTCTTATGGACTGTTTATATTAGAGAAATTTAAAGACTTCTAAGATCACAGCACTTCTTCTGCACTTGTTTTATTTCGGTAGAGCCCCTGTGTTTATCTTCCAAAATGGAAATACATACAGCATGTTGATCAGTGCCACAGCAGCAGTAAGAGGTTTATCAGGGTCTTAAACTTTGATGAGAAATCCACTGACAGCTTAAGAGCCAGCTGACATTTACCCCTAAAGTTCATGCAGGGCAAGAAGAACAAGTGCTGAGCTCCTGTGCTCCACTAACTCCCAGGGCTGGAGAAACTGGGCCAGTAGAGTAGGATGGGAAATATTTTGCATGTCATGCTTCATGTGTAGCAGAGAAAATAATTTCATTTCTGTGGAATGAGGGACAGAGATTTGGCTACAGCTGGGTGGAAAGGAGAAATGGAAGTCCCAGTCACCAAACTGGGCACTCCAGAGCCTTTGGGGTGGATGGCATTGTGCCCATCTCATCCTGATGAATGACTTCAATGTCCTGAGCACCTCCAAAATGTTTTGGAAGGTTGTGCTCGTTCAGCTGTCCTTGCATTCTCTTTAATTTATTCTCTTTGCCAGCCATGATTTGTTTCAATCACTGGCTAGAAAAGTAATATTGTGCAGGTAAATAACAATTCATGAGATGAAAAACCGACACTGAGCAGCCAAAGTCAGCACTTTGCCCACCTGCCAACTGCAGCTCTCTTCATTAAAGCAGATCTCCCAAAGAAATCTGAAAAACCTGCACATCTGCCAACAGAAACTTCCTTTTAGGGCTCTTTCTTCTTGTCTTTAAGCTCCTCTTTAAATTCTTTTATTCTCTTAGATCTCTTAGAAAAGAAATTCTTTGAAAGAAAAGAAATTCAAGCTTTCTCTAAAACACATCAAAAACTCTGAAAAAGCTCTCAGTGCCATGTCTCCTGGGATTTCTCATGCACTAAATTAAATGCAGATGCTTTAAAAATAACTGGTAAAATATTTAAAGTTGAATGAGATGTTACAACTAATAATCTACCAGTTAAAATAAACATGAACATTTTTAAATACAGTAGTAAGGAACTGTCTGCCTGGCACTCAGACTGCTCTAAATGGCTTCTCCATCTTTGAAAAGCTGGATAATATTGGCTGAGTCCAGATTACAAATTTGTCTTCAACACTATTTTTTTTTTTTTTTAGGGGTCAGTTTTTTATTTCTAGTATGAAAATGTCAAATTTCATCTAGGGCAGCCAGTAAACAAAACCAACTCTACATTTTCTCAGCTGAGCATTGTGTTTAAGATCACTATGTTTCAGGTTTATGCAAATGGTAGATCAACATCCTTTTTTCCCCTCCTCAAATTCTTTCATTACCAGTTGTTGTTCACTTCTCTATTTTCATTTTAGTTACCTGCTTTTCAATAAATTAGTAAATAATACAGAAGAACCATTTATTTTTCTTTTTTTTTTTAACAAAGGTAGCTCTACAACCTTACACTTCAATAAAATGTTATTTTACTTGTAGTTTGAAAAGATGACAAAATGAAAAGTTGCAGGGATCCAGTCTGAGCTGTCCCTCTGTATTGAGATGAAGATTATTTCAGAATTAGTGCTGTCCTTAAGCCCTTACTGGCTTTGCCAACTCATAAATCCAATTAAGATTCCAGGCTGCATTTTAAAAGCTAAAGAGTCAATGTGTAAACCTCCAAACAGCACATCCTCCAGGGCAAATGTCTGTGGCCCCATAACCTCTTTGTCTCAAATGAAGCTGTTTAATTTGATTTTTTATCCTCTTTTATATCTATACACATGCCTAGCTGTTAGAAGTAATCTTTTTAAGGAAAATGTCTGTAGATGTGCTAAAAAAGTGCATTATGTCCATAGCTCCTGGGCAAGATGGCACTTCCTGAATGGGACATTTCAGGGGAACCACTTTAATATTTAAAACCTTAATTTTATACTTCCAGACTTTTAAACAAGATCCTATCCCATCATTAATAGAGAAGATGATAATTTTGTACCTAGGAGCATTTTCAAGGAAAAAAAAAAAGTGTTTGTTTAGGAAACAAAAAGAAATCAAAAAGAAGCTCTAATTTTCTGTAGGACATTTATTCTGATAATTAATTTCATTTTTCACACCTGCTACACATTGTAACAAAATTAAACAGTTAACAATACAAAGTCATTTTTATTCAGGCATTTTTTCAGTGCTGATTATGAGTTCCACTGCATACCTCTATCTGAACTTCACTGACTTCTTTTAGTTAAGAAAGGTCTGGTCAAAATGAACGACTGTCTTATCTATTTCTTAGAATAATTTTTTTTTTCATTTTATTACATTTCTTTATAATTTTAAATTACAAGACAGCCTGTGTAATAATAAAAAAAAATATAGATACCTGCTTAGTAAAACTCAGCTCACAAATGTATTCTGCCCACATAAACCCACACAGCAACTTCTCTCTTGTCCATATTTTAAGGCTTGTCCTACACAGACCATCCCAAATAATGTTATAATTCCCATATCTGTGCACCACCCTTCTGTCAATGAAATGATTGCAACCCACAGGGGGAAAGAGAAAATAAAAAATTAAAGGAAAAAATGTGAGAGCCACAACACCAAAGTGAGTTTGGCTTCCAATCTCCCAACTGTTGAGATTCTTCTCAACCCCTGAGGAAAAGCAAATAAAACTACCAGTGAAAGCACTCTTGCACATCTGCTCATTATGTTCAAAATCAAGGATATTCCAGATTTTCTAGGTTGCCTAAAGTGGGCCAGGAACTCCAGGAGTAACCAGTAAATCCCAGTTTCTTCTCTAGGATTCAGTGCAGATGCAAAGTGACTACTGAGAAAAATCCTCATTTATTCTGGAGGAGTTAATGCAGTACTGCTGGACATCCCCAAAATTCAGATGAATATTGATTTACTGTCAAAGACTGCAGAATAACAAAGACTATAAACCAGAAAACTCTGAGGAAAAAAACCCCAAAAACAACACCTACACCCCCCCAAACTTTCATTCATTGAAGTTCCTCAGAATGAAAGATTTGCTCAAATTTTCTATAGAGAAAGAAAAAAAAAGAAACAAAAAGAAAAAAAACAAAAAAACCCCCAAAAAATCAAACAAACAAACAAAACCAAACCAAAACAAAACAAAAACTAAGTCAACTGAGCCATTCTTGTCAAAACAAAGTGCTTTGTTCAGGGCACATTTGAGCTGTTCTGAGACAGTTCAGTTCAGGGTTTTTCATTATTCTTTTTTCCCTTCCAAGCCAGGGCCCGCAGTCCTGGATGTCTCCCAGGATGAGCCAGGCTGACTCATGGTCTATCAAAGAGAGGAAAATTGTTTCTCCAAAGACAGACGTGACACTTTGAAAGGGTTAAACTATTGCAGTTAAGTCTTGTAATAACTAAGTATTGTTTTAATCTCGTAATCTTTGTAATTACAAACTCTGCCAGCCAGATCCTGTTCTGTTTTCTGCCATACAAAGACACACAGACATTTGAGGTCATAAAATGACTGATCTTGTAGACCCGAGGAAATTAAGACACTATTTATGAGTGGAAGGATAACAGCAAAAAATTGTGTATTTTTGCTGTTTTATTTGTATATTTTTTTCATAAAAACATACAAATTTGTGACATTTGAGACAAACAGTGAAGTATTTGTTGCTATGGCTAAAATATTTCATAGCAATGAAGGCTTTGCTTAAGAAAATTATTGTAACAGAAATACTAATTTGTTAGATTGTTTATATAGTATTTTTTCTAACCCTATCCCTTAGGTTTTGAATTCAATGCAACAGAGCAATTAAGTTGATCTTTATAAAAATTATGAGACAAGAGTTCCTTTCTCGCTACAAATTTATGAAATAACACCACCAACATTTCTCCAGAAAAAAAAGAAAAAAAACCAAGGAAAAAGCAGCAAAAATAGCACAAAACAAACATCCAGCTCATCTTCTTCACAATCAGAAAGAAAAATTCCAAATTACCTGGTTGTACTCCTACTCCAATGTAAATATAACCCCCAGCAGCTGGGATTAGCTCCTAATCTGAATTTACAATCCCTAAATGCTAGCTGGGATATTTTCATCAGTCTCATCTCATATCGTCACATCACCTCTGCCCTCACAAATAAAAAAAAAGAAAAAAAAAACCAACAAACAGAGGTTCCAGATTTATAAAAGTCATCATTATCTCCTGGTTTGCCTAACACAATCAACCTAAACATAAAATTATCAGCCTGGAGGAAGCTAAAACCTGGATAAAATGCACCTGTCCCCGAAACTGGCTCCCTACTTATGCCAAGGGTAAGAGTTCAGTCTGGACTTCATGCTGGGAGTGTTGCACAGCTGGGATCCCTAAAAGGCTTCCAAAAACTTGAGGGCTGCATTTGCTGCTCTGGCACTGAGGAGTCTCAGAGTGCTCTTGTCTAGGAAACTTTTAATAGCATTTTGTCAAGACACTGAAATGTGTGAATACATATTTCAAGTTACTATAAAATGTTGGCATTAACTGCTGTAGCCAATTAGAAAGTCACCTTTTAATTTCATTACTTCCTCCTTTCCATTTAGGATATGTTTTTGTGACCCTTCCCTCCTTTTTTTAACAAGATACCTTACACTTAGGTTAGTTTCTCCTCAGTTTAGGAACCTGTATCATTTTCCTGCACCTCTTATTTCCCCAAGGTGTTTCTCCTCCTTGAAACTCTTCCTTTCCCTACCAGCTCATTCTGCCCTTACCTCAGTTTTTGTCTCCCACTTTCCTGTTTTTCCAAAATAATCTTTTTCCCTTTCTTTTCAACTCACCTACCACCACTCCTTTCTCCCCTGTACTCCTTCATTTTCTTCCAACGCCCTGAATTCCCTCCCCCAATTCTATTTACTTACAGTTCTGCTCCCAGTAACTCTCTCCGTCTCTCCCTGACCCTGCCACATCTGTCAAACCAATTATATCATATTCCCTAAATGGGATATGGATCTCTGAGGATATAAATCTCTGAGCAGTGCTGTTCAGTTGCCCTCAGGAACTGCTGATTACTGAGGTGGGGAAAAGAGGATTGGCTGTTCTTCCCCATTCCTTTCCATCCACCCACAGGGGAATTCGTGGAACCAAAGGGATTGTAAACTTTTCTTTCCATAATGAAAGTCCAGCCTACATAACTGGACTAAGGAATGTTCATTCTGCCAGCAGACCAAGGGCAACCAAAAAATGACATCAGGAGCTGGGCCAGCTGAATGTCCCAAAGGAAGGCCAGAATTCCTGTGGAATGGTTGCCCCATCAACACCAATCTAGGACCATGCTGCAGGCACAGAAAATGCCAGTAGAGTTGTTCAGACCAAAGTCTTTCAACTGGAGTTACAGCAGAGAACCACCTCAAAAACATGGAAATCTAGGGAGAGATCCACCTCGTCCAGCTTTTGGAGGGGAGCAGGTGGGCACCATCTGATCAATGGAGGATTAGGACCTTTCCAAAAGGGAGTGAGTGTTATGTTTTTCTAAGCAAGGGGTCTTAGATCAGGGAGGTGAAATTTGTCCCCTGTTTCTGTGGTTCATCTGAGAGAGGAGACCCAGACAACTCCTCTGGGAGAAGATGGGCCCTTTCCTTGACAGAATTCCTTCCTTCCCTGTCCCACCGCCCCAGTATAGCAAGGGCACTCCGCCTTCCCAATATTTCCAAGGAAAGCAGAAAATAGTTCTCTAAGGTGGGAAAACATACTGCAGAAAGCATTAAAAGAAGTTTATATGTTGTTTTTATGCAATAAACCTTCAGGCAATCACAGGGAGGACCCTCCAAGCTCAATTTAAACTGTTGACAACCCAACAAGAACTTGGAGGGAGAGGCAGCCCTGTCTGGCCATGTTTTAACCATGTCCTTAAAAAACACCGTGTTCGGAGTCAGAGCAATATGGTTTTATGGAATTGGAATTGACACATTACTTAAAAATCTGATTTAGCAGCAGTCATAACTGCTCCAGGAAAGTGGTTTCTCTGCTGCAATAAACCAGGTTTATTGAAGAGTTGTCTAGTAATCAGCCTGCAGTATGATTATTATTATTTACTATCACCTGATTTCACCCTTCGTTTAGTAATGGCTGAGGTTATTCATCATTCCCCGATGAACAAAATTGCCAAAAGACTTTCATCTGTCTTTCACAGGGAAATCACTTCCTAAAATATTTTGAGAAGCATGGCTCTTTCATGTGCACACACATTTATTTATATACATATGTGCACAGACAGAGCTTTATATTTTATTTCAGAAGACATCACACCAAGGTAAAGGCTTGGCTGCTAAGTCTGCTGTGGTTTAGCTGTTCTAGCCAGTTCTTCTCTGTTAATTCTGGTGCCTACAGTTGTTTGTTTCATAATTCACCATGTGAGTGCCTGCTGGAAGCAATTTTAATACCTGATTGCTCTTGGCTTCCAGGAAGGGGACGTCCTTCATCAGGGACAACAAGATGGGGTTGGTGAGAATTTATGAACCAATGGCTAGATGTGACTACTGGGTAGAAATCACTTTTATTATGTGCATAAAATGGTGTTTGGATTAAAGGACAACTACATTTCTCAAGATGATGACCAATCCAACACCTCAGACAAGAGAATAAAACCTGCAGCTTGGGGCTTGATTTTAGTGACTTTTTTGGAGGTTTTCACTTTGACTGAGAACTTAAGGGATAACTTAAACACAATGGGTATTCAGTTTTCATGTTTCATACAAAGGCAGAGTTGACAATAATGTTTTCTGTAAAATAAACATTGACACCTACTCAGGTACTGAAGGTAGGACTCAAAAATAACTCAGAGTCACAGGAGTTTTCTTGATGACTTTCCTTCCGTCACATTTCTAATCAAGGTAGTCCCAAAGGTGTCATTATTCCAGCTGTTAATAAAGATAGCTGATATTCTCTTCCAAAATGTGTGCTTGTGGCAATTAATATGCCTTGCTGCTGCCCTAAAGGTATGGTTTGATTCATCAGAACCTGGTGGATGCATCCCAGAATAACTCTTTTAACTATTACAATTCTTGTGTGTGTTGCTGTGCGAACAAACCAGAGGGGCTTTCCTGTGATTATTTTATAATAATATGGTAAAGAATAGAGAGGAACATAGAGGGAATAGAGAGGAAAATAACAATGTAGAATCACCACAAAAAATCTTCCACAGAGAGAAGGAATTTGGGGGAATTTTAAGGAAAAACTCCTCAGCAATAAGGGAGAAACAAGAGACAACCTGGAAGCTTAAAATGTTGTTACCACCCTGCTTCCGCACTTATCAAATGCCATTTCTACATTACAGTTGGTAGATCCAGTTTATTAAAACCCATTCCATCTGATGGTTTTACGCTCTTCCTGCCATGCCCATGAGGAATTCTACTGACAAAGAAAACTAATACCAAATCAAGCCTTTTTTATTATTGTTTAAAAGGAAATATTTCTTATTCAGAGAATCCTCACACAAGCTGATCACACAATAGAGCTGACCATATCCTCCTGAAAAGTGAGAGATCAGGTGAGACAATAAACCTAACCTGGATATAAAGCTCTGGATATTTCAGGGAGTAATTTCATTATTCATACTTATCAATTGTACAGGAGAAACAGTTAATCTCCAAAATTGTTCAGCTGGCATGATGGCAAGATTGGCATTTGAGCATCTGTGGTCATCTGGATCTTCTCTGTTCTTGCTTTATTGCCAGTTTTGGCTGAGCAGCCTTTCACCATACAGTAAATAACTTCATTTTCCTAAAGTACCCAGCTATTCACAAGAAATTGTGCCAGGTGGAGTCTGACTCAGGGCAAATCTGAAGTGTAAGATGAACCTAAACATTTACTGAGGACAACAATAAACTGGAGATGTGTTCTGAGAACATTAGAGCTGCTCAGCTGTTTCACAGCCCTACCAGTGAGTGCTTTACTTTCCAACATGGATGTTTTTCATCCTTCTCTAAGCACCTGAAGGACTGTGAAAAAGGAAACAAAAAATTCAGAAGAAAAATTTTGTCCACCTGCTCAAAATGTCCACCTGAAAACTCAAAGTCTGTGCTTAGCAAACAATAGGGAGCAGAGGGAAGCAGAACAAAGTACCATAGTTGTTGAGGTGTCAAAGATGCAGTTAAATAAGATTTAAACATTTCTGAAAACACCACTGTGCTCAAGGCACCTACACACCCCACAAATCTCCTACAATCTCAGCCATGCTAAGATTTCACTTGAGAGCACTGTCTGTATCAGAATTTCACAATCTTCCCACCCCACTTGTACATGAAATGTGTTTTAGGACAGAGAAGTTGTGACCTAAGAGGCATCTGATGATATTTTTTAGTTTATGGACTACTTTATCTCCTCATTGTTGCTGTTTTCAAATAGCTCCAAAGAAATAAATAAAACTAGTCCAGTGTAAAAAGAAATGTGCTAGGGAGAACAAAATTATGCCAGCTGGTCTTTGCCTTATGTTCTTCTGCTATTGGACCTGAAGTTTTTGAACCCAAAAATTCATGCCATAATTATTCACTTGAGGTCTTGCAACAGATTTTGTGCTGATTTTATTTAGACACAATCAAGAAAACATTTCTTGACTGCTTTTTTTCAGCTCTCATTAAAAAAGTAACCATGTCACAATTTATTTTCCCCAGATTTTTTATAACGAATCCAATTTTGTACAGTAAAATTCTTCATCATAGATAATCAGGCACCTTCTGCTCCAATGGGATGTATTGTACTTTCTTTCTGTGCTACTGCTCTTTCCATTGTAGACTTTATTTCCCAGGAATTTAGATATCATTTAACTGTTGAGTCCTTAACTAAATACTGTTATTTCTGTTTATTTAAATGAGACCTTAGTTGAACATTGGTATTATTTTATATTTTCCCCTTTCAGTAAATCCCTCACAGGTTGAATGCGTGAGACAGGAAACTTGCTGATTTCAAAGATAACTTGAAAATTCCCAAGAACCCATTTAAAAGGATTTCCAGTCCTCCTATACAACTTAACTTTTCTCCCTTCAGCAGACATTTTGCTTTGGAAATCCGAATAAGAACATGGAAAAGTGGAATATGGTGGGGACATGTATAAAATTGGATTTGTATTCCTTGCTGATTCTCAACGTGCAACACAAAGGAAGCTGATGGAATCCACCCATGAAGATGAAACTGGACAAGAAATCAGATGTGCAAAACTTCAGGTGAACTTCTAATGGATTTGATATTGAAGATGGAAAAAACTCAGTCAGTAACTGTAAAGACCTATTGATTTAAAGCTAAAATAAACTAGATTTAAGAGGATATTGAAGTGCAATTTCTGTTTTGTTTTCTGCCTAGTGGCAAAGGTATAAAACTAAATCAGTCAGACTGAGATATGTTAGACAAAAAGTCTATTTATACATAAAATGGCTGAAGTGCCTGTCTGTTCACCAGCATTCATTTAAATGAATAAAAAATTGCATGAGAGCAACTAAACTAATTTTCTTGTTATTTTATCACCTTCAAATCATACCAAACCATATCTCGTCAGTATTTTTGAAAATGAAACATCATAAGAAATATCAAAAGAAAACACAGTGTTTAAAAAACAAAGAACTCCAGGGATGCACGTGCACATTGCTCCTGTGAGAATACTGGTTGTTAAATTCTGATTTAATTCGCCTAAGATTAATTTATTCAATAACCGTACCAAAGGTTTTAATAAAGCAGGAGTTCTGTGAAGCAAACATATTTTAATTCTACTTTTACAGCTCTATTTGTTGTTAAACAGCTCTCAGCGTTTCTACCACTTCATAAGATGTGTCCACTCTACGTCTCCTCAATCTGAGGAATCTGCTGTAATCCTGCCTCTTTTCTTTTTTTCTTAATTTGTGATGGTGATGGTTTATTGAGCATATAACACAAGGAAAAGGTGTCTGCATCTTAAAATTACAGCACACCTGGCAGTAAAAACCCAGCAAACATGATTTTTCTCCCTGCTTATTTGACCAGTGTGGCCAGTTCGAATTCTCTGGCTTTGTGGTGAAGTAGGAATGCTGTAGGTTTTGTCAGAGCAATTTGGGAATGCATCCCTGCAGAGAAATTGGGTTATCTCACCTTATCTGGCAAGTAGAGAAGAGAATCAAAATGTGTCAATACCACAAAATAGAGGCACTGTCCTTTTCAGTTTTGTATCAGCTTAGACTGAAACACTGCACTTAATTCATTTTTGTATGTATTCCCTATCACTCCACATGAAGATACTTCTTGAAGTGTTTAATTAGCTAAAACATCTAAAACCAACAGTATTTTACCTTTTTCATTTATTAATGAAACTATTTTCAGTTTAATCTTTATTTTTCCTCTGGCATGCTTGCTCATATGAAGTGATTGATTCTTATTCTGTAGGATATACTTCTGTATTTGTAGGTTTCTAGAATATGGTGATCTTTCTTTGATCTTTTTTCTTTTTCCTTTTGATCTTTTTTCCCCACCAGTAAAAACTGTTCCTCTATACTCCTTTTTTCACCATATAAGACTTCAAAAAAACCCCTCTTTCTGTTTTGTTTTCACCACGTCTTTATTTCTTGCCTGCTTTATCTTTTGTTTTCATAACAGCACTTCATAAAATTACTTTATTACCAAGCCCCAATGTCCAGCTTGGCCTGGAACACTTCCAGGGATGGGGCAGCCACAGCTTCTTTGTAACTTTCTTTTAAGTAATCTGAGCACTTGGAACTCTCTTTTAAATCTGCAGAAATAATAAATTTTCCCCCACATTTTGACTTACAACTTTGCCAGATTTTGTTTGTTTGGTTGGTTTTTTGGGGTTTTTTGTTTGTTTGTTCTGTTTTGTTTTTTGGGTTTTGGTTTTTGGCTTTTTTGTTGCTTCTAACACCAGTTCAGCTCGAGACAATTATTTTCAAAACTATTTTCATGGTGTTTAGTAGTAGTGTTTCGTAGCATTCAGTCATAGTATTTTATTTCTATTTAAATACTATTCTTACAGTGTTTAAATATTTCAAATAGATTTCAAGATCATATTTTCAAATACTACTCTCAGAGAATTTAAAGGGAAAAGATACAAGGAACTCCAGTCCAACCTCACGCTCAAAGCAAGGCCAACTCCGAGACACATTTTTCCAGCTGGGTCTTGAAAACCACCAAGGATGGAGACAGGACAAGGAGAAAACCACCAGAGATGGAGATGGGACAAGGAGAAACTACCAAGGATGGAGACAGGACAAGGAGAAACCACCAAGGATGGAGATGGGACAAGGAGAAAACCACCAAAGATAGAGAGAGGACAAGGAGAAACCACCAAGGATGGAGACAGGAAAGGGAGAAAACCACCAAGGATGGAGATGGGACAAGGAGAAACCACCAAGGATGGAGATGGGACAAGGAGAAACCACCAAGGATGGAGATGGGACAAGGAGAAAACCACCAGAGATGGAGATGGGACAAGGAGAAACCACCAAGGATGGAGACAGGACAAGGAGAAACCACCAAGGATGGAGATGGGACAAGGAGAAAACCACCAAGGATGGAGATGGGACAAGGAGAAACCACCAAGGATGGAGATGGGACAAGGAGAAACCACCAAGGATGGAGATGGGACAAGGAGAAAACCACCAAGGATGGACACAGGGCAAGGAGAAACCACCAAGGATGGAGATGGGACAAGGAAAAATCCACCAAGGTTGGAGACAGGACCAACTCTGATAATCTACACCAGCACCCATCTGTTCTGATGGGGAAAAAACATTCTCACACCTCATTTCTTATTGTTGCTCATCCTCCTGCCCAACAGGGACCTGCTGTAGGACCCACGGTGCCAGGACACGCTGTGGCCTCATGTCCAGCCTGTTGTCCCAACCCCCAGGGCTTTTCCCACCTTTTCCACCGCCCAGTCAGGCCCTGCCAAGGGTTTGGTCCATCCCAGGGCCAGGAGAGGGAGGTTGGTTCCCACACAGAACTCCTATGTGTCAGAAACTGCAGAATTGTGCAGATGCTGTGCTTGCAAATGAGGCAGCAAAACTGAAATCTGCCCCTCACGCATACTCTGCTGTTTATTACAGGTTTTCATCTTATTTATCGTCAATTTCAATAAAAATAATTTAAAAAATATTAAAACCCACCCAGCAGTGCTCTGATTCCTGAGTTTGCTGCCTCCATCCTTAAAGAAAAAAATGAGGCAGAAGAGATCCCAGAATGTGGCATCTTTAGGATTTGCCACTGGGCTCCAGCCCCATGCTGAGGCAGAGTGAAGCTCACTAATCATGGTGTTTTCCAGGCTGGAATAGCTCCGTTATCAGCCACATGCAGGCTCTGACCCCCAAAGGCTCCTATTGTGCAGCAGCCCAGCAGCATCTGGGGCCGCCAGCAAGGACAATGGATTGACCTGCTCAGCCTTTGAAAATTGAAGCTGCCTCAGAAAATTAAAAAAATGAAATAAAATAAAAAAAACAAAGAAAAGCAAGAGAAAAAAAAAGCAAATAAAAAAAGAGAAAATAAAGAAAACAAATAAAAAGAGAGAGAGAGAGTAAAAAACCCAACAAAACCAGCAAACCCAGGTTTAATAGCAGTAGCTTGTGGAGGAAAAAAAATAAAAATATCAGGAATCTTCAACTGTCACTTGCAAAAGTCACATGCCTGCAATGAATCTGATCTAAAGAGCAAAGAATAATTCAGGACAAAACAATGGATGATGTTTAGCCAACTAAGAGTGCTGCAGGTTTAAATCACATGTTTTGTTTTCAAATAAATAAAAGGTGAGACAATCAACTGCAGAAACATTGGAGTGAAATGGAGTTACTGCAATGAATATGCAGCAAAATGCAAATATAAGGGAATATCCAAATCAGGATATAAGAAATGGGAAATAAATTCTATTTTTTCAAGGCTACCAGTAATAAAAGGGGGAAAAGCAGACAAAAAGCATTAATTTAACACATTTCCTTGCAGAGGTAGCATGGCCTTCTAGCATGTTCTAACTGCTAAATAGGTTAAAATATTAATGACATTAAGAAAATTTCAGCAACACTGAAGTTAAATATTTTCCACTGAGCTATAAAATCCATCCACACTGAGTTTTCAATAAGGTGTTTGTTTATACTTTTCTAACACAAAAACCCCCATGTTAATGGCAATTAGATGCATACAGAAAGCAGATTATACAAAAAGCATAATGTATGAGCACTAATTTAATTTCTTCCCAGAAAGAGTTTCAAAGGCATGTATCCCTCCCATTTTTCATATTTAATGATACATTGCATTATAGTGACAAACTGGTATTTGAGCCTTATTAAATTAATCAGTAAATAAGTACAAATATTCTGTTCCTGTATAGAGGTGAATTCATTCTTGCGCAAGGAAAACCACAGCAAACTTCAGTGCTCACTGAGCCAGTGCCTCCTAAACAGAAATTTCTGCAGTTTCTGGGCTTTTAAGACTGGAGAATTCAGCTGAAAGGTCTTAGCAGAAAAATACATATTTAGAGGGCTCTTCCCATCCCTGGCAGTGCCCAAGGCCAGGTTGGACACTGGGGCTTGGAGCAGCCTGTGACAGTGGGAGGTGTCCCTGCCATGGCAGGGGTGGCACTGGATGACCTTTAAGTTCCCTTCCAACCCAAACCATTTTGTGATTCTATGATTTGCAGGAACATTATTGATGACAATGCTCAGTAAATGGCAGCAAACACCATTTGCCTTTAAATTTTTCATGTTTGACATGGAATTGCAGTTGGAAAGGAACATTTCTGGCCTGTGACATATGTATAATTTCTTTACCACCTTTTCTTACAGTAACCACAGTAAAATATCTTGACCAATGAGAACAAAATTCCCCGCCAAAAGCAATTATTTCTTTTCTCCAATTAGCACAGCGCATCCCACAGACTTCAAAGCAATTGAAGGAAATATGCCCAAGACCAGTCCAAACTTCTCTTTCAGGTAAATATTACTGCTGGCCAAAATTCATAACCATTCCTAAACTCCTTTGCATCATGGAGTTGTTGACTTTGGTAAAATGGAGAGTCATGTCCTGCATAAAGTGCAACCAGAGCAGTGACTTTGCATTCAAATCATCCTTTCTAAACCTCATGTGGAGTATTTGCAGTTAACAGACAAAAAAAAAAACAAAAAAAACCTCTATTTAATCACTATATTGCAAAAGCAACTTTCAAAAGGCCTCATACTTTCATTTAAGCAACAGCACACATTGATGATTTCAGAGATATTCAGGGTGTTATTGCTCATTCAAACAGAGAGATGGTCTTTGCTGCAGAACTTTAAATGCAGGTCACTATTCCATCATAAACACAGGAAAAAACAAAAGGAAGAAAAGGACAGTTCAGGTTTTTATGCTTCATACTGATAATTCCTCCATTCTGTATGCTAGAATGTATAATCACGCATTTATCTTCCTTTGTGGGGCTCACCTGGGTAATTACATTAGAAAGTAGTGACTGCGGTTTTGGAATAAGATGAGGATCAATTTTTGACAGGTCACCATTGGAGACAATTAAAAGCAGCTGCTTGTAGCAGTTGGGATTACACCAGTGTGCTGGTTTAATGCAAACCATACAATCAATCTGGAGCACAAGGATCTTTTGAGGACTGAATTAATGTTTGATTGAATGAACTCAGGCGTTTTACAAGGCAGAGTAAGCAAAGTGCTCAGAGCTATCAGACAAATACTAATTTGAATAACAGCGAGGATGTGAGTACAAAGGCTGAATTAAAGGTGCTTCGCTGGAAGCAAAGGGTGCCATGGTTTTCTTCAGCTCACACTGAACTCCCCTCTTTGAAACAAACAATTACCCTTGGTAAATGGGAGCACAGAGAAGATGTGGCAGTGCCTCACTGCTCAGAGTGTTCAGAGCTTTTTTAGGATGAGAAACCTTCAGCCATCCAGGGAGGTTTGGAGTCCCCATCCCTGCAGGTGTCCAGGGAAGGCCTGGCCGTGGCACTCAGGGCTCTGGGCTGGGGACAAGGTGGGCATCGGGCACAGCTGGGACTTTGTGACCTTGAAGGACTTTTCCAACCTAAATGATTCTGTGATTTGATTTTAATCCAGCCCAAATCACCTCACATTAATAAAGGATCTATGCTTTGAGGAAGCAGACTGCAATAATTTAGGCAGAGTTGGCAGTGTGTTGAAGTGTTGATCTGCTGTCTTCACCAGGTACGTTTGGATTCACTGTAATCTGTGCCTTTTCTCCTCTAGCAGAGAAGGAGAGGGCATTCCAATTCCAAATATCTTGCACATTCTCCAAATAAAATTAGCTGGCTTTGGTATTTTATGCAAGGGCATCTATTCTATTTGCCCCAAATGATGCAAAATCAAGAATCTCTTTTCATGCTTGTGCTGAGCACCTGATGCCTGAAGTAGCCAGCAAGAGGCGTAAGAGATGCTGCAAAAATGTCTCAAAAATTCCCTTTTTTATAACTCTTGCTTATCAAAGCCTCCATCCTCATATTCCCAAAGCAAACCATTGAATTTCTCCATCAGTAATTCACCAACGATCAGCCTGACTGGCAATCCTGGAAGATGGACTTCTCTGAATGAAGGGATAAATTAGTCTTTCTTTCTTATACCTACTGCTGTTTGCTTATACTTAAGGTTGATTTCATGAGATACAAGGGGATTTAAGTCCACTGATTCATGCATCACCCTTGCCCTGAGAATGGCAGCAACTGTTTGCAGCCACTGCAACTCAGCAAGAAGCGAATGTAATCAGAAAATGAGTGGGAGGGAGGAGAGAAGCAAGAAAATCCAGGCTCAGTAATATGGAAAGCGTGTACAAGGTGCATTACACACTTGTTAGCAACTGTTAAAACTTAAGCACAGTGATGATGAACACAATTGGAATGGGAGATTAAAACAGGATTTTTGCCTCCTGTGGCTCCAAAGGATTTGTCAGCACAGGTGTTAAATGATCGGTATCACTAAAATGAAAACTCCTGCAGAATTTCTAGTATTAATTCTTACATGTTTATGTTAAAAAGGAAAAAAATATTAGGGAGAAAAGGGTTATTTAGTGGCCTGTATTGCAGAGGGAAACAATGAAAACTGTGTGTGATTTACTACGTAAAAATGCTCCTGCATCTTCCAGGGTTAATGGCAATAACCCTCATGGGGAAAAAAGCAAAAATATAATCCAGAAAAACCTTTTTGTGCAATTTTTATGGGGTATTCATTATTTTTCACATGCAGTACATGACCACCTGCTCTGAGCACCAGCAGTTTGCCGGGGCTATATTTATTTTTAGGCTGTTTGCAAAACCTGGCTCTCCAGCCCCACAAGCAAAAGCATCCCTTTAGCCAGCTTTGCTTCCACAGGTACATTATGGAAATCTCCGAGTCACCACATGCCTTAAAATCCTCCATTCACCTCCCTGAGCCAGTGCTTAAGGGGTCTCTTCCTGCAGAGCCTACTCTGTGTTTCGTTTAAATTCCGGTGCCGTCATCTCGGCCAGGAATCTCAGCTTTGGGATTCTTCGCCCGTCACCTTCAATCTGCGTTACTATGGGTACTGGAAAGCCTATTACTGTACAAGGGGAAGAGCCATGAGAAGGGAAAGGCACAGAGATTTGCAGCAGCAACAGAAAAAAAAAAGAAGAAAAAAAAAAAACAAAAGAAAAAAACCCAAAAATAAAGGCAAACAGCAAAGAAAATTCGCAGTCACTCATAGGACATAATTTTGTACAATATATTCCTCTCAGGAATGCCAAAACCATTAATGTTATTAGAGGCAAATAAAAATGGAAGGTGAGATCGCTGTTCCCTGCCCCACAGTGTCACACAAAACATCTCTTGCACGCTGTCTTGGCTGCATTTCTCACCTCTGCAGGAATACTATGGGAAGTAAATATCATTCACATAAGAACAGCACTCTGTCAACAAGTCTTTTTTATCACTGAAATAATCAATGAAGAAACAGCAATCTGCCCTGCAGCCTTCTGCACTCTCCAATGTCTACAATAAGATTTCTACATGTTGGCAGTCAATACAGTTCAATTAATGTTTAATTCATGCTTTCTTCCTGAAGCAAGATGAAAAGACAGAACATTTATCAACAGCAGAACCACACCAAAAACAAACACTTCTTGTTCCAATATTACCATCTTTTTGAGATGCAAGGCACTGTATCTGAGAACAACCAAAATGTCATCTGCCGTTTGTTCTCCAGGGCTGCCTTAAGTTTTGCAGATGATCAAATAGAATATTAGCCTAAAAATATATGGTGAAGGGAATTCTTCAGCAAATGCAGCAGCCACACTAAAGCATTTTTATTATTTTCAGTGCAGATATTCCAGGAACTATACACAACCTCATCATATCAAAGTGTGTGTCAGCTAAAATTTCAGTCCCACCAAAGATCTTTTATTTTCTGTGCCCTGTTATTTCTGGTTATCTGGTTTTGCTGGTCATCCTGGTGAATGCTGGCTGCTCCTAAGGGCTGGCAAAGCACTCCCTGCTGAACTGCCATCATCCCTCTCTCAACAGCAAACATCTGTCTTGCTGAAGAGACAATGTTTTATCCCCATGACTCAAACGTCCAGGACTCTAAAAATAAAGAGTTTAAAATCTAATTCTCGTCTATGGCCCACCTAATCACCCAGCAGGCTTCAGTAAATGCTTTTTCATTGCTTCCTTTTTCATTGTTTCCTTTTTCATTGTTTCCTTTTTCAGCTTCCTCTGCTTAACCAGGTACTCAGAGTTATAAATTAACCTTTTAGACCCAAGCATGGATCCAAGTCCATCACTAGGTGAAGAGAGGGTGAGCCCAGCCAGGACGATCTGATGTAATGAGCATCCTCAGCATCTTCATCAGTTGTGACAGTTTAGTACAAAATATGCTCTGCCCCTTATCTTGAAACTTCTCATATCAAAATGTCTGAGATTTCAAAGAAGCAGAACAAGAAATACTTTTTTGTGTGTGCTGGAGCAGTGGGAATGACAGAACAAAGGCAGGTGACATTTTTACATACTTTTCAGGGTGCCAGACAAAGTATTTTACACAAAGGTCACTATTCCATACCGAAGACATGGTCCACAGCACATGCCAAGACACCAAATGCCACTGGCCATGACAAGTTTTGCTTGGTTACCACCACCCTGGGAAGAAAATGGTTTTATATCAGCAGCTCTTCTGTGCTACACAACACCCACAAGCAACACAACTCAGAAACTTTTGAAAACCACACCAGAGACAGCTGCAGATATCAATTAGCATGTGGGTCTTTTTCCTCTCTCTGAAGACATATTTAAATTTAGCCACATATCGTGAGAATTTAGTAGTTAAATGCTGAGAGTATTGTCCTGGATCAACAAGTAACTGAAGTATCAAAAGTGGGCCATGACAATATGAGAAGGTCTAGAAAACGGCATGGAAAGAAAGGCTGAAGGAGTGGATGTTGTTCAGGCTAAATAAGAAAACATTTTGAAAGGTAAACCAGCAGTCTTCAAAGCGCAGAGTGGAAGAGAGAAAAGATTTATTTTATCCACCATAGGCTGGACTGGCTGGATTTAGTTTCAGTTCAAGAGAAAAGATCAGGTGAGAGCAAGAAGCACAGGGAAAGCTCAGCACCCCTCAGAAATGGCCCAGACGCCAGGGGACCCTGCCTTCAGGCAGGGGATGGCACGGGTGAGCTGCCAGCATCCTGTCCTGGCTAATTGTGGGATTGCACAGCCCATGAACAGGCATGGATACAGGGAGTGCAGACATCCATCCACTGATGGCATCCATGGTGTACGTCCTGCCCAGAGGACGTGCAGCACCTGATGTGGGCTGAAGAGCCCAGGATTCCGCTGTTGTCTGGATAATTACAATGAATCTCCCAATAGAAGGGAAAATGCTGAGGGAAATGCCTGTGTAAAGAGCATGATTGTACAGGACTCATTTCTCAGGGGCTTTTCTCATTTACTCACATGCCTAACAAAGCTGTTCCCTGTGGATCTGAGTGGATTACCCTGCATCAATCCTTCACATGCCAAAGGATGAACCTAGGATGTCAGGCCACGTCTTAAGGGAGACAGCCATAATGCTTGCCTGGTCCTCATGGTCCTTAGCCCACCAGACAGTTCAGGAGAAGGATGAATGTGTTTTAAAATGAATCCCACTCCGAGGAAAATGCTTGAAGGGAAATACACCTTTTTTTTTTTTTTTGTAAGCAGCCCACGTGGTGTGGGAAATTTAAGGTAGATATATGAAGGAAATTTTTACCATGAGGGTGGTGGGGCCCTGGCACAGGTCGCCCAGAGAAGCTGTGGATGCCCCTGGATCCCTGGAAGTGTCTAAGGCCAGGTTGGATGAATCTCTGAGCAACCTGGGACAGTGGAAGGTGTCCCATGGCAGGGGGTTGGAATGAGATGATCTTTAAGGTCCTTCCCAACCCAAATCATTCCACAATTCCATGCATGAAGGAAGCCACGCCTGGAAGAGAACCATCTCCACACCAAACACCACTGGACCTCTCTCCTCTGGAGGGAAAAGCCCAGCCAGCCTCAGGTTAAAACCTCCTCAGGAAGAGCCTGTCTGGCCAGCTGCAGACTGAGAGCTCAATAAGGCAGTAAATGATACTTCTCCACATCAGGTGATGGATTTTGATTCTTTCACTTTTATCAGATTATGCTGAGTACATGAGAAAATAAAAGCAGAAAGGATGTTTCTTGTCTCATAAGCACAGTTCAGATAAGGATAAGAAGGGAAGTTGTGCTTTCCTTTCAAAAGGCAGTGGACTGAGGAGGTATTGTTATTCAGCTGCCAAGAGCTCTCTCCCTTATGTATAGACATCAGTGTTTGCTCTGAAATATTGTCTGATATCTTAATTGGAGGCTACTTTTCACACATGCCCATGGAGAAGGAAGGCACTGGTTCGCTTCCTTGCAGGGAGGAATCCTGTCCTAGGCCCTGGCAGAGGGATATTGTCTGGAAGGGGATGCCACAGCTTGAACTCACACAGCCCCACGGGCTGGTGGGATCTGCCTCAAAGAGTTCCTTTTATATTTCCTGCGACTGTTATAGAGTGAAAATTAGCCCTCTTTCCAAAGTGCAACTTCCATCTCTTGAGATTTCCTGGATCAGAAGGGCTCGCACAAGCTGGAGAAGTCAAACCTGCCAAAGTGAGGAGAGAACAAAACAAACCAAAAAGAGCCCCACTGAACTGTGAGCAGGCAAGTACGGTGAGCAACTCCCCAGTAAAGCATCCCATGGATAAAAAAAGGAGTTCTGAGATCATTACTGTGAAAGTGGTCACTGCAGTTGTATTTTTTTTTTTATGCTGTATCTGTGATCCCAAAATTATCCAGCTGTGCTTATGGGAAAAGTAAAGGATTTTGTGTTAACTGAGACCTTGGAATCTTCAGCTTACTCTTACTAACCTCACCATTTGAATTCTGCCTTTCAGCACAGTTTTCCATAAAGATATGAAAAAAATTAATATATTAATAACAGAGTTTTTACAGCAGTGAAAAAAAAAATATTCCATATGTACAGGAAATTTTCAATCAGTTTGGCTTGGTGAGAGTAAAGCCATAAATGCTTTAGAATATTTCATCTACCTCAGTCCATGTCTGTATTTATCTGACGTGTGAAGTGGGCAGCTTATAGCAGCAATCAGCTGAAATTACTCTTTTTTTTTTCATTTTTTAGAAGCATTGTGATGCCACTCAAGAATCAAATCCCCGTCATAAACCTCCCTTCCACCTTGGGAGGCAGCTGCACAAATAAGTGTGCAGTTAAAACAGTGGTGTTACCATGGGATTCACTTAATAGTATAAAATTCTGATAAATACTCAAGAATTTCATCAATAGTTTTGGGGTAGTAGTTAAGTAAAGCTACCAGTATGTGACGGTTTGCCATATCCATTCTCTTTAAACTGATTAATTACTTTGACTACTTATTCTTGTGTTTCTGTCTGTCTGCTTTTTCCCCTGAAGAGTGTAAAATGACATTTGTAATTGCTGCAGCTGGAGAATGAGATTTTTATCAGGAAAGAGGTTACTACAGAAAAGACGATCAAGAAAAATTTTGCTGATTTCTTCCATTTTTAATAAAGCAGAATTATTCCATTTTCCTTCAGTCTTGACCTACCAAATGTCTGTTAAACACCTGCCAGGTGAAATGCTTTTTCCTTTCACAAGGAAAGGATTTCAACACTTAGTTCACCAATTCAGCTAATGTTTAATTCATTTCCATGTCAGCTAGCTAGATTAAAAGAAAGAACATTTGTCAACAGGAGGGAGGCAACAAGAATCCAGCTTTGCACTCCAATCCTCATTTAGAAAAGCACTGAGTTCCCATTTCTGGATAAAACCTGTCTTGGGAGGAGGGAGGCCGAAGTTGAGACTGCAAACCATAAAGAAACTACTGGAACAGAGAAATCACTGATGATGAATCCTTTAGGCAAAGTCAAATTTATGATCTAGTTAAAAAGGAATATCCTGGCATCTAATGTCATCACAGCACTAATGAGATAGATCTGTTGCAAGAAACTGCCTTCTCCCGTGAAATACATGATTTTCTTTATTTCCTCCACCTCAGTTTGCGTCTAGTTTTATGCCAAGGAGGGAGCAGGAGCTGAGCATGCTGCAGGTGAGTATTTTTCCCCAGGTGCTGTGCATCATTTGTGCATTCACTGCCACTGTAAAACAGCATAAGGAATAGAAAACACAGGTCTGGGGGGGAAAAAAAAGAAAAAAAAAAAAGAAGGTAGATGTGCATGTTCTGCAAAGACCTACAGAGAAAGGACAAGGGTGGAGAAAAACATCTTTTATTTCTCAGACATTTGTATTTCTTTCTGAGTCATGAGGAAAGCAGTGATTAATCACAGGTAGATGTCATGGAACAAGACACATAGCACAAGTTGTATGTGAAATGTAGACATTACCAGCGGAATCACAAATCCCAGCTTTCCTAATTGGAGATTCCTTCCACCAAAATGGAGACTATACTGAAAACTCTCATTTTAAGATCCATGACTTCTGTCGCAATGATTCAGGGTTTTGACAGCACTATAAAATGCTGAGAATAACTGGATTCTGGTTTATTCCTCATATGTCTACCCTTTCCAAAAATACATTGATTTTTATAGGTATGACAAGCTGGTTCAATTCATCTCTATGGGAAGCAATCTTTCATATCTGTACATGAATACTGGGAGGTATTTTGAGCACACCAGAAAGGGTAACAAATGCAAACTGCTGTAGGCTCACATATCTGGCAGAATGACATCCAGGAAACTGCAGAAGCGCTGCAATCTCTACAATGTAATGACACTGCATCAGATAATGTAGCACCTGATGGAAACTGCTAAAAATTCTATAAAGGAAGCATAAGGGGAGGAAAAATAAGCAAATATGTGCAGGAATAAATACAACAACTGACCTGTTTGTTTTCCCCTGTTCTCCCCTCCCCAGCTGCTTTGATTTTAGTGTAGTCAAGTCTTTGTTGATATTGCAGCATGAAAATGAAAGTGGGAGGGGGGGAGATTAACCCTAAGAGGGAAGAGGAACCTTTGCAGATCTCACTTATTCCGAGTTCTTCAAACTAATCCATTTGCAAGTCAATCTTATCAAAAAGGAGAGAGGCTCCTTATTGCAATGTTCCAGGGAAAAGGAAAAAACCTAACCCAGCTCACACTGAGCAGTGTCTCAGCCAGAGGAATTCAAATACAGATTTTCCTCTCTGCATCCCCCTCAGCACTGTGGCTCCATGTGCTTCCAAAAGAGCCTTTGGATTCAACTAAACACTAAACATTTGAGCTCTAAATAAGAAAGAAACTTGTGCACCCACCCAGATTCAACCCCTAACAGAAGTTTTGAAGACAAATTAGAGAACTCTTTTTAGTCTCTGGATTATAAATATCTTCCTACACCTCAGTGCTTCCCCAAAATTAGGAAGAGGCTCAAAAACGTTGTCTGTTTTGACCCCATGCTTGCAGAATTTGCTGCTAATCTTTCCCATACAGCAGTACTGCCTCCAAAGCTAAAGCTTCATTATTTAATTATTTTCTATCGTGTGAGCACAGCCCTGAAAATGAAATGTGAATATAAACTCAGGAAGAGTCATTTCTGAGACTGCAGCAGAACTGGGAAACGAGGCCACGTTGTTGTAGACAACGCAAAAAGTGAAAATGATGGAATTGTGAAACGCTAACCTGAATCTCCGTTTATATTTAATGAAGAGGAATTGAGCCATATGATTGTTTATGGACTTCTTGGTGGTGATAAACCTAAACAGGAAGGATGGTAGTGAAATGTGGGCTTTGCAGGACCATCATGGATAACCTGTTCTCACAAAAGAGCCCGAGCAACATGCTCCAGGCCTTCTGCATCAGGGACAGCCCTAAGCTCCCTCCCTCCAGATTTCCAGGAGTCAGCTATGTATTCTCAGAAAATCCTTAGATTTGAAATTACGAAAATTTAAAAAATTACTTGAAATTACAAAATCACAACACCAAAACTGGAACTGAACGCACACGTACCTCACGGGACAAGGTGTTGCTACTCTCTCTCCTACACGATTCCCTTCCCCCCTGAATTTTATTTAAGGTAAAATAAACTGCTGGCAATATCCCACAGCTGAAAACCACACAATAAAGACACCTTCATGCAGGTCTTAGATCCAGTGAGCTGCTTTCTCTCCTTTCCTATCGGGATGCAGCAGCATTAAAAGCAATATCTAATGGGGTTGATATTCCACTGTCATCCAAGGAGGTCTTAATTGCTGCAACAGCAATTTCTGGCAGCTTTCCACAACCAGGGCTGCTTCTGGCAGCTTCACGAAGCTTATTTTTTACAGCACATCAGCTCCTCCTGTAATGAAATGCCCACTCAAATATTGGCTTATCAAAAAACATGAAAGGTACCTGTACACTCAATCTCAAGGCCTTTCCCATAGTCCTGAAAAATTATAAACACCACGAGGTGGCCATGATCACTCAAAGCGGCTGTTAGGTTTAATTTTAGCTCTTCCTTTTTCTCATTCAGGAAGGTGCAATTAATTTTTCTTAAAGTATATGAATAAACAAATATGAGAAGAAAAGGCTGAGCATCCATCTGATAATAGTAAACCAATAATAGTAAACCTGAAGCAGCAGCAAACCAGGAGTAACATTTTCTGCCTAAGCTCAGGATTCTTCTTCTCTTTTGTAAGCACCAACCTCGTGTCATTTTGAATGATAGTTCTTTTTGTCTATTTTTCCCTCCAATCTAATACCTGTCACAACCATCACACCACCAAGAGCCTTCTCATAGGCTTTAGTTAACCCACTGATCCATGGAAAAGCAGAACCTGGAGTCTGCAGAAGCCTTTGCTTCCTGAAACCTATATTTGCTTTTATCTTGCCCTTAAAAACTTAGCTTTGTGCATATTTTGGATCCTCCACTTGCTTTACGTTTTGATGAAGGAAAAAAAAACCCAAAGCACAAACTCAGCTGCAGTAGTGGGATAACAACATCTAAATTTTAACAGTGTTGAGTGATAAAATATCCCGGGAGATTGGAGACGGTGGGGGAAGGACTCAAAAGCATATCAAATTAAACATTTTCGAGTCCTCAGGGGCACAGTCAGAGGGGGGAGGGAGAAGCTGTCATCTCATTTCTCCAGTCAGAGCTGCCTGCAGATGCAGGTTAGGAAGCAGACCTTCTGAGGAGAGCAGGAATCCATTTGTTGAAATGCTCTTCCCCCAGATTCATCTGCCCTCTCTCTCTTAGTGTTTTTCATCAGCATTTCTTCCACTTCCATCATTTTTATGAGACTGGTGTTTTGTGTGTTTCTTTTTCTTTAAATGAAGTCCTCTGAAATATTCATTCAAATACTTCCCCAAAAAATCCCCAAATAACAGGCTTAATTAAAGAAAGCTCTTTTATCCCTCCTTTTTTTCCCCCCAAATAAATCACTGCATTCCTCCAATCATCAGTTAAAATTAAATTTTAAAAATAAATGCAATGGAGGCCTCAGAAGCTACCAATAATGAATTAGGGAATTAAATTGATCAGCTAGGGGTGGCACACGTGACAGCACAGGTGATCTGTCACTCACTCTGCTACCTCGTGCCGTGTGTGGGGAGGTGTGAGGGTTGGAACAAATGCGTTCAGCTCCCAATTATGGGGCTGTAGGACAGCTACAGGCTATAGATTGGCTGCTTGTTAATTAAGTGGCAAAATGCAATTTCAGCCTCTGCCCCGCTTTGTACTGCATGACCTTCCTTTTTCCTCCCTCTCTGGAAAATAAAATTAGTTCCCCTGGCAAGTGACACCGTTCACCTCCTCTAGGTTCTTCCCATCAACTTGATGTAGTGTTTTCCACTGCAGCACAACCATCATCCATAACTTCCAGATTTATTTATTTTTTTTAAGGCCCCGAATGCAATGAAGCTTTCAGATTTTTTCCAGCTGCTCTAAGCTGCACCAGCAGCAGTAATGTCCCTGTCTCTAACCTATCCTAGGGGTGCGCAAAATTCGCCGCTCCTCCAGCGTTCTCCAGCACCCAAGGGGCACTGGGAACAACAGTATTCCTGGAGAACACAGCTCTGTGGAGAGAGAGATGAAGTCCAACTGGGGAAAAGAAAAAGGCAGAAAAAATTAAGATCCATTAATTGCTGCTCCGTTGCGTGGGCCCCAAAAAGCCCTCGGCATCTTCCGACAGCGCCGGAGCGCGGAACCCGCCGCAGCCCAGGGAACGGCTTCAGTCACGTTGGGAGCAGTGGCTGTGGGAGCAGGGGTGAGTGGAAGAGACAGACACGGGGGAGGGCGGGAGCTGGAGGAGTTTCGGGTCCTCCTCGGAGGTCGGATTTGTGATTTTCCCCAGCCGCGGTTCTGGGCCGGCGCCGGCGATGAGTCAGTGTTTGTCACTGACGGGGTTCTGCAGTGGGCAGATCAGACCTGCAGCGCTGTGACAGCCTGTCACCACCAGCCAGCCACCATGGCACTGCCGAGTTAATGAGGCTGGGAGGCCGTAAACACAAAGAAAGCAGAAATAAAAAGGCTGAAGAGAAATGTGAAGCTATAAACAACGGATTACACAAAACCCCATGCACAAAAACAGCATTTCTGCACCTGAAACTAGATTTGTTCTATGGCTTGGGTTTTTTGCAATTTTTTTTCTTTTTTTTCAAACTTTACAAGCCTATATTCTAGGGAAAGTCCTATAAATTGCTCTCATACACCCAAAAACTTAAATATAACCACACACACAGCCCAATGGCATGATGCACTCACTCCTGCCTTTGCCAACACTGTGATTTATCTCGTTCAGCCTGATAACAGCATGGGACATCCCCCACGCTGGGTTTTCCTCTCCAGGGATGGAGAGTCTCCTTCATAGACAGTGACACCTTTGCAGGATGCCTGCAGCCCATCTGGAAAAGACACAGCTCCTGTTTGGCTCACGGAATCCCAGAATCAAAAAGGCTGGGAAGACCTTTAAACAAAATCATGGAGTCCAAGCTGTGCCCCATGCCCGTGTTGTCACCCAGCCCAGAGCACTGAGTGCCACGTCCTTGGACACCTCCAGAGATGGGGACTCGAACCCTCCCTGGGCAGCCCCTGCCAATGCTTGAGAACCCTCTCCATGAAGAAATTCTTCCTGATATCCAAGCTGAGCCTCCCCTGGCACAGCTCAAGGCCATTTCCTTTTGTCCTGTCCCTTGTTCCCTGCGAAAAGAGGCCAGGAGAAGGACACCCTTGGCTGGGTGCAAGGTGAGCTGACCAAAGTGTGCAGAGCTAAACAAAACCAGCTCTAGAGCAGAAAGTCCCAGAAGAAATCTGGCTCTCTCCTTTTATTAAGTGAATGGTACAGTTCCACATTGGATGAGAGAAGACAGATCCTGGGAGGGTCAGTGGGTCAGGACCTTGCTAGAAGGGCATTGCTTCAGGAAGAAACTGAGGCAGCAGACACTGGTAGGAAGTGGAAACTGGAACCTGTCCTGCCAACCTGGATTCTCTTTGAGCAGCTGCTCTGTTGAGCTGGGCACCCCTGCCATACGTCACAGGCAGAGAGTGACATTAACCATCATGTCCTGCCACTGCTCAGCGCTGGTCCCAGCTCCCTCAGGCAGCGTGGCCCCTCCGAGCCTTCCTCAGGACTCCCAGAAGCACAGTGGATATCCCATGCTATGTTCCTGTTATTTCTAACAGCAGAGTTCTCAGAAGGGCATCACCATTTCATTATTTCGTTGTCGGTTTGCTCGGTAAAAGATGGGGGAATGTGGCAAACACTGAGAAGAGAATTGTCTGAAGTTTCAAACTTTTTTTTTTTTCTCCAGCACTATTTGTCTATTTAAGGATTGAAAGGCGAGTAAAAGCCTCCATTAAATGAGTAAATCAGAGTGCATCATTTGGCCCCTGGCAAAACGAGGCAGTTTGAATGCTTGGTCTATTTGGGTTTAGTTTCCTACTGTTTTCTCTGCAACTAAATGCACACAGATGCAGCATCTCTTCCCTCCCTTCTTTCCCCAAACTGCTTTTAACCCAGTAACCTCTTTTTTTCTTCCTTTGACTGCATCCACAGCTGGATTCTTTTTAGTTTTGGACACACCCACGTTCTAGGGATGTCCAGAAAAAATTAACTAATTAAGTCATGCAAAGCCCAGAGCATAGTTAACATTCATTTAGAGCATGAAAAGAGCAACACACCTCCATGGGGCTTTGCCAATTACACGGTGTTTCAGCCAAGTGCAAATCATGCCAGAATGAAAACTCCAAACTGCGCATTATGTTCATTTCTAAACCCTGTTAACTTAATTAACTCTCGGTTAAATGTGCACTGATCTCAGACGTAAAGCATGTTTGATGAGATGCTTTTCATTAGGCAAAAAAAAGAATTTGGAATATGCAAACCACTTGCAACAAGCGAGAAGACTCCCTCAAATTGTATACAACTCACACTCAATTTGTGGTCAGTGAAGGTTTCTTCTCTATTTATACTTTGTTATGCTCTTGTCAGTTTTACTTGGATCACGAAACATCATTGGAGCAACTCTATCCATCAAATGTGGAAGATAATATTCTGCATTGTCAGTACCATTTAAAATGCAAGACCAGGTAATATGAAAAAATGATTAAACCATCCAACATCGGTTGTATTTAACCTGTGTTGCCACTGTTAATCCACACACCGAGTGCCTGCTTGGTGCAATTATTGGAGGCACAAGTCCAGATCCTCAGATCCCGTACCCAGCAGGCAGACAGCCATTTCTAAAAATAAATAAATAGCAGGGATGGGGCTTATCATTCTCAGCAGAGCTGTGGCATTTTTAGTGAGCACAGATTCACACCAGAAATAACTAGGAAAAGGTGCATTTCACTAGCTGCTAATAGCTTTGTTGCTTGAAAATTGATTATTATCTCGGGATATTTTGCTGTTTGTTGGGGTTTTTGTTAGAAAAAAAAATTAAAAAGGAAAAAAAGAAAGGAAAAAACCCAAACTCAAACTTTAAGCCTGACTGTGATGCACACTAAGGCAGAGGTTACAATTGGAAATAGGAAAGTAATCTGGCTGCCTCCCAAAGCAGGCACCATAAAACCAAATTTTTATTGCCAGAGAAGACAGGCATTCCTGACTACATAAAAAGGAATTAAATGGGATAACAACTCTGCTCTGTCCTAGAACTGAGGCAGGAGAAAGTTCCTTCCCCACAGCACCCTGGGTACTGTAAGAGGCAGCTTTAAAATTCACAGCTGGAAGCATCCGTCCTCCTTTCTCTACACAAAGCAAATTCTGAAGGATATTCTAGGGTGGGTGAAGGAGCAATATTAAACTGATGTCACCCACATTTTGCACCCCTCACCCATGGCTGC
The DNA here is from genome assembly GCA_013400915.1 of Pardalotus punctatus. Lineage (NCBI taxonomy): Eukaryota > Metazoa > Chordata > Aves > Passeriformes > Pardalotidae > Pardalotus > Pardalotus punctatus. The sequence goes on along the minus strand of VZTX01002270.1, from coordinate 28,817 downwards.
AAAATAAAACCCAGGTGAGTACCATCCTCCTGTAGGCACAGAGAGGCTTCCAGAGCTCACGGAGAGCACTGCACTGACACACTGAAAATCACACAAGCAGGGCACCCTGTAGCCATTCTCCTGTCATTAGGTAGGGCAAGGAACAAGAAGAGACAGATACCATGACAGGTCCAAAAATAACTTCCCTGAGTTAAACAGAGTTATGGTGTCTGGCTGTGGGCTATATTTCCTGTGGCCACTCAGTTGCCAGCGCAGTAACATTTCCCAGCTTTCCTCAGTGTTAAGCTGAGAGGAAATACTCCCCTGCCACCCTCAGAATAGAAACATTCAGACTCTGGAAGGCTACACCATCTCTGTCTTTTAGCATCAGCAAGTCCAGAAAAGCTCCAAAGGGCATTTTGATTTCTGTTTCTTCTCCGTGATTGCAGAGGTGGGCGGAGCGGGGCACAAGTTTCCGTTCTTATTCCTGCAGTGATTTCCTTTGATGCACAATTTGTTCCATCCCATCCCTGTTTCCATCTCTGCACTCCCTGCTCAGGGAGCCCCTGTACACAGAATTTCCCATGTGCCTGAATGACCACAGCCAGTTTATGCAGCACTTTGTGAACACGGAGCTACTTTTGTCACGCAAGAGCATCCCAAGCCTGCTCCTCCTCCTAACACCCCCTAGTTACCTTACTCTGGGGATATATTCCCATATTTTTAACCACCACCTGGTTATCTGGGCAAAACTTACTCCTAATTTGCTTCTTAATAAAAGAGACCAGCATATCCCACTTTTCCTGCAGCTCAGCACCAGCAGATGTTTGCTCAGTATTCGCCCATGACAATTTCCACTGATCCAACACACGTTACTTCAAAGTAACCCTTTGAACCTGAATTGGACTACAAGCCTCGTACACACACTTTAATTTTGCATACTAGAAGATGCTTGGTTTAGCATGAAGTCAATTTGCATACTGATAGATCTCTTCCCCTTCCAGTCACAACATAAAAAGTTAACACACTGCTGTCGTAATTCAGTGTACGTCAAATCTGATTTCTTTTGATGCATTTAGCCACCTACTGTCACTTTAATGCATTTTCCCTGCACGTGCACACACACTGTTTCATGTGAAAACATTTACATTGGCACTCAATTCAGTTAATTTTTCCCTCAAAGTTGAAATATTCAAATAGAGGTGTATTCATCTCTTCAAAAGAGTCAACATTTTCAAGTTAGAGAACTGGAGAAAGGGGAACTATTTCATTTTCACAACAATTGAGGCAGAAATAGTTTTACTCTGAAACTGCAAAGTTAATTGGTTGTTTCTTTATCTTGTGTTAATATCTACTCAATGTAGGGGAAACCACATAGCTCCTCAAAATTTACCATAGGAAAAAAGACATGGGGAAAGACATTTAAAAGATGTCAGAAGTGCAGAGGTTATCTACCAGAGCAGGGTAACTTCTCATTCAGTTCTGGCAGCAAACAATGAGAGTAAAGAGGCAGAAAGAAAAGAAAATTACACTGAGAGAAAAAAGTTCATACACAAGTGCATGATGTTTATCTGCCATACATCCCAGTGTCACGCCCAGCACACCAATAGTATTTCCTTCAGGAAGTTAGGGAGGACATTTATCTGCACCAAAACACCCATCTGGCTTTTTAGGAAGGTATGTTTTCCTCTTTCTGGCATTTAAGGGGTTCATTTGGCAACATAATTGAACTACTTGCACTTCCTCAACTTCCCTGGTACAATCCGATGGCTTCATAGCACCAGCCATGCTTTGCTGCGCAAGTGCATGAAATTGCTTTACTGAGGCTATTTCTAACAGGAACCTTCTCAAAAAGATGCACATGTACCTGGTGTGGGAGCCTTCCCACTCTGTAACTCTCTGAAAAAACAGAGAACAGGGCAGGAGGAAGGACGTGGAGTTGCTGGAGAAAACCACAGGAGGCACCAGGATGAGCAGAGGGATGGAGCAGCTCTGCTGGGAGGAAAGGCTGGGAGAGCTGGGATGGTTCAGAATAAAAAAGGCTTTGGGGTGACCTCACTGTGCCCTTGCAGGGCCTGAAGGAGCCAATAAGAAACGTGGAGAGAGACAATTTCCAAGAGCCTGGAGTAATAGGACAAGGGGGAATGGCATCAAAATGACAGAAATTAGGGTTAGAGTGGATATTTGGAAAAAATTATTTCCTGGGAGGGTGGTGAGGCACTAGGATCAGTTTCCCAGAGCAGCTGTGGCTGCCCCTGGATCCCTGGCAGTGTCCAAGGCCAGGTTGGACATTGGGGCTTGGAGCAGCCTGGGACAGTGGGAGGTGTCCCTGCCCATGGCATGGGGGTAGAACAAGATGATTTTAAAGGTCCCTGCCAAGCCAAGTTCTTCCATGATTCTGTGATAAGTACTATATAAAAACATGTACAATACACTCTTCTGAATCACTTGCAGGGTGGAAAAAAAAAAAAATCATCTCAATAAAAGTGAAAACAAAACACAACATCCCCCCCTAAAATTAAGAAAAATAGGAAAGGATTAAGATATTGAGGATGCTGCCATTAATTTCACTGATCCTTTAAGGTATTGAGCACAAGGGCTGTTGTCCTCCTTTCACAAAGCTTTCAAGATTGTACAGCCACTTAAATGAACACTGAGAATTTTGTTTACCCAGATCTGTTCCCGGTGATTGCAGAACATGGGAAAAGAGTCAGCAAAGACACAAAATGCTCATTCCAATTTTGTCTCCCCACTGGTGTCATCATTAAGGCTGGGCCTGCCAGCAGAGAGCATCACCCATGCCGGCAGTGCACAGGGACCCCTCAGATTCACCATCACCGACTCACGGGTTGATTTTGTTTCTCCCATTTCTGGGTCAGTGAGTTCTTACGTGTGGCCATTTTCCAGGCAAGGATGAGCTGCAGCAGACACTGCCCGTGCATCCAGTGTGCTTTAGCTGTAGGTGGGGGGAAAGAACAGGGTTTGGTGCTGAGCCTTTGTCATTAGCGTTCATGTGTGCACACGCACGTGTACTCGCCCTCCAAAGTTTCACCTTGGAGGAGAAAACATCCCCTTGGAGACAGAAAGGGTGAGGAAGCACAGAACATCTCCTCATTATAATACTGGCAGGTTTCTGGCCTTGAGCTCTATTCTTTCTTTTCAGTAAGCATTTCCTATGGGTTTGAAAGGAAGAGGTAAAACTAAGTTTACGATGCATTTGTGCATGAAAAGAACGTGCGAAAGTGGAGTCTAAAAAACAGGAGTGGTCCCAGGATTTCACATATTCATTAATAAACCATCTTCTCCAACTAAGAACTCTCTAGGGAATAGTGAAAATATATCAGATTCCCTGAGTCACTTTTAGTTATTTCTTCTGGGATTTCTTTGGGGGGCTTTTTAGCATTTTAAATGAGGTTTTTCAGCTTCACCACTTGTCAAATCCAGTGAATTTAGACAATAGCTCATAAGCCTTAAAAGAGTCATCAGAGATGTAATTGCAGCGTTTTGTTAAGTTACTTTTGTGCCTGAACAAAGGGCAGCAACTCAACTGCTCAGTGCTTCACAGAATCAAGGTTGGAAGGGATCTCCAGGATAATCCAGTCCCTCTGTGCCGCCAGCACCAGCATCACCCCAAAACCATGACCCCAAGGGTCACTGCCAGACACCTCTGGAACACTGGAGATGGTGACTCCAACTCTTTGGGCCACTTATTCCAATGCCCCATGACACTTCCGGTGAATTTTTTTTTTTTTTTAATACCTAAACTGAACCTTCCTGGAGCAATTTAAGGCCATTTCCTCTCATCTCTTCACTTGGGACATGGCAGAAGATGCCAAGCCCCATCTCACTCCCCTCTCCTCTCAGAGAGTTGTGGAGAGCAGTGAGGTCCCCCCTGAGCCTTCTCTTCCCCAGATAAACAGACCCAGCTCCCTCAGCTGCTCCTCACAGGATGAGATGTTTTCCAGACCCATCCCCACCTCTGCTGCCCTTTTTTGGACATAGGTTGTTCCATTCTGCTGTTTACAAAAATGGTCTGCTTTGCCTTTTTTTTTTTTTAGTGTTGATTTCTATACGACTGACTTCAGATGGAAAAAAGGCCAAAACAGAGAGAAAAAAATATTCAATAAGACCGATACTAATAGCACTTCTCAACTCAAGAACATGCTAAACTGGCTGCATTAATGCCTTTGAATCATCAGGTTTTTCTCCCAAAGACATATTTGTTTAGACTTCCATCCTTTCTCTACTTCTTATCTGGCAAGAAATTACTCCACGAGGAAACAAAGTGAGAAAAATGCTTGACCAACACTGAGTATTTATACTCAGTCAGCAGGACGTGGGCTGGTGAGGCTCTGGAGGCAAACTGCTGCTCTGCTGCCCCCCAGCAGAAATATGCTTTCCATCAAAATGACACAGGAATTTATTTATTTTTAAGTAACCTTTTTCCCTTTTACCACTTAGGTCATAAATGATAATCATGGAGTCATAGATTGGTTTGAGCTGGAAGGGACCTTAAGGACCATCCAGTTCCAACCCCTCTGCCATGGGCAGGGACACCTTTCACTCAACCAGGTGACTTAGAGCCACATCCAGCCTGGCCTTGGAGACCTTCAGGGGCTGGGACTCCACAAATGGGGTTCCATGAAACAAATGTAAAATGGGATTTCTTGTGTACTTTGTGTCGTATCGCGGGTGATGACAGAGTATGATGGTAGGACCCACCCCTGGGGAATTCTTGTCCCTCCTTTGTGCTTGGGAAGTACCTGGTCCCCTCTGAACTGTAGCTGGCCCTGGCCAAAATCATGCCCAAGAGCCCAGTGAGAAGCAGGCATTGTTTGCACAGTCAGCATGGGACAGCCTGGAGCACCTCCCTCCCTGCTCCTGTTTTATTTACCAGCGGAGATGTGGCCACTGAGCCCTGTCTAACAACCATTTAAGTTGGCTGCAATCATTCTGCTCACTCTGATGCAACTTTGATTACATTAAGCAAATTGGAAAAAGGCCAGGTGGAATAGCAAACCCTCTTAGCCTTGCTTTGAGAAAGCGATTAACCTACATAAGAACATTTCTCATGAACGTTATCAGCATTTAACCTCACCTCTCCTATCACAGGGTGCAGGAATTTTGCCTCAGGGATTTTGGCACTGTCTTCACCACCCTTAGCTGTCCTAAACTTACCTTTTAGAAGTTTACCTGAGGAGTGGACTGAGTTGGGAGATGACCACAACCCTTCCCAATGTATTCTTATGCTTAAATTAGCCCAGGCTACCTTTGAGCTAGGAGACACTCTGAAAACTAAACAATTTTAAGCACTCTAACATTCAAGTCCTTAGTTTCCAGATTTCATTGCACTTCCCTGACAATAACAAAGTTTTTCCTGAAGTGTGTTCTTATTTCTTGGTAAAATCATTCTTGAAGGCTAAATATTGTCTTTGACCAGCAAAAGAGATCCTGCTCTTTAACTTAATCACAGTGAGGTGCATTTTCAGGATGTGAGATTACTTGGGAGCTTTTTGAAGCATTTTTATCTGCACTCTAATTTGCCACAATATTTTTGGCCCAGAGATTGACTGAGATGCAACTTCAGCCATGATCTCACCAGCGCTGACTGTGGACTGCTGATTTGGATACACCCAGGAACAGTTCAAGAAACAAAGCTGTTCCTTCTCTCCCAGGTTTGCAGTGGAAATGCAAACTTAGTGTAGATCAAGAAAACCTTTTTATTGCAGAAGAAGTCAGTAGAGAAATTTAAAGAGTCTCCTGAAGGTGGTGATTCTGCTCCTCTATTCTCTGGTGAGATCCCACCTGGAGTACTGCATCCAGCTCTGGAGTCTTTAGTCCAAGAGAAAACGTGGATCTATTGGAGCAGATCCAGAGAGGAGCTTGTAATGATAGACATGAGATAATGGTTTTAAATGAAAAGATTCAGATGAGATACAAGGAAGAAAGTTTTTACAAGGGTGGTGAAACACTGGGACATGCTGCCCTAAGAGATGGTGGATGCCCCATTCCTGGAACATTTGAGGTCAGACTGGATGGAACTTTGAGCAGTCTGATCAAGTTGAAGATGTCCCATGTCACTACAGAGAGGTTGGACCAGATCACCTTGAAAGGTCTCTTCCAGCCCAAAGCATTCTATGATTCTATGATTTAATTTCTCATCTCTTCTTGAGTACTGAGGGCTTTGCAACCTTTGAGGTCCAGACTATTTTGGGGCTGCAGGTGCTTTGCTGAACCTGCACCTTCCAGCTTCTTTCGCAGTCATCACACATCAGCCAGAGCAGGTGACTTCTCCTCCCTCCCTCCCTCCCCTCTCTGTCAGTCAACCCACATTTGAAACTCTGCTTAGCATTCCCTCTGTTTTTTTCCAAGCCACAGCACATGTTCTTAAATAGTCCTCGGTGTTTGTAACCTGTACAGACGCATCACAATTTTCAGTTGTCAGAACAAAAATGACAGCAATTTTAACAAACACAGGATAACATGGCCTTACACCATCCCTATTTCCAATGGGAAATGCACAGCATTCCCCACATTGTTCAAACAGTGAAGACGCTGGACAAGAGGATGAAGTAGTGGTAATACAAAATCTTAAAAAAATCCAAACCCAACAAAAACCCACCACAAACAAAAAAGTAGAACTAGATGAAGAGTTTTGTTTGGCCTCAGAATAATTATACATTGAATGGTTTTACTTCCAAAGCTCATGGATCCCTCTGCTTTGAAGGACTGGCTGAAAAGCCTCTTCCCAATGTGGGCATTATCCAGTGTGTGCAAGAGAGAGAGATGTGGCATTAATCCTGCCTCAGGATGATATACTTCACTTAAACTCCTGACACACCTGTCACAAGAAAGCAACTTTTTATATAGAAAAGTTACAGTGAGAATATATATATAGATACATAAATATATATATATTATATGCTTAATGAGGCTTAGCAAAAGAGAGAAACATGAGGCATAAACTCTATGCAGACCATTAAATATCTGAAGGACTCAATGGTCTGAAAAGAAATATAGGGAAATGAGAGTGAGAGCTTATCAAAGGGTAAAAATATAAAGTGTAGAAATGATGCTTTGGTCTCTGAAAGGTGAAAGAGTACAAACTGATCAAGTGATCAAGATATCACAGGCATACCATGCTTTTTAAAAATACACCCATCAGGTGAATCACTTTCTCATAAATTATCATGGTTTTATATAAATATTCAGGAAAGCAGTTATTAAAGCTCAGCATTAGTTTTGGGGGGTGAGGGGTTGTTTGTCTTTTTGTTGGTTTTGTTTTTACAGAATCAGAGAATCAGCAAGGTTAGAAGACACCTTCACAATTTTCCAGTCCCACCATCACCCCAGCACCACCATGGTCACCCCTAAACCATGTCCCCAAGTGCCACTTGAGAGAGACTTCACCTAGAAATGACCTTGATCATCCACAAGAAGATGAACTTTAAAGATTGACTGGCTTCAGTCATCCACTAGCCCAAAGGATTATTCTGAAATTTTTGTGAATGTTTTAACACACAACTCCTGGGATCAAGAAGTTATAAGAAATTCAACTACTTGAAAAGCTGCCACAAGTCCAGGAATAAACCCCCTCCCTCAGAAAAAACCAGTGGTTTTCTTCATTCTATCTATACCTCCAAATCCAGTTAACTAAAGGAGCATCCTAGAAGGAACAGATCTCAATTATTTTTTAAAGAAAAAGAATAAACTGGACAGAAACTGGCAGTATTTTTCCATTAAATATATTCACCTTCTAGTGAAAAATACTGATTTTTTTGACATTGAAATGCTCTCGGATTGCAATTGTCAGGCTAGATTTTCCTCAAATTGAAGAAAAAGTAAACAAGGGATTTTAACATTGAACAAACTTAACAAATCATTAATCTAAATACTTTAATATTGACGACTTTATAAATGAAAGAAACAAAACATCAGACTGTGCCCTGTATTGCTCGCTATACCTTTTCAAGAATTGAAAAAAGTGTTCCATTTTCTACCTAGCTTTGTTTGAATTTTGCCAATGAAATAAAATTTTAAAAGCACTTGTTTAATGACCCTCAATCTTTTCCAAGGTCAGATACCTACTATTCATACAGTCAGATTGAGAAAGGCAAGATTTACCAGCCCTGCTCCGTTTGGGGAGCTGGACCAGGAGAATTCTAAAGGTCCTTTACACCCTTAATGATTCTGGGAGTCTGTGAATAAAACTCCTGCCTCTTCAGAAATTGTTCCCAGCTATCTTAGTTGGGCATATGGTATCAATTACCATAATGCTCCAGTTCTTTGCAATCTTTAATATATTTATTTTCACAATCCTTTTGAGAGGCAAGGAAGTCTATTATCCCTATTTTATAGATAGAGGACTCAGGTACCAAAATTTAAATGGTTTCTGTTAAATATTTCTATTCTATTCCTCACGCCCAGGGTTCCTTGGGATGCTGCATATATGTGAACATTTATGCACAAAATACTGAAAATATGCTTAAATCCTCTTGGGTAATTTCATTTTCATAATTTCATACCTGATAACTGCAATAATTTCACAGGACTAGAAAGCTTCATTTTGGGCATTTTAATTTAAACACCTGAAAAAAAACCCTTAAAACTCATGTCAGGGCAGTATCTTGTAATTTGATAACCTACTCTGGACACAGCCAAAGCCAAGTACTCAATTAAGCAGCATAATCATTTGAATGGCCTGGTAAACACCTTGGAAAGTTGTAGATTTTATTTCATAGATGTCACAGAGGTGTAAAAGTTTGCTGCTAACACTGGCATCATCTTGATATGAAATACAGGTTAGTAATTCTACTCAGAGTGAGAAGATGAAGTATGAGTGTCCTCAGCCAGAGAATCCGTGACAAATTACAACACAGAAGTTAAATCAGTTCCTTAAGAGTTCCAGTCACAAGGCTCATCTAAATAATTCCAGAATAGCTCCTCAGGTTTGTGATCCCAAAAGAATATTAGCAGGTTAGCAAACCAATCCAAAGCAATAATGAAAAATAGAAAGTTAAAATATCTTAGAACTTTATCAAACAGAATGCACTTCAATGCAATCACCTCTGAAACTGTGACAGGTTCAAGGCCAACAAAGGCCATGACATTTCTTCATGGAAAGGGTTGTTAAACATTGGCAGGGGCTGCCCAGGGAGCTTTGGAGTGCCCATCCCTGCAGGTGTCCAAGGAAGGCCTGGCTGTGGCACTCAGGGCTCTGGGCTGGGGACAAGGTGGGCATCGGGCACAGCCGGGACTCCGTGGGCTGGGAGAGCTTTTCCAGCCTCAGGGATTCTGTGTGAATCTGATTCTGTGAATCTACTTCTGTGACATTTAACTACAGATATTTTGCATAGTTCCAGCAGTTTATATGTAGAAACACATTTCACTTTGACACTCAGAGTGTCTAAACTTTTACTGCAGATGCTTCATAGAAACAGTGAAGTGGGAAATGCAAATGTGCACAGGTTAGCAGGGAAGATCTACGCTGAGCCTCTACAAGCTCGGCAATATTTTCTCCTCTGGACTTACCCAAACTTTAATCACATCCCATCACTATGGTTATTGTACCAGGAGCAATATTCTTTGGCTTTAGCATATTCTGCTCTCTTCATGGCAGATTGTTTTTAAAATATTGTAAAGGAGACACTCAGCATGCTGCTAAGACTCTTTCCATCAAAGGTGGAAAACAGAGTTCTCCATAGAAAGTGTTCTCTTCATTTCGCGTTCAATCTCCTGAGTAGTGTGAATTTATTAACAGCTTTGAAGTGGTAAAAAATGTGATGTGTGTGTGTGTGTGTACCGATGATCCAAACAGTACAAAAACCAGCCAGGAAATCAATAAAGTAGCTTTTTAACAAATGCATTTCCAGCCGATCAAAAGAATCGCCTAACGGCTACATACGACTGATCTAACACTCATTACATTATCATTTCAAGGAAACATCCTTTGCAGCTGAAAGGTGAAGTCTTGCTGTAATGAGCTCCTTCTGAGTCAGCAACGAGACCCTTTTTATGGTGCTGAGACAAAATAAATATGTGACAAACACCGGGGAGGAATTATTCTCTGCAAACAAATGTTTTTCTGCATGCAGGGGATCTGGCTTTGATTTGGAAGGAAATGTAAAGAGAAGGGGGGCCTTTAATGTGGGGTGTTCTCATTAAAAGAGGGACAATTTAATTAATCAGTGGTTGCACATGAGGGATGGTGGACCATGGCTGGATGCCAGACTCCCACCAGAGCCTCTCTATCACTCCCCTCCACAGCTGGACAGGGGAGAGAAAATATAGCAAAAGCTTCATGAGTTGACATGAGGACAGAGAGAGATCACTCACCAAATACCACCACGGGCAAAACAAACCTAACTTGGGGATATTGATTGTATTTTTTTACCAACAAAATCAGAGCTGGATGATGAGAAGTGAAATAACCCCTTAAAAACCACCGTCCCCCCATCCTTCCCAGCTCTACCTCCTCCCTCCCAGCAGGGCAGGGAAACGGGGAATGGGGGTTCTGGACAGTTCCTGCCGCTGCTCATTGCTCTCCACCACATCACTCAAAAGAGTCTCTTACAAGTAAAACCACTTCTTAAAAGTTCCTGCTAAGGAAACAAGCACCTGTTATGAATAACCACAACACCATCAAAATTTTCTGGGAGTTGGTCTTTTTTTTTTTTTTTTTAAGCAATGACAGTGGCTTGAGGCCACCACATTGCCTCACAGTTCATTCTAAAGCAGCAAGGAAATTCAATATCCTCCAGCTACCTTTGGATTGCACAATCAAATTACACTTTCAAAGGGAAGTGCTGGTTTCACAAAGTATCGCTGCCTCTAAACTTGTCAGTTCAAATCACCTGCAACCATTACCAAAATCTGTGCAATTGGGGCAGCCATGGAACACGATATAGGAGACAAAATATTTTCCATGGCATTCGTTACGGGACTACTGATAAAATAATTGATGTAAACTTAGGCAGGCTGAGGCTGAGTCTTCTGTTTTCCATAGTGCCTTTTTGTCTGGAGTAATGTAGTTTTCCATAAAAATTTAATTGGCACAAGACCATTCCCACAGGGGCCAGAAAGAGAATCAGGAAATCTTTCCCTTCACAATGCTTCGGGGGAGTCAGGAGATCCCTTCTTCATGAAGAGAATCATGACCCCTCAGAATGAAGCACAAAAATAGGATTAATCTGTTCTGATGTTCCATGTCTTCACTGTGAATATCCGTGTCTGAAGCTCTTCAGCCCAGCCTTGCTTGAAACCAGATGGATCAACACACATGATTTTTAGGGAATGATTTCTCTGACCAAACTGAAATTTCTCACTCTTAAAAAGAAAAGTCACATCTTAGAAATGTCCATTTCTCCTGTCTTGTAATGAGAAGGTAAAATGGCTCAGGGAGAGGCATTTGCCGTGGAGATGTTTATGTGTGATGGGCTAAATCCCACACGGACAGTCCTGAGAGGGATCCTGCTTCGCATGCTGCTGTGTTTTGGTGATGTGACATCTGCACACCAACTCCTGCCACTCTCTGTGCCATCTATCAGCTTCAAAAGGGAAAGAAAACAGCAGCCTTCCCAGAGAATTCACAAATCAGGAGGAAAAAGGAAGTCTCTTTAAATCTGTTCTTTTTTTTGCTCCCTTTTCTCTTTGAAAACTGGCTTTTTCACGAGCACAGCTCTCCATTCCGAACTTCCCATCAGCTTCCAGTAGGAACTGGGTACCATTTTCTGCTCTAGGACTACCAACTTTCATATTTATGTTGATGTGTTGACATAACAGACCTGCCTACTTTTTTTTGCCATTATCCCTTTTAAACCTTCCTTACACACTCCTTTTTCTTTTTTTTCTATATCTTCCTTTTTACCATCAGCCTTCAGCTGCCTCAAAGGGTTTCAGAGGATGCTGGAGGAAGAAGGTACTAGAAAAAAATGTAGAGAGAGGCAGAAGGAGAAAAAAAAAGTGAGTTTTATAATGTCCTCAAGGCATGAGGCTGTCCTTTTACTGTTCCCTGGAGGACTGGAGCATTTCTGTTGCTTTAATCAGCTGCAAAAATAGACAAAAAAACCAACTGTGTAGTCGGAAATTTCCTTACATTCATAACAGAAAATTAATGTTGGGCCTCAAATTGTGCATGGAGTTTGTTGTGGATCACAAGAAACTGAGGGAGATCCTTTGGCTACAAGATTTTGGTTTTTTACAAAATAGAAGAAAAAAGCTTTCACTTCCAATACTTCCAATACTTCCAATCAGAGAAGCAACCACTATGATGATGCAGGTCCTGCACTTTCCTTCCACATTTCATTTCTCTTTTGAAGTTTTTGAGTGAGGAATACATCCACCTCCCAAACTCCCAGTTCAGGTTATTCTAAAAGAGGTACTGAAAATTGTAATTTAAGTGCTATAACCTGCAAGGTTGGTAACTTTTCCATAAACTTGATGACATTTCATGTAAAAGTTTATGTCCTTGCTTGCAGTATGAGATGCTGAAGTAGATTTTTGTTACATTCATATTAGTCTTGCCTTGACACAAAGAAGATTGCACCTTTTAATATTTTGTAATTTATAGCATGGCCCTGCAATGGCTGAATATCTACTTGATTTTTATTTCCTGACCTGTCCCTGAGGCATTTGAATATGCAGGAAGTTTTACACTCTCATTTTCTTCTACAGATGGCAGCCAATATTAAAATATTAGCAACTGAGGGAAATAACCAAAACCTTTACCATTTGACTCTTCAACTCCACCCTTCCCAAAAGCATAGCTAATTTATATGATAATTAAAAGGAAATTGCAAAATTTTCAGTTTCCCTGAAAGAGTCTCTGAGGTGAAAATATTGGCTAATATAATTTTTTGCAAGGAGGGGAACTATACTGTCTATTCTAATACACTTTGTTAAGATTGCAGTAGTGCTTTCTGTGGTTTTAGCAACCTAAAATATATGAATGTCTTAAAGTATTTAATGTGTGGGAATAATTCTAAATATACAGATTAAACTGTCATTTGAATGGTGAGACAAGTCTGTGATAAACACTGACTTACTTCTAAATAAAAACATAAGTGCAGTGTGAAATAAACAGCTCATTAATAAAGGACACATTCTTCTCAGCCTGACTTTTCTCCTTTCATGTTGGTTTTTTAGAAGGTGGACTTCTTTCTTCTTCTTCTTCTTCTTCTTCTTCTTCTTCTTCTTCTTCTTCTTCTTCTTCTTCTTCTTCTTCTTCTTCTTCTTCTTCTTCTTCTTCTTCTCATTCTTCTTATTGTTATTACTATTACTATTATTATTCTTATTACTCTCGTTCAATGTTATAAACCAATTGTCACACCCTGAGTCACACTTCTCCCCTTTCTGGCAAGTTTCTGAGCCCCCTGGGCGCATCTGCTGTTGACAAACACCGGGAAAGGCAAAGCAAACAGGACAGAAAAGTCCTTTCTGCTGCTCCTGCTGCAAAGAGTGTTTGCTCTTCCTTCACGGAGCAGCTGCCACCCCACTCCATGCAGATGGCACCCAGCTGCTGTGGGACCACGATAAAAGGGTCACTTTACACCCAGCCCGACAGGGAACACCTTATCAGCACAATAGAAAATGCACCTTGTCCTCCAGCTCCAAAATAAGGGTCAGTATGAATCGCACAATGAGCTCTTTCTGTAAAAACCCTTGTGGCAAGTCCATATAAATTTGCCAGCCACCAAGTTTTCTGTGTTGTCCTGCATTTTCATCCTACAGCAATTTTCCTTTTTTTTTTTTTTTTTAATTTATTTTACTTTACCAAAGCATTTAAACTGTTAAAAATATCTCTTCCTATGTGACTTGTATGCATCCACCACATGATTTATTATTTATTACTAGAAATCTGGCTTTCAAGGCCAGGTTGGATGGAGCTCTGAGCGATCTCATGTAGTGGAAGGTTCCCTGCCCAGAACTGGATGATCTTTAGGGTCCTTTCCAACCCAAACCTTTTATAGGTTTAGTTTTATGATTCTTAGCAATGGCAGCTGGGTGGCAAAACCATTGTTTGGGGTGCTTAAAGGGGCAACATAGTAATCAATGTAGGATCAAAATCAGTCCAAAGGGAACAGAGGAAAGCAGAGAAGGAGCAGAACACTCTGATTTTCCTTCTGTGTTTGCAGGGATGCTCCAAAGCCCATTTCAGTCTTAATGCATGGATAATGAGGCAGCACTGACATCAGTCCTCCTCAAAGCACTTTCATCTTCATAAAATTCCATCTTAATTTTAATTTCTGCCATTAAAATCATTAAAATTTAGGTGCCATTAGTTGAGAACCGGTGCTTCAAAATACCATTTTGTCTTAACATATGAAATTTGCTCTTTACTCTAAGAATTTTCTGTTTTACCTTGCAACAATGAGCAAATAGGCCCTGAAGGTGTTTGTAGAGAGAAACCACTTACAGTTTATCAAAATAAATAAGGAATATGATAGTGTAGTTTTCAACAATAAGAGATGCCCAGAGATTTAGAGAATAATAAACAAGAAAAGCTGCAAGGCAGAGATTTTGCAAAGAGTTTGCTAAAAGATAGTATTTCCTTCTCCATTTAAGTATTAGTTAAAGTAATTAATAAAGGTCAATATTTATGTACTGTATATATTTCATAATACTTTGCATTTCTTTGAAAAAAAATGAATGCTCCACATTCCACAACTCTGATTAGAATAAAGAAAATTAATACAGGCTTCATCTACAATAAATTAATAATTTCTTCAAAGGAAATTTTAGAGTTTGGAAAGGTGATAGAAGACAAGCTATAAAAATTACATTCTCAGAATAAAAGCTATTAAATCTTGCTTTCGTATAGGCACATAAGAAGCAAATACCATCAAAATACGAACTTCAAAACACTCCCAGGTTGTTCCTTTTTTCATGAGTGGTGTTGCCCCCACTGTTGCCTTTTGTCTGGTCTTAGAATTATGAGGTAGACACAGTTAAAGGGGTAAAAGGGTTTTACCTTGGTATTTTAATGGGATCTGGGGTGCACAGCTCATCAAAGGTGGAACATGCCGAGATGCACACTCTGTATAACGTGTATATAATTTTTAAGGACTTTGAAAATTAGCATATCTGTCTAGAATCCCCCAATAAGAAACTTAATAAATGAAGTAATGTTCGCCCTATTCTAAGAATCCCCTCCCAAATGAGGCTAGAGCCCAGTTTACAAAATATGTTCCAGAGAGAAGGTTTCAATGTCAGTTGAAACCTCAAGTTTTTGACAGCATGGGGCTCTCTGGCCTTCTGCTGTGAGTGTTTGGTCTTTCTGCCTTGCAGAAACTCAAAATTACACTAAAATATCAGACTATAAAAATCACAAGCATGTAGGCTAAGACTACAAAGAGCGCATAAAGGGTATGAAATATATAAAAAGGGAATATAAAAAAGAAAAGGCAAAAATCATCAGGCATCACCACCACCACCTGCTCATCCCCTTTTCCAAGAGGAGCGCCCAAGCACATGGATTATGGAAGGTAAACATGCAGTCTGCTCTATTTCTGAGAGTTTTGTGCAAGCAGACTCCATCTCCAGAGCACACAGGTATAAGTGCTCGATAAACAGCCCCACAGCTGCCAGCAGCTGCTGGCTGGGTGTACAAACAGAGCATTTTTGGGTACTTAACAGTCACCTAAGCAACCAGTGCAACACACCTCTGAAGGTGACAGTGCTCAGAGCTGCCCTCCTTGCTGTTTGGAATTCTACACCACGTGAGGCTCATTTAGAAGAGCACTTTCCCCTCAGTCTTGCAGCTGCCAGAGACAGGTGTGATGTGGTGAGGGAATTGCCACATCTAAAGTGTCACCTTCTTGCCATCAGATGATGATTATTTAAAAATAATAATTTAAGAATAATCATTTAAGAATAATAATTTAAGATTATTTAAGAATAACCATTACAATCTAAATTCAAAAAACAATTTTCTCTTAAAAAACCAAAAAAAAAAAAAAAAAGAAAAACTAAACTAAACAGAGAGAAAAGAACAAAAAAAAGTTCCCTATATCAAATCCACAAATAACATCACAACACAAGACAAAAAGACAAATTACACAAAAATCCACTCCTCAACCTTTCACTACAACTACAACAAAAACTTCTGACTATCATTCTACTTAGAAACATAGCTTAATACTTGTTTTTCCCATTACTGCAAGACAGAAGCAATGTGGTATGGAAAGTGCAACACCTGAAGTGTCACCTTCTGCCATCAGCTGGGGACCTTCAGTTTTGCCTCAGTTCCTGCAGGTTTGTGGCCCTGAGGGAATTTGGCCACTGGGAATTTTGCTCTATAATTTCCTGGTCTCTGTGTCACCATCAGCCAGTATTTCTGCTGTATCCCCAAAACTCAGGTTTAGAAGCGAGAGTTTCACAGATGTTTCCAGCAGCGGCTTCATCATTCAGGAGAAATTTGGGGCAGAGTGATTTATTCTCCCATTAAGTGTGTAAGAGCAGCCCTGGACAGATTGTCCAGAAAGACTGTGGAGTCTCCTCCCTGGGGATATTCCAGAGCCCTCTGGACACAACCATGTGCCCTGTGCTGTGGGATGGCCCTGCCTGAGCAGGGAGGTGGCACCAATGTCCCACTGTGGTCCCTTCCAGCCTGACCCATCCTGTGATTCTGTGAAAGAAAGCAAAAATAAACCTCTTTCCTCTCCCCAGTTTGCTTATCAAACCATGGCCAGGTAGGAATTACTGATTTTGTCACGCTGCTTCTGATCAGGATGCAAAAAAAGTCCCAAGAGGCAGATTTCCAGAGGAATTAGCTCTGCATATACAATCCGTTCAGTTCTACAATAAAAGATTGATTTAAAACAGTAGGTGTGGAAGGCTGTCCAAAGATTCTTGTTACACAACTGCTTTCAAACCTCTGACACAACAATGCACCATTATGGCCTGGCATTATTTGTTTAATTCTTTTGCTCTGGGTCCCTGCTGGGCCTGCATTCATTTTTGCTTTAGTTTCTGTGCCCTACATAGCCACCACAGCAGCTACTTATCTGCAGCAATCCAGCTCTGAGTTTTTCTGGATTTTATGACAGCACTGCTTCAGATTAACTGCTCCCTATTCTTCTATGAGCCAGTTAATCACTGTACTGCTTGTTCTATTACTGGGTAATCAAAAAATTAACAGCAATCATCCTATAATGGCAATTCCGTGGCATTACATTAGTCAACTTCCTCTGTCCCGAGCTGCTCTTACACAAATTATTCCTTTTTTAATAATTTAATCTATTTTTTTATACTCTGAAGTATCTCTCACATTTTGATCCTGACCTATAATGATTAGTTCAGGTAAATTATTTTTGTCGTTATTCACATTAAAGAAAAAAAAAATCTTCTCATATTCAGAGTGGTTTCTTCTACCTAGACAATTTCATTCCCATTAAAACTTTGTGTTGGCCACCCAGGTGCTTATTTTGGTAATTGATTTTTTGGTAATTAAGCATATTTGCTTTCCTCACAATTGTCTCAAGCACTCTTCAACCAATAACATGGAGGTTACCTCAGTAAAGCTTCTTCTGCCCACAGTTAATTCAGCAATGACAAATGTCACATAGCAAACAAGAGACTTGACATCAGTATTTCTAAACCATTGCACATAATTATAAGACAGGCCCTAATTAGAACAATAGCGTGACCTTCTCTGTGTAGATGCTCACAGAACTACAACTGAATTCAAACAGAATTTCAAGAAGCCTTGTGACACAAAATCTTCCTTCCCATGTGATACAGGCACACTCCACATCCCTTGGGATGTGTCAAACAAATTTTATGCTGCAGTCAATCACATGTTATGCTAATAAGAGGGTTACAGATTTTTTTTTTTTTCCATTTTGTAGACACCACTCAATCAAACAATTGGTGGCTCCAGACTCTGTCACAGCACACAGTCACAAAAAGGTCATGGCTGATTTTCTCACCATCAGGCAAACATCCAAAATCCAGTAGTCCAATAGGTGATTTGAGGATGGTAAATCACAGAGCCATAGAATGGTTTGGGTTGGAAAGGACCTTAAATCCCATCCAGTGCCACCCCTGCCACGGCAGGGACACCTCCCACTGTCCCAGGCTGCTCCAAGCCCCAAATCCAACCTGGCCTTGGGCACTGCCAGGGATCCAGGGGCAGCCCCAGCTGCTCTGGGCACCCTAGGCCAGGGCCTGCCCACCCTCCCAGGGAACAATTCCTTCCCAAGATCTGACCTAAATTTTCCCTCTTTCAATCTGTAGCACTTCCCTTTTCTCCTGTCACTCCAGTTCCTGATGCAGAGCCCCTCTCTGGCTTCCCTGCAGCCCCTTCAGACCCTGGAAAGCTGCTCTGAGGTGTTGACACAACCTTCCCTTCTCCAGGCTGGGCCAGCAAGCAGATTCACAGGGTTCTGAAAATAGGGAATTTCAGGTCCACTCCAAACTAGAAAACAACCCAGTACCTTAAAGTAAACGGACTTATCTGACCACCCTATTCTTGATATTTTCCCATTTTAAAAGGAAGGAATGAGGATGGCAGGCAACCCAAAATTTGCCCATGATGTTAAGATGTACCGAAAATGGGAGCAAGAGCTTCAGCTGAGTGTAGCATACACTAAAATCACTCATCAAGGGTGCAGCTAAAAACTTAAAATCACAGCTAGTCAGGCCATTTAAAATGTAAATCACTAACAACCCCACAGAAGTTATTGAAGGTAGCAATGGTTATTGGCTACTCTCCTCTGCTGTTTCATTTTTAGAAAGGTGTCTAGTGTGCTATTTGTTAAAAAAATCCATTTCATGAGGATACATACCATATTTTTTCACATTTTTTATTATTTATTTTCATATGTTTTGTGAATTAAGTAATTGAAGCCTCCAGTCAATAAGAATTTGAATTGTTTTAATCTTGCTTAAGTGTGTTAATTTCTCTCTTAACAACAATAGAGAACAGTTGTTTGGCATGACGTAGTGTGTGAAGGAGTATTTCAAGACATATGTCTTGGAAACTTGAAGGAAAGAAGGGACTTGAAGAAAAACATTTCTGTGCTGCTCATTTTCATCATGAGTAACCTTAAACCACCCTAAACTGGAGCAAATATGCTTTAATTCCTGTCAAATGTGATTGCTTTACTACTCAGAGTCTCTTATTAAAGATGCAGAGTAGATGAAAGAATTTGCAAATGTTATTAAAGGTGAAGTTGAATTAAAGAATGAAGACTCCAGTGCAGAAAGACACTTAATCATCTGCTGAGGGTCTGCAGTGGTTGTGGCTGCTTCCCTAAGTCTGATTCTGCATCCTGGATAGCAGCACTTTTTTTTTTTTTTCTATTTAAATTGTATGAGAGTTTCATGCAGAGACAGAACACAGACGCCGCTGTATACCTGACAGCCATTTTCAAATTGCGTTTAATGACATGACAAATGGTGTGTAATATCTGTGAGAATGATTCTAAAGGGTTTGCACAGTAATCCCATTATCTTGATTAGGCTGCTATGATAAGCATCTTTTGAAAATCTTTTTTGCTCCTGGATTTTCCTTTGTAGATTCATTGCACTTTGAATTGAATTGCTTGCATCATCTTTCTGCCACAGCCTCCTATTTTATTCTGGCAATTTGCGATGTTATTGCCCCCTTGTCAGCCCCAGATGTGCACTTGCAGGTTTCACTGCCTTGTTGGATGTGCTTTCCCCTAGGTCATTGCTGCATTAGGACAGAATCACTACAGCAAAGAAATGGACATATTCGAGCTCCTCAAGCCTTAAAAAAAATGTGTTCTGTCTATGGTTGTGCAAAAATAAAACAAAATTAAGAGGTATCCTGGTGCTATTACTCTCTAAGGACAGAGATTCTCAAATCCCCTGGGTAAGGAGCAGTGTCTGTGTTGTAAGCAGGTAATGCACGGCCACATATCATTGTGTACCACACCCCTGAGGAATCACGGAATCACACAGGGCCTGGAGACCTTACAAGCCTTCCTCGACAGGATCCTGACAGGAGCAGGCACGTGCAGACTGCAGAACTCACAGTGACAGAAAAAAAATGGAGTTTCAACACACAAGTTATTTCAGCAGCATGGTTCAGCAGTGCCTCCGTAAGAGCACTGTGACCTGGAAAAGGATAAAATTCCTTCTGAGGGCACCAGGGATGGGATGAACTTTGTAAAAATGGACAGGCACACATCTGTGAGCACAGCTGCTCCAGAAGGCAGGAGCCATAGGGAAGATTGGCACTAAGAAATGCTGGGTGTCCAGAGTGGGGAGCAGAAGAAGACAAAAATATCAACCTACTTCTCATGAAGTGCACCATGAGACTGTTGATAATATCCTAGAATATCCTGATTTGTAAGGAAGCCATGGGGATAATCACAGTCCAACTCCTGGCCCTGCACAGGACACCCCGAGACTCCCACCCTGTGCCTGAGAGTGCTGCCCAGGCATTTTTGAAAGACAGTAAATATTTCCTCCAAAAAAACTATTGTTCATGATGACACTGAACTGGCATTCCAAGGTCTTCTGAGGACACATGATGGTGGCCATGCCCCAGACCATGTGGTATCAATGACAGTCCATATAGAAGAAATTACAAGGAAAATGGGGGAAGTTGGGGGAGGCAGAGGAGAGAAATCACCACCGGGAACACTCCTAGAAACTCTCAGGCTGCCACGTCTGTGGTTATTTAGGATGCCGCAGATGAGGTAAATCTGCATCACATACAGAAAACAAACCTTTGGCATCTTCTTAACTATCTAGGAGGACATTGTGTGATTTTATCTTAGATTTTGAGGCATTAAAATGTGTAGAAAATACATGGAAATGCCAGCATAACTCCCTGGGATTAATCAGCCCCAGCAGAGATTCAGTCAGGGAGGTTTTCAGCTGTTCTGCTGAGAGCACTGAACACCAACTCTTTGCAAATGTGGGATCCAGGTGGCTGCTCTTCAGAGCCCTGCTCTTCTGGGAAATCTGTTTCACAGGTTCAGTTTTCAGGGGAGGGCCACTACATCCTTTGCAGCATCAGCTACTTATTGAAAACCGAGTTTACTCAGAGTGGAAACATTCAAAACAAAGAGCAAAATTAGAAATCACCTCCACATGATGCCAGAGCAGTCTGCCCTGAAAACCCCTCTTGCTCTGGTGCAGAACTATCACCACACAGCCTCAGAGAGCTCCGAAAGATGATATTTCTAAGTTACACACAACTTCCCATGAGTGGTTCGCATTAAAACCGAGTCAGCAGCTGAGACGAGGGTGACCTTTCGACTGTAACCACTGCTCCCCTCACAAGTAATTTCTCTAGAGCGACATATTCCCCTGCTTTATCTTAGCAGATGATACTATTGCTACTGCCAGTGCTACTCTAAAATTCCTTTTATCTATTTTTGAGCTGTTATGTGCCTAATAATTGTAATGTAAATGCGCTTTCATAGCTACTGGGCAATTCTTGTTTTTTCTCTCTTCATAATAAATTACTCATATTAAATTACAAACAGCAGCCTGAGGCTGTAGATTCGATACCCAGAGGCTATTAAAAACTTTCAACCTCATGTCTGACAACTGGGGAGTTAAACAAACATCCTCACATATGTTCCAGTTACAATAAAAGAGAGAATTATCTTTGTATTAGAAAGGATGCTAACTACCCCGCAAATTTATTTTTCTTAGAATTTTATGAGGACACAAAGCTGCATTTCATAGCTTTTATTTTTTGTTTTCATGGCTGTATGGTTTGTAACACCATCTCACAATCCTGAAATGAAATTTAGAAAAAAGAAAAAAAAAGGAAAAAAAGTTTTTTGTTTTTTACATTGGCAAAGGAATATTCATTGCCTCTAAATTCCTCACTCTTCCTCAGTTTCCAGTAGTGCTAAAGGACTGTTGTATTTATTTTCAACGCTTTCACCTTAGTGGATGATATCAAAGGCTTCTACCTTCATTTTTATTTTTACTATTTCATACTGTTTTATTTAACAAGTGCATGGAACCTGAGGTTGCATACAAATTTAAATCAGATTTATTTTTTTCTCATTCCCAAGTGATCGAGAATCTCTTCAAGTTACAACAAAAATAAACATATTTCAAATGGTCTTACACATCGGGCAAGCTAATGGGCGTAAAAATGCTTGTTATTAAAATAAATGCACCTTTCTTGGGTAAACAAAACTCCAGCCTATAAATAGATTAACCCTGACAAATTAAGCAGGTGCAGGGAAGCTGCAGAGCCTGTGATGTAGCTCCTGAAAGCAAGAAAGGACTCGTCTGATGGAGATAAGACAATTGTTTCATGCTTCCGAGCACTCTTAAAGAGCTGCTTGATTTGAAACCTCCTGAGATGATTAAAAAGCACCTACCAGCCCTTTTTATCCTTATTTTCATTGGAATATACAAATGTAATGCCACAATGTCATGTTCAATAGAAACACAGATTGAAGTGATGGTGTTTCTGTGCAAAACATTTTGTCTTTATTTATCCATATTGCCCCATCTTATGAATTCAACCAAGTGTTTGAACACCTTTTTATTAAAAGATAACATCTCTGAGGGACATCTATTTTGATTTGGTGTTGGATATTTATACTGCTGAACTGGACATTTAGACGGTAAATATTGGATATTTACATTGCAAGCATAAAAATAGACCCTTAATATTAGAAAATATGGATTTTTTTTCTTTTTATGGAGGAACAGCTGTTCTCTGAGCCAAAACTACTCAGGGACTTGAACATCCCAGAGAAAAAAAATCTCTCCTCTGTGACTTAATTTTCATCTCAATTGCTGGGAGGAAGGGGAGGGGAGGAAGACAAAACAGCATGGGAGGGGATGATGGTTTAGATAGACAATAAAAAATAAAGACCTTTATACAAATAGTCCTTTTTGTAAGAAAGTAGATTAGCTAAATACAGTGGAGATTTCATATCTACATCATGTTCACATCAGGGATGTGGGCATTCTCTTCCAGGTAAAACATCACAAACAAAGAACAAAAGGTCATCAATGCCAAGTGGAAAAGAAACAATATTTGGAATAACAATATGTGAGGTAAAAATAAGTTGCTGCGAGCTGATTTGGCAGAAAAACTTAATTTTGCCCTGTTTTTCTGTAGGAAGAGAATGAACCTACAGTATTTAAAATACTAACTATTCTTATGAAGTAAAGCATTCTTAAAATGAGAATGAAGCACATTCAATCTGTTAGACCAAGAGAGAAAAATAAAAATGCATGTGGTCAGAAGGAAAAGGAGGTATTTTTTTTTCCCTTCATATTTCCCTAATAGATTATTCCAAACCTGTTAAGCTGCTTTCAAGAAATCTAGGTGACTCTAGAAAGATTATGCAAATAATTATTCCATTTCTGTTCTTTTTCTGGTGAAGTATCTCCACCATTTTTAATGTAGCAAAGTCCCAGCAGCCCATATCTCTACCACACAGCTGGCAAGCATATCTAAAGGATTATGCATAATATGCATGTGAGCCCATGAAGCAAATGCATTTATTCAGGACTGAAAAGAAGTAGGAAAGCTTCAGTTCCCGAGCCAGAGAAAAATGGCTTAAATAAATTTCTATTTCTCTTCCATCCTTTTCCTGAAATCCCAACCTCTTGCAACCTGCACCTCCATTTTCATGGCAAGGTTAAAAGCATCACCAAACCCACACTGCTCCCTGCCAAGCCAGTGCAGACTTGAAAAAACAATTTTTTTTTGTGGTTTCTGGATGCTTTTTTTCGTTTTTTTTAAAAACTAGATGGATGTACAGAATTTTTTCTTCCCTCCTCCTCCTTAGGTAAGCATCTGTCAGTGACATTTGTGGGAGCTGCAGACTCCCATCAAGACAAAGCTGCTGTGGATACTGGCAGGTGTGAATGCAAGAGAATAATTCATTCTCCTCAGACTTATTCCCGGGCAAGAAAATGTGCAAATGCTCTACTGAACCCAGGAGCTACACCTAAAGAAAAAAGAAACCAACACGAAAAAGTTGCTGCTATTTTATTATAGTTTATCCCAAACAATTAATGCTTTGCATCACTCATCACTATTTTAGAAATACTATTCCCACAGCGAGTACAATCCCTTAAATATAGTGCCTGAACTTCTACTGTTATGACATTTAGTTTTGCTTAAATGTTTTTCTCCACTGTCAGAAGTCCTTGAGGAATGTGAATATGGGTGGGTCCAGCCCCCCTTGAATCCCACTTTGGTAACAGCTGGTTTTAAAATTTGAGGATTGAAAGTTCTCCAAGGAATCCTGCATTAAGGAATGGCAGTTGGTTGGATTTTTTGTTCTGTTTTATATTCTTTGGTTGTTTTGATTCCCCACAGAGTTTAGCCCAAACCTTGTGCACCCACAGCAACAGCAGTTAGAGAAAAACTAGTTTTTCTTTTGGGGGCAAATTGAAATGGAAGGTTTTGAACTGAATAGTTCAAACTGAGAGCAATCAAGTCAAGACAACTACTGAGCTTCCAGGAGGGGTTTTGCCATCTGCAGTGAAATCCATGCTGCCACAAGTGCAACACCACTGGTGTCCAAGAGGGCAAGGGACATCCTAACTGCTCTGACTTAGTGCTGAGCTGCTAAAACAGGAAATTTCCCCCGCTAAACCAGCGCAGAGCTCACACAGAGAAATGAATGTTACTGCTGCACTTCTGCATCAGATTTTTCTAGTGTCTTATTTCATATTTTTCACCGGTGGCTTCACCCTGCTTCCACAGAGCAATACCCTAAAAAGACAGCAAGTGATTCAAAGGCTGCCTACAAGAGCCTAGCACACCCAATTTTTTGCCCATTTATGAGCCCCTAAATGTCACCCAATAGAAGTGTGGATCCCATGCTGGCAATGTCAGTGTCCTGCCCAGTAAGTCTGCCTTGCCTTGCTGTCCTGCTCAGATCCCTCTGAGGTGTAATCGCAGAAACTGCTAAGCTGACAGATCTGTTGTTCCTCTTTTGGAATCTTCCTCAGAGTTCTTGCTCTTTTCATCTATTTTGAGAAAAAATCGTGGCCAAGAACAGTTTCACCAGGTTTTTGAAAATTACCAAACTGGGTCTGTTCCAAGTTGTTCACATCTCCCATTGAACAGCCCACAAAAGAAATGGACCCACCTGGGACCATCTGGTGGGTGAGAGGCTGGACATGCCCTGGCCATGTGCACTGGGACCCAAAATCTCCCTGTGCCCTGGGCTGATCCCACAGCCTGGGCAGCAGGAAAGGGATTGGGATTGTGCCCCTGAGCTCAGGTGAGACCCCACCTGCAGAGCTGCATCCAACTCTGGAATCCCAGCACAGGAAGGAGCTGGAGCTGCTGGAGAGAGTCCAGAGGAGGCTCCAGGATGAGCAGAGGATGGAGCAGCTCTGCTGGGAGGAAAGGCTGGGAGAGCTGGGATTGTTCAGCCTGGAGAGGAGAAGCTTTGGGCTGAGCTCAGGGTGGCCTTGCAGGGCCTGAAGGAGCCCCAGGAAAGATGGAGAGAGACAATTTGCAAGGGCTGGAGGGCCAGGAGCCAGGGAATGGCTTCAAAGTGACAGAAAGTAGGATTAGATGGGATGTTGGGAAGGAATTCTTCCCTGGGATGGTGGTGGGGGACTGGGATGGAATTCCCAGAGCAGCTGGGGCTGCCCCTGGATCCCTGGCAGTGCCCAAGGCCAGGTTGGACACTGGGGCTTGGAGCAGCCTGGGACAGTGGGAGGTGTCCCTGCCCATGGCAGTGGGGTTGGAATGAGATGAGCTTTCAGATCCCTTCCAACACCAACCATCCTATGATTCTCTGATGAGCCGAAAGCCCCTGTGAAGGGATGGATTCTGACACCCAGCAGAGACAGAGATGGCCCATGAGACGTGCAACCACATCTCTGTCACCTCAGGCGCAGTCTGGCTCTGGCAGAGCCTAAGGAGGGCACATAAAGGTGGCTCTGCTGTCTCTGTGCTGAAGAGCCGAGGCACAGCCAGACCCTCATCTGACCCACTTGGAGATAATCAGATAAAGAAAAAGGAAGCAAGTGAAGCAAGCCTTACTAACTCGTGGCTGTCGTAACCTTTGCTTCCTCACAGGAATTACTTCCCTTGACCTACCATCCACTTCAGAGCATTCGTTAACCTTCTCTAAATTAGAAATTATAATTTAGGCTTGGAAAAATAAGGGAGGGGGAAAGAGAGAGATGATAATCCCACTGAGACACGAATCTCCAGCTGATGGAAGCAGACCCTGATTCTGTCAGCCAAGGGTCTGACCTGTGACGCCAAAACTGAAAAGATGCTCTTACCAGAGGGGTTAATTCAGACAACTCTTTTAAAATGCAAATTTTCTGCTTTCTGCTTTTCTTGATTTCAAGCACAGCAAAGCAGGGGCTGTAATTAGAGAATGGGTAGTCGGCACTGTTCACCAGTTGTGCGTAAGCTTTAAACTAATAACTCAGCAATTAGAAGAAAAATGAGCAGTAATTACACACATTTTACTCACTGCTAGACAGATGGAACATTTTCTGCTCGTTATTGGCAAACTGTCACTGCGTTTATTTCATTTTTAGTGTTTACTGTTTGTTGTAGTTTGATTAGGAATAATTACAGGCTAGGAAAAATACGAAAGAAATGAACAGCCTTTTCATTTTTACATCTTTAAAGTGGCACAGCCATTTCTTCCCCCATTTTCTCCAAGATGAACACACTCTCTGTTTAGAATTTTATTAAAATCGGGCTGCACCTTATGGGGCTTGGTGAGGAGGAGGAAGACCTTGAAGGAAAGACCATCCTCTCCAGAATGGCTGATCAAACGCTGCTGGGGTCACAGGCAGCTTCCCTGGTGGGCACTGCTCCATATTGCCAAGCTATTGCACAAATTGGTTTATATTTATTGCAGCTACAAGGATTTAGTCAAAAGAGGCATCTGAGCCAGATCCCAGCCTGCAGGGCAGGAGCTGCAGGGAACTAGCAGCGCTCTTACCCCAGGGAAGCAGGGAAACACAAGAGGTTGGAGGCAGGACCTTCATTTTCCCACCTTGCTGGGGCTTGTTTCTCCATCCCCTCCTACATAATTCTGGATTTCTGAGCCTTTTTGTTGCACAAATTGTGCCTTACTCCCAGTCCTTGGGGACAATGTGAAGGAAGGCAGTATGTGGGTGTCACCTGTGGTTAGACTGAGCTGCAGAGTGAAATATCCTAAGTGGAAACCAGGCACTTGGAGAGATTCCTAAATACTGAAGCTTTGAACAAGAGATAAAAACTTCCTGTTTTAATTCTGTTCATGACAAGGGATTTCTAAGCTCCAACCTGAGCATACATAGAGAAAAACACACAAAGTGTGCAGGTCACAGCTCCCTTCTCCTCCAGTCCCAGCATCACCAAGATCCTTGCACAGTTCTTGCTTGCCCTGGATATCACTAACAAGGATGTTTTTTAAAGATAGGATAGGGAAAAAAGCAATATAAATGTTCCTATCAATACATCCTTCTGACATTACAGATAAAACAGATCCTGTGACAAGGTGTGAGGGAGTGGGAGGTGGATCAAGCCTGCTTTGCCTCAGGAATCTGTTCAGTGACTGTGTAAGGTCTCAAGGTCAAGGCCCAAACAACCACTTATGTGAAGACTTCCTCTGCTTTATTTCAGATATTCCCATCACAATTTTCTTCATCAACCTTCTAACCACCCTTTCCTTCTTGAACATTTACACTTTTTAAAAATAAAGGGTCAAAGCAACAAACCTGAACTATAAAAAAGGATGATTAATTTCCCTGCAAATATCATGGGACTTGAATGTTGGGGATGAGGTGCATCACTGATAAATCGATTTAAATTCACTGGTACTGACACACATAACCTCACAACACTTGAAAGAATAATGATGCTAATGAAGTCCTAAGAAAATCCAAACCAGTCCTGTTATGAAATCTGGCTGAAAACTTCACATGAAGCAGCAGTGGATAATCTCCTATTTATGTAATGCCTTGGAAAAGTTCCCAGGCTTTATGGTAGCATCTTTAGGGCAACAAAATTCTGGCATGACTAGTAAATTCTGTACTGTAAATCCTGGACAGCCTTTTCACTGGGAATGTTTTCCCACTGGCAGCCCCTTTGCCTGATGCAGAGCTGCCAGGCACTGTATCCACCTGTCCTTTCACAATTCATGGTTTTCTCAGCAACAGTAAATAAATGTTCTCAGTGATGCCACAATTGAACATGAATGAACTCTACAGCACATGGCAATACAGCAGCTCTCAAATAGGTTTTCTTGCAAAAAAAAAAAAAGAAAGAAAAAAAAAATTTTAAAAATTTTAAAAATTTTAAAAATTATCTTTGAATGCATATTATTTTTAAGACTTTTCTGAGTAGCCTTTAGTTATAGCTTCAAGTTTTTCTCCAGAATAATGGGCAGTGGATGCTTCTTCTACACGGCAAGCTGAAAGAGCAAATAGAGGCTCTACAAATCCTAGAGGAAGAGACCATGGGGGGATAAAACCCATCACTACAGGAGCAAGGCAGAGACTTCAACTGTTGAAGGAGGAGAAAGTGAAAAATAGCAATGGCAAAGAACTGGAAAGCATGAAAAATGGCTGAAAGAGCAAAGACTGTGCAATAACAAAGGACTTCAAATGATGTAGCAAAATATTAACTGCAAGGCACTGGTGCTTTCGTGCATGAGGCAATTCCTACTTATGAGGCTGCTGTGGAAATTTCTAAAAGAAAAAGGGTGCATTATCAATCATAGAAACACAGAATATCCTGGGTTGGAAAGGACCTGAAAGATCATCCCGTTCCATCCCGGTGCCATGGCAGGGACACCTCCCACTGTCCCAGGCTGCTCCAAGCCCCAGTGTCCAACCTGGCCTTGGGNCTGCAGGTGGGGTCTCGCCTGAGCTCAAGGCACAATCCCAATCCCTTTCCT